>OU823254.1:7200000-7800000 GCA_917490735.1 Dryobotodes eremita | reverse complement strand
TAAAAATACTTTAATTAAACCACACTCTTTGCTTCGTCGATCTCCGTGTCGAGATAACGTTGCTTTCTAGTTTACGCGGGCATGTCTCCGTCGCGTAAAGCTTCCAACATGATAAGATGGACGGATACATCATTCAGCCACGTTGCTTTTGTGTACCAGTTTTATGGCCCAAGAAGTTTGGGCGCTCAGAGGCTCCTAAATTATTTAGGAAGAAGGAATGAACATTAGGAATTGAATACAGAGTACTGAAGTTGATATTGGTGACTGGTAGACGCATTGCGGATAGATGTAAAAGTCTTTTAGTTTAAGCTAGATAGCCGTAGCGTCCGCGATGCGTGACAAGCGCGACCGTTTGGGCTCGTTCCTGACCGATTGGATCGAGATGACAAAAGAAAAAGTATGTGGTACCTTTGCCTAGCAGTGGGACAACATAGGTAAAAGAAAAAAAATGTGTTGGTTCCTTATAATAGTCATTTTATTTTAGGTGAAGCCTAGCCACAAGAAGATTGCAGAACCCATTAGTTTTAATTCCAAAATTACAAAATAAGTTAACCTGTTCAAACTGGATACATATTTTTTGGTAGATATAGTACATAGATTTTCAAGTATGCTCTTAATACTCTCAACCTCGAATCATACCCGAAAGAATGTCAGAACAGAGAGGTAAGTGAATTCAAGTACTTCTCATCCATGTTTTGCCAATCACTGTTTCAGGTCTTATTGGGAGGGTTATAGGGAGAATATTCATGAGAACAAACTCAACCCCACTGCAACTGAAAAATTCATCACACAACAAATACGTATAAATTGCAAACAAAATTCAATTACCTGCGTATTATTTGTGATCCAGACCGAACCGGTTTCCAGGAGTAACGAATAACCGAAAGTGTGCAACTTTACGATTCCCCACTCAGGGGTAAACAAGGTTACTTTTATGACCCCTTTCTATGCGGAGGTAGCATGTAGAATAGATGCGTCTATTTTACAACGGTGTGCTCATGTTTATTTGATTTTAAAGATGGTTGTAAAAGGAACATGTATTCGTGAAGGGTGCTTTTGTAAAATATATATTGGTGTGGTGTTTTGTTATGATATCTTTATTATTTGTTTAGTACAAGTTTTGTTTCTCGTTGATGTCTTGAGGTTAGCTGTAGTTTTTGGCAATGTGTCAGAAAAGCGGGTAATCGTAGAAAATATTAGACAAAAAGTCACAAAACATGACTCCATGTTTTCCCAAATGGTTGGGCAGAGGTGTACTTACAGTACACCCACATTTCGCCAGTTATGTTTTAAGTCCTATGTATTGATGCATTTATTTTTATACTAATTACGTTATTACATATTTTAATTCACCATAAAACCTTCATGTCCGCCTTCAGTTTGGGATGAATATCAAAAATAATTTACTTTTCAAACACTTGTGAAGTTAAATTGATACCACTTTCTCCGTCCGCACAACGACGATTTAGGAAAAAAAAACATGTTAACACAATATTAAAACTTGTCAAAATCGTTTCTTGCTTATGAGATTTCCGATATTGTTACATTATAGTAATATAAATGCTTAAATTTGTACGAGGTCAACTCTGACTGGGATAAGTTTAACTAGAACTATACAGTAACTTGCGTTCATCGATTGTTTTGGGATAGGCCCGCGGATACTTACAAAAGTAATTTGACATATACAATAAAGCAAAAATAATATAATAACACAAAAAAAACATGAAAATAAACTAGGTACATATTACTAAAAACATAATATATACTTTTAGGAACAACCTGTATTAATTCTAAAACATTCCTCCACCACTTTTGTTGTAAGGACGGACGGTCAGATTGGTCACCGATGTTCGTTCGTTGGTATTAGATAATATTTTGTTTAAATACCCGTTATAATGTTATTTGTTGTCTCTTTTTACGAAGTACCTACTTAAGTGGTTTTAATGCTCTAAATTATGTAGTCGATGACATTGGTGCACGGTAAAACACTAATGAGCTTATGTTGGCACCAACTTAAATAATTATATAAAATGTATGTGTATACAAAAAACAACCGACTTCCAAAAAAAACACAAAAAACTTGAAAAATAACTTTAATTTCGGAAATCGGTGTGTTTGGCTTTGTATTTTCGTTTTTGGCCACCGATTTCCGAAATTAAAGTTATCTTTCACGGTTTTTTGTGTTTTTTTTTGGAAATCGGTTGTTTTTTGTAAAAAAGTTTTTATTTTTCACTTTTTTGCTGTGGTACCTACCACGAACAAATTCGTATACGTAAATAACAGTGACAGGAAATGATTAAAACATCATAAATATAAAATAAGTGGAAAAAATTCGCAGTATTAAGGATAACTCAAAAACTACTAATCAGAACTTGATCAAATTTTAATGGAACCACATGTGAAGCACCAGCTTTCAAATTAAAAAAGAATCATCTAAATCGGTTTACACAGAAAAAAGTTCTGAGCTAACACATATAAACAAAATATTAAAAAAAAACATACAGTCGGATTGAGAACCTCCTCCTTTTTTTGATATCGGATAAAAATAATATAATAAAATACAGTATACAATTGATACTACTACAGACAGACACCGGGCAAAACTGAATATTCGGCATGATTGCCCAAACGTTCTATGCCATGAGCTGTATGTAAGCCCACCGTATCGCCACCACTAGATCTTAAGCCACTTCCTAGCTATAGCACCCTCGACTACCTTTAATTGTTACAACAGCTGTTTTCGTCCCGGTGCTGATTTGTTAGCCATTCCGCAGGTCTACTGGAGATGTCACCAAGCGTTTCATGCCACCCGATTCTATATCACTGGGAACTTCCTTTTTCCTGGTAACAGGCATCATAGCCGCCGCTAGACCAGCACCCGTTTTAGCATTCAATCTGGGTCTAGCGGCCGCATTGAGTTCACGAGCATGGTGCGTACGACGATAATAGCCTATTTCCATCAACCGGGCACAAATCCAGACTCCGGGCTGCTACTGAGAAATTCCAGATAGAAAAACCCAATAAATGATAAATGATTTTATTTCTGTAAGTAGGTTTGTACAATAGCATTGGTTATTGGGTTAAAACGATTATCTAAAAATTTGCATTTATTAGTATAGCTAATCAGGAATATAAACTAGAGAGGCTCAGAAATAAAGCTAAAAAATATATTTTTCAGTGATTTAAAAAATGTATTTTAAACTAATTTTAACTATACTTCAAGTCTCGGCCTTTATCAGTCATTATCTGGTTCTATGTCTAGACGGGTTGTTCCCAAAGGTCCACGAGTCTATTGTTCCTGAAAACTGAAAATTCATACTTTAGTTCCCAACGGGTCCACGACATATTAAAATATAGAAAATTTTCTTTCCGGGTCCATGACAATGTTTGGTACAGTCAGCAATAAGCTTAGCTAAGGGATAAATGTTTTTTTATTTCTATGATATAAAAGACAATGAATATAGATAACTAAGAACTCTTTACTGTATCACATGAATGGTCATAACCATTAAAATATCACAGTAAATAATTTTAATCTTAGACCAAAATAGACTTGCATTATAAAAAATCTCGTCGACTCAATCAAAGTCGCCTTAAGAAATTTAAAAAATTCGCAATTTTAGAAGAATTACAGTTAATCGTCTCAATCTTAAAATAAAACAGACATAAGCATTTCAAACAATACAGTTATTTTAACAAAAATCTGATTTTCAAAATAGTGGTAGTAAAAAAGAAGTAGTTTAGATCTTATTAACCATCTAAACTATTTTTTTTTTTGCCAAGGCTTAAGTGATTAAGAGCAAGATATTTTCGTTTACATTTTTCACCGATGATTTATTGTTATTAATTGTATATCTGGTTCGGTTTTGTTTATTTACTTAATAATTTTCATAATATTAAACTTGTTCCCCAAGCATGTGTAATAATTCCAGTAATCGGGGCTTCCTTTTTAATTTACTGTTCAAGGTTTTGTGCCATGATTCTATCTTTGTAGTTCGGTGTATTTCGCCTTCACAATTCCAAGTATTAATTGGTATTGAAGGGTTGGTAAGCCAAAACTTAACAAAATAATGGTTGAAACGCGTATTTTTTTTAATTTTCTGGTGCTATTTCCATAATGGCCGACCAACCATCTTTAACATCATTAAATGGCAAATAAGCCAAAACAGCACATCTGGTCACGTGATATTTTATTTCTTTTATAGATATATTAGGGTTTTTTGCGTGGTTCTCTAAAGCCTGTCTAAAATGAAAATTACACCCGTTTTTTATTTTTACAATATATGTATATAATATATTGTCGTGTCATCGCAAGGCATCCTCTAAGTTGATTGCTATAGATTAAGGTGGGTAATAGAAACCGCTATATTAAGTTGCCATTTCTATCACCAGTCAACAAGTCACCTTCGAATATTCTTCTTTCTTACAAGAAATTGTTTTTACGGACTGTACTTTGGATAAATCTCGTAGACCCGTTCGGAATTCATTTAGGAACATTTAAAACATTATTATAATAATTTTTTCATGGACCCGGTGGGGAAAGAAGAACAATAGAATCGTGGACCTCTGGGAACAACCCATTTAAACGAAAGACCGATAGGAAGTTTCTTCGCTTGAACAATTTAACTTGTCGTGAAAATCTAGAAATTCTCGGCGCGAAATAGGAAAGAATAGCTATAAAGGGTCAGAAAGTCGGTTGGTTTAAATTGTAATTTCTAATATTGAGTCTAAAGCAAACCAAGTAATTTAAAAGGTATTCAGGGAAATTAATTGTTCAGCAAATGGACTACCAACTTAAATTGTCCGTATATTCAAATAACAACATTCACAGTAACAGTATCGCTATAGCACGATAAATTGACGTACGGTGCCTTACTATTAGAAAAGACAATTTGCATAAGTATCTCTAATACAATTTAGGCAAAATGTTGTACCAGCGCACTTTATCAACTTTGTACCTACAAAACGCGTGTTTTCGCTACTATGTCGAATGTCTTAAGTAAAGGGACGATTTTCCACTACCCCCCTCCCACCTTTAGTGATATATCGCGGTGAGACACGCGATCCGCGTACGTCACTGTCTCAAACTGACGTTTATAGGCAACGGTAGTACGAGTTACTTTTGTGCCTTTAGTAACCAAAATGTTCTACTTTTATTTATTTGGTCCTGACTGTATTGGTTATGTTATTAGGTCAACTGTTTTTGTTCTTTTTTTGCAACGACAGGATTTAAAATGGTATACGTAAAATTGTAGCAGGTAAAGCTTTGGTTTAATGAAAGCGGTCAGCGGTCACACAATAACGGCTGTCCAAATACAGAGTGTCTTTTGACACCTTACCTTCAAGGTTTCTGGTGAAAATAACAGATTTTCACGATGGCCGTTATATGACAGAACCGCTTTCCTTGGAATCCAAAGCTTTAGCACCAATTTCACCAATCTCTGCTGTTACTAAATGCCATTTTAAGCATTTTGACGCGACTATTTTTCGTAGTGAGAAAACCCATCAAACGGCATAACGGGACATTTAGAATAAACACACTATGGTGAAACTGGCCCTTAATATGGTATTATTTTATATATATTATTTTAGGTATATTTTTTTCGATATTTGTCTTACACCCTGTCCATTAGGTTATTCGCTTTTTAACAGATGGAACTAGTGATTCCAGCAACTTAACATTTCGATTATCGTTTCGAATATTGACACTATATTTTTTAAGTAGAATCGATTATCGATATTTTTGCTGTCGAATAAAAAATGGTGCGATTTCTAGGCAATATTTTTTTTTGGGTGGGAAATCATCAAATGACCTCTCCCGCTCTGGGCGGCGCGGGAGGGCGTGTCAGACTTTTACTGACTAAAACCCACCCGTGTTCCTTCTGATGCCTTTGCGCCAAGGCAACGGTAAATCTTTCGAACAAACCGCGACCCTGGGCAACAAGAGGCCTTTGCTATTCACATCTTTTCTGTACGCTTAGTGTTTTCCCCATTTTAAATACGTCGAGTTTAGTACACTGTATTCCTCCGTGTTAACTTTGTGCTAGCGTAGATATTTAGCGTTCGCAAGATTACAAGAATTCCTATAATCAAGTGATGCCTGAAAATTGGTCAAGTTTAGTGGAATGGACTAAACGATTCATATTATCCGATTGGGAAAGAGATGTGACTTTCGACAATATAAGAGAGCAAGAACCGATCATAATAAATTTATGCGAAGACTCATCATCTGATGAAAGTTACATGTCGGAAGACGACGAATAATAAATACGTATCTAGGTAAAATCAACTTGTTAATATTTATTTAGCTGTTTAATTTTCGATGTACAAAATAATATATAGGTCTGCCTGCGACTTCGTCCGTGTGAAATTTCTTGTTCCCCGACCCACCTCGTCGCATCGCCTGCCCGCGCTATTCCTTCGTTTTCGTTTAACGTTCTTTCTTACTTTTTTTTTGTTCGGCTCCTAAGAGTCTTAGCATGATGTTACAAAGCCTTTCTCAAGAAACGGGCTATCAAAATGCAAAATAATTTTTCAAATCCGACTGATAGTTCCAGAGGTTAGCGCGTTCAAACAAACTCTTCAGCTTTATAATTAGTGTATAATAATATAATATATAGATTTAGGTTTGTTTAATTTATATATTTTATTGATATTTGAGTGGATGCACGGTTTTTCTATACTGATTCATATATATGTAAATTATTATTATTTTCTATTTATTCATTTGAAGCAAATACAATCGATCCCATCACTTAGTACGATAGAATGTAACAATATTTAATACGCATAACAATTACCTTTTTTTTTGGTAAAAACTGATACATTTACGGTATTATAATGTTTGTAAGAAGTCCTAAATAAGATACTTCAATAAGATAAGGCAGTTTACATATTTATATTATTACGCACTTTAAAGTGAACTTTTGCGTAGTCTGAAATGATTACGTTCTAATGCAGCTGTCAAAAAGCGAATAACCTAATGCACAGGATATAAAGTGTCCTCACACAACGGTATTCAGATAATTAAAGTTAAAATTATACTACAGGGTAATTGCGTAACACACTAATGCTAGGAATGGCTTTCATTATGACAGTTCAACAACATTAATTGCGTTATTTACGTAGTAAATAATGTTTTTTTTTTTTCGCTCATCTGAGCAGACAAATTTTTTGAACATATGCAGAAATGGATTAGCAATATCCTTCAAAATGATTCAGATTTTGATTGATAGTGTGTTACGCAATTAGGCTGCTGTTTTTAAATTAACTTTAATTTACAGTAAATTAATAATAGCAATAGTAAGTTCCTTATTATAAGACTTTTCAAAGGAAATATTAAACTAAGAACGCTTTTGTGGTACAGTTGTAGCTTTCTCGAAGCCAGTAGCGTTTCCTAGCCCATGTTTTATAAGAAAGTAATTCTAATTGAATTATAGCAAATGGCTGCCACCCATACTAACGTTGAATTATAGCAAACGGCTGCCACCCATACTAACTTGAAGCGTGATATTGTAATAGAAGGAAAGAAAGAACACACATTTATTTGCGGTAAACATGACGCAAAGAAAAAACACACAAACACAAGAAAGAACGAGTTGGGGGAAAATAAGCTTCACATTCACGCAAAACGGCAATAGCTCAGCATAATGCTACGACCCTTTGCGAGACAGAGCCCCAGCGCTGGTTTTCAGCGACAGCCGGCGCTGACGTGATGACGTCAACCAGTGTAGCATACGCACGAAAATTAAAAATAAACAATAAAATAAGAAATAAAATAAATACACTAAACCAAGTTCAAAATGTATATAAACATAACATTTATAAAGTGGTATACATTTTTTTTTTTATTAAGTGTGAAAAATTATTTATAAGCTTATGATAACCTTCCAGTATAAACTTTCTTTTGCTACGAGATTTCGTAGCAAATTTCGTAGCAAGTAAAGTCTGTTAACTCTATATACAAGTTGAGAAGTACTCACAACAAAGACTAATGAATCTCTAGAACATAAAAAAATAACAAGACTAGAATTTTTACAAAAAGAAAATACTCAGGTCCCTGGTGTTTTTGGTACAAAAAATTCAAGGCTTACAACAAAGATAGCAATAAAATAGTAAAGTGATGTTGGTCTAGTTAAAAATGTAAACAGCCAGACAAATAGTGTTGCGGCGAACGTAACTTGAGTAGGTAACGACTGAATTCAAAGTAACTCTCGGCTCGGGCAAACTTTGTAAGCTACTATGTTACGTGGTCCGTACGAATAGAGATGTTTGAATATTTTTAAGGGTAAAGAAACGTTTTATGATTGGAATGGTTTATTCAAAGTCAAATTCAAATAATTTATTTCAAAAAGTCACTTAAAAGGCACTTTTGAACGTCAAAATTTACATGAAAATAGAATTGATTCTAGTTGCGCCCTTCAAAAGGTAGTTTCATATGGAGAAGAATGGGCAAGAAACTCCACCGTTACTCTTTTAAAATTTAATTTATTATTAATTATAAGTATATTTATTTATTTATCCATTTATGTACACACTTAAAAACAGACAGGAAGAAAGGAACAGAAAAATATTATAAAGGTGAACGACGGTGACGGTTGTTGTACTGCCGTCGCGTTTGGTACTCGTTGGGAATAGAAAATAAATTCGGAAATAAGCTAATGCCAAATGGTATTAGCTCTTGGTATTGGATGGGAATAGATCCGCAGTACGTGTATAAATTATACAAACAGTACTTACGCAGTACGAGTATAAATTATACAAGCAGTACCTACGCAGTACGTGTATAAATTCCAGATACATCGATAAATGTCGAGAAAAGGTTACCATAGAAGTATTGATAAAAACAGCACTAAAGCAAATTGTGTTCTAGTCGCTCAAAGCTGGAATAATACTCTTCTATGTTAATAAAACTAGTTTATACATCAGTAGTTAATGGTTAAAAATACTTTCAGCCAAATATGCACTAAAACAACATTTAGAATAATTTTGACAGATATTTAAAACTAGAAGTTAAATTTTACTCTAATCGCTACAAAGCTGGAATGTTAGCAAAAAAATAAAAATGTTTATATCTCAGATGTATCGATAAAAACAGCACTAGAGCAAATTGTGTTTACGTTACAAAGTTGGAATAATACTCTACAATGTTAACAAAAGTAGAAAAATGTTTATACCTCAGTTAGTAGGTAATGGTTAAAAATATATTCAGCAAATATTCACCGCTAAAAACAACATTGCGAATTCTTTTCATAGGTTTTTAAAACTAGAAGTCAAATTGTACTCTAATCGTTACAAAGTTACAAAACTCGAATAATAGCTACTCTTCAATGTTAACAAAAGTAGAAAAATGTTTAAACCTCAGTTAGAAAGTAATGGTTAAAAATACATTTAGCAAATATCCACCGTTAAAAACAACATTGCGAATTCTTTTCACAGATTTTTAAAACTAGAAGTCAACCCGTCGAAACCTCACTTCTTTGTGAATAAAAATGTTGGACAAGGTAAGCAAAGCTCTGAAACTGAAAGGCGCTGAGAAAGCGGAACTAGACTGAAAGCCAGGTCGAAAGTAAGTAAGCCGGTATTACGGCTTGCCAAAGTCTTGGCTAGGACTTTGTGAAGCCGTATTGTATTGGAAAGGGTGGTGTAATACCTTAACGAGGTCGCAGGGAAGATTATTAACGGTGGAGGAGTTTTGTAAAAGTTGTTAGTGGAAAGGAGTGAAGAGTTGTTTGTTTTATTGGGTTGGTACTGTAGTAGCAAATAAGGGATTTACTTTTGGACCTTGGAAAAGATGCATTGAGAAAATTCAAAGTTAAGCTTTAAAATTTGATGTTTGGATAGTGTTTTCTTTGTAATATCCGTTATGCAATAAATGCCTTATCCGTTAAATTAGTTATAGTGTGGATTTTTGTATTTAACCTAAAATGAGTTTTTAATAATAACTAAAAAAATAAAATTTAAAAAAAAAATGGGTTCGTATATTATTATTAATTATGGTATAATGGGCAAACCGTTACCTATGTAAAGGTTTATATGAATCAAACTCGAACCGAATTTCGTAGATACCAAATACAACAAATATTTCTAACAAAATGGCAACCATTTCTTGTTACCATAGAAGGAGAAGCAGAGGCAAAGGCTGTGACACAAATACATTAAAACTTTTGAATTTAACTTTCACGATTGTTTAATTGTTAAATACTTGTTGTATATTCAATGAATCTATTCCTCGATGTAAAGGAAATATAACTCAGGATGTATTAATCCAGCACCTTAATTGCGTAACACACTATCAGTCACAATCTGAATCATTTTGAAGGATATTGCTAATCCATCCCTTCATATGTTAGAAAAATTTATCAGCTCAACCACGTAAACAACGTAATTAATGTTTTTGAACTGTCAAAATGTAAACCATTCCTACTGCTAGTGTGTTACGCAATTACCCCGCTGATACAAATTCGATTAGTAAAATTATGAACATCCGGGCTATCACTACAAGCATGCAAGTTCGAAACTTTAACTAATATGTATATGTGACTTTTGAATTTCATATTGAATTTCTTTCAGAACTCTTTTTAGAAAACCACCAAAAAAAAAACACGTGTGACACTCGGGGACTGCCGCGGTAAAGCTATTGCATAGCATTTTTTATCAACTTATGCAATTATAATTATTTATTAATTTTTTATTTATGGAGTATTTTTTTTTCTTTGATATTAATTCAAGTACAGTCGTACCATATACACACATGTTAAGCGAACGCTCGGCCGAGCTACATGGTAGGCGGAGTGCGGGGTGTTAGGTTTTATTTTCGTTACGGAATTTCTTGATTCGGTCGCCGCGCTCAAAGCCCGCGATAGAAGCTATGCAATAGCTTAAAAACGGTAAGTAAAGAATAACATTGTGAAGAAACCTAAATTTACAATGGTTTATCAACGTGTAATGAGCAATCGTAGTGATCAATGCTTATTTCTTCTCTCTTTCAGAAGAGACCTTTGTCTTACAGTGGGATTATTACAGGTACAGGCTAAAATTACGCTTTACAAAGGGCAACCTTATTTTACGGTAAAATTGAGAAATAATCATTGCTTTTAAACTTCACCATGTTTGAAAGTTAGTTAAGGTCGGTGTGGGCGTCAAAGAATGGCGGGCGCCTTTGAATTATTATTTTTTCATTCCAATGATTAAATATTCTGTAATTGTTTTTATTAGCTGGTTGTAATTTGGTATCAAAAACGTGGGAAAGAGACATTGGTGATGATCATAGTTTGTTTTTAACCCCGAAGCAAAAAGAGGGGTTTTATAAGTTTGACTGCTATGTGTGTGTCTGTCTGTGGCACTGTAGCTCTTAAACGGGTGAACCGATTTGGATGCGGTTTTTTTATTTTTTTTTGAATCAAGTTTTGTAGCGGTGGTTCTTAGACATCTTTTATCAAAATCGGTTTAGTCGTTTCAAGGTCATCAGCTCTTTTTTGTGTCAGAATTTTTTTAATTTTACCTATTATTGTCATCGTCTTCAGATGCTGTCTAAACTTGTGATTTCTAAATTTTTTGTTATTTTAGTGGTAAAATAACATACATTTTAGGAATCGCAAGGTTAGGATTTTCAGAGGTGAAAATCCTAACTAATATTATAAATGCCAAAATGAGTTTGTTTGTTTGTTTGTTACGCTTTCACGCTAATACGGCTGAAGAGATTTAGATGAAAGGCTGGCTTTCAAAATGGCTCTTTTTTTTGAGGTAGTGTACAAAACAAAAGAGAAATATCCGCAGAATTTGGAAAAATACAGATATTTGATGAAATGAATGAATTATAATTAATTTACATGTATACTGTTGTGGTAGATATTTATCGATAATTTTTATCGACTTTCAACAGGGCGTCTCACCGATTTAGTTACTCTAAACAATGACAGTAAACCATAGATCGACCATGGATCATAGAAAGAGAACAGTCAGCTGTCACAAAAACATTGTCAATAAACATGTCAAACGTCATTGATTAATCAAAATGACAGCTTACCGCCATGACGGGTTTTTGTTGTGTGTTGCAATTCCAAGTGTAATTTCTTGTGGTTTACCAGCAAACAAAGCCATTTGGACAGTTGAGAACTGTTTTAAATGTGTTCCCCTATTTTTAAGTATAGTGTAGAAGGACCTGGGCCAGGCTCCATACATTTTGGAACATCTCCTTTGGCACACAGATATACCATGATCTGAGTAAGGATATAGGCTCTTCTCCATAGAGATCTACGTTTTGGAATGGGCAACTAGCTTCAACTTTCTGACTAACTGACCGACTCTTTGACAATTCAAAAGTGCCTGTAAATGGTTTAATTGAAATAAATACTTTGAGTTTGAGTTTGGCTACTTTTCATCCTGTATCGCAGACGAAGTCACGGGCACATAGCTAGTAAATAAATTAATTTTACCGGGAAATAGACACGCAGAACATAATAATATACTCTAAGTAAGTATTTCATGGGAAAGCTTTTAGTTCTTGCAAATAACTAAATAATGAAATATTCTTGAAACGTTCAAACATAAATTATGTTACGCACGTTAGCTGGAATCAAAATTAATTTCTCAAGACTATATACTTAGGAACGTACCTAATATACTATACTAATTTTAAGTATTTCAATACCTCTTATTATGTTTTATTTGAAATACTTTTCTGAATATTTAATACAGGCTGGCAGGGATATCGACGCGCAAGTTGAAACCATGAATTCAACACATGATTCTCGAACCCCTAGGTATAGAGGGGTTCAGAATCATTTACTGAATCCATGGTAATAGGTTGCGCGTCGATATCCCTACCACCCTGTATAATATTGTGATGAAATGTTATTACGTTACGTACCGGTATTACTATTATTAATAAGTTACGGCAGTTTTCAATGTTTTACTGGTTTTGATGGATATCAAAGAGCAAATAGGTTCAAAATCTTTTTTCAAATTGTAGTCATGTCACTACACATTTCAACAGTAGGTATATCATGTCCAAATAGTGGTCTTTAGTATTTACAAGATTATGACGATCTTTAAAACTAATTTTTATAAGCATCAAATTTACCTATTCTGAAAGAATAAAAAACTTCTATAAAAGACTTAAAAAAAAAAAACTCTAAAATACGTGAAAAATAACTTTAATTCCCGAAGTCGGTGGCCAAAATCAAAAATACAAAACCAAAGACACCGACTTCCGAAATTAAAGTAATTTTTCACGTTTCTTAGTATTTTTTTAAAGTTTTTAGTTTTTATTTTTTGTTGTAGTACCTACCCCACATAAATTCGTATACCACTACTTGATATGTAAATAACAGTGACAGGAAATTATTAAAACATAGCAATATAAACTAAGTGGAAAAAATACGCAGTATTAAGGATAACTCAAAAACTACTGGTCAGAACTTGATTAGCACCAGCTTTCAAATAAAAAAAGAATTATCCAAATCGGTTCACCCAGAAAAAAGTTTTGAGCTAACAAACGTTTAAAAACAACAGTCGATTTGAGAACCTCCTCCTTTTTTGAAATCGGTTAAAAATTAATAGTTACTTAAATAAAAACCTTAGTAGGTAATTAAAATCAATATCACCCACAATTCAATCTAATTTTCCTTAAACAATTCACTTTTACCTCCGCCGTCATAAACGACGCACGTTCCCACCATCATAAATCCTGAGCCAGCAGTAAACCGTGAGATAGAATTGATTATCCAGAATCTGGTGTTTAAACCTTCATAAATTATTGGCTTATGTCTCTCGCGAGTCTAGCGGAGCGGCAGTTTATAAGCAATTAAGTTGTGACTTGAAGGTACCTGTCCCACCGTAGAAAAGAGTTGGCGGTTGGCGAGCGCCGAGCAGCGAGTGCGCGACAACGACAAGCGATTACTTGCTGGTTTGCGTATATATACCAAGAATGAGTCTCTCAGCGAGTTATCTGCCCGCGAAGCGAGCGACGCAGAGCCAGCACTCTCTTTGATAGCTCTTGTCGCTGCAACAAAATCTTTCAACGTTTCCTGAGCGAGAAAATCGTTGATAGTTCGTCGCTTCCTCGTCGGTGGTTGGACTCTTGTCGCTGCAACAAAATCTTTCGAACGTTTCTTGAGCGAGAAAATCGTGGATAGCTAATCGCTTTCTCATCGGCGGTTGGACTCCCGTCACTGCAACAAAATCTTTCGAACGTTCCCTGAGCGAGAAAATCGTTGATAGGTAGTCGCTTACTCATCGGTGATTGTACTCTTGTCGCTGCAACAAAATCTTTCCAACGTTTCCTGATGAGAAAATCATTGATTGCTAGTCACTTCCTCGTCGGTGGTTGGACTCTTGTCACTGCAACAAAATCTTTCGAACTTTCTTGAGCGAGAAAATCGTTGATAGCTAGTGGCTTCGTCGTCTGTGGTTGGACAGGTGCCTTAAGGTTACGTTTGGCGATATGCTGACTGGAAGTTACCTACCTATACAAAATACTTTTCACATTGGCACTACATGTTCAGGGTGCGATTCCTGCACGGTACAAATGTTTGCATTCATATTGCCTATAGGTAAGTAAATACATATGACCTCATAGGTCAGTGGATAGTTGCGCCAAGTGTTATTGCAGGTAACAATTCCAGCATATTACTGTCCCACTGCAGGACAAAAGCCTCTTCTCATGTAGAGAAGGCACGACCATTGATCACTTAGTAACTCAAAGCATTGGCAAATTATAAGTCCAGGTTTCCTCAAGACGTTTTCCTTCACCCATATCAGTGATGTCCAAGATAAAATTAGAAAGTACTTAAATATAAATAAATAAGGTCACATGAGTACTTGTCTGGATTTGAACCCACAACCTCCAGCCAAAGTATTCTGTAAAAAACTCACCGTTAAGGTGAATCCTCAGCTGTAGACCGCCAAATTCAAATTTTCTTTGGTTTTTTGCAAATTGCAGCTGTTTTACGTCGTTTGTTTGCACAGTCAAAACGGTAACAGTCAAACTTGGAAATTTGATCCAACTAAGAATTTTTCAGAATATTTCATATGAAAATTCTTAGGTGGACCAAGTTTCCAAAGTTTGACTGTTACTGTTTTGACTGTGCAAACAAACGACGTAAAACAGACTGCAATTTGCTAAAAAACAAAGTAAATTTGAATTTGGCGGGCTACAGCTAAGGATCCCCTTAAAAGTTAGGTAAAGTAAGCTTGAAATGCTGTCATAGTGTCAATCTCTATCATCAAGTGGAATGACAGCTCACTTCGATCTCACTTCACTTGAGTTTTCACGGTGAGATTTTTACAGAATAGCACCGCAGGTCTGTATCAAGTTTTAAAACATACTTGTGGGCCCCAATTCTATATGTTAATAATTATTCCCCGCGTAATCTTACCGCGTCAATATCGTGTATTGTAGTAACGGTTTCGTTTATTGTATCATAGAGAATACTTTATTAGCAGATGTCGTGGTTAGATAGGGAATTGACGTGGTTTCAAAGAAAGGAATCGTTAAGTGGTCACAGTGAATTAGGGCTCTTGAGTTATAGCCTACTAGGCTATAACTCAAGGGCCCTAAATGGAAAATATTCATTTTAAATAGTGGTTAGGGTGAACTTAGTTCCTCAGTGAGGCGTCAGTGTTTGCAGGGTCTTACTTTTATAAATAGAGCTACGAACTTTTAAGCCTTTTCAGGTGCTGAAAAGTTTATATTCTGTACTTTTAGTTTAGCATTTGTTGGCTATGGAAGCGAGGTTTAAGAATACATAATGAATCGATCGAAGACGCCTTTGAATAATGCGCTTATTCTGGAGAAAATAGCTGATAAAACTATTATTATATTATTACAAATAAAATGTTAACTATTTGGCGCTCGTGACTAAACAATAATAACCGCACGGAACGATCGAAGGTTAAGCTACGCTTGCCGAGGTTAGTCCGTGGATGGGTGACCATCCATTACATATCGACAACCTTTCGTGCCTCTGAAAGCATGTCTTGGCTGTCATTTGTAGATCTTTGATAGTCGTTACGGGTAGTCAGAAGCCTGAAAGTCTGACAACCAGTCTTCTTACTAAGGGGTATCGTATTACCCAGTAACTGGGTAGTGGAGGTCAGATAGACAGTTGTTCCTTGTAAAATACTGGTATTCAGCTGCATCCGGTAAGACTGGAAGTTGACCCAAACATAGTTGGGTAAACGATAAAAATAATGTTAACTGTTTTAAAACAAAATTCGTTCTTATTTTTCGTCATTATTTTTAGTTTTATCTGTGTCCCACGTCTGGAAAAAGAAAAATAAGTAAAAATGCTATACACTGAAAGCAAAATACGAAACTGAATACAAAATGAAAAAGATAAAGAAATTATTTGAAATTCGATATTCAAACCAACCTCGCGCTCTTTAATACTGGCCCAGGTGCAACGTAATCTCCTTGAGGAACGGGGATGTTCTTTTTACATCGAACCTCTTTACTCGATCCTCTCTTTGTGTAATCTGTGGTTATGTTGTGTGAACGTAGGTAAAGGTAAAGGTAGCATTCTTACTTAGTTGTGCTGATAAAATTTATTTCCAATTTCGTTAATATTATTTTTCGTTAGTAGATGCATAAATAAATAGATAGAAATACCTAGAAAAAATTAAACAAAATTAAGCAAACATGATGAAGCCAGACCCACCTTTGCAGCTTGGGGGACTCGCACCGATCAGTAAAATCAACCCGTGTTGTGTTGGTACGGCCAAGAACGCGATTGAGTAGGGAGGTGCATCTTTTCTTTTCTTTTTATCTTTTTTTAATACCAGCTAGATATTAATAAAAAAAACGAAAATAAATGTCACAATAGAATTGAAATACAAAATACCTGCAAATTCATAATATTTTTTAAAAGCTCTAGACTACGAACCAATCAAACTTCCACGAAAAAAAGTAATCAATAGGCCAAAAAATAGTCTATCTCTTTAAATCTATATCGTTTTATTGCCCAAACGATTGTGTAACAATAATTCGAAAAGTTCCGACCGACTGAGCAATGATTGCCTCTACCCCTATTTTGAAATTCACTCGTATTTCAGGTCGTCAAATAAAGGAAGTCGTCCCATGTGTTATTCATCATCTGAAGCGACTGAAAACATCTACTTGGGTACATAAGCTGTTATGGTTTCATAGATATACAGGTTGTGGTTAAGAACTTTAGATCTACTCTGTAAAAATATCACCGTGTAATGTCATTCCGCCTGATGCCACGGATTTGCACTATTGACAGCTCACTCAAGCTCTCACTTCACCAAAGAATAGAATAGAATAAAATACTCTTTGTTATGTACACCATAAAAATTACAGATATACCTACGTTTCACGTTTAGTTTTCACGTTGAGATTTTTACAGAATAGGCCTGCTGGGATCACTACGGCAGATATGCCAAGCCCATAGACGGTAGAAATCCATGTTGAGTGTGTTGGGCGTAGGTAGGATATCATATTTATATTACCTATTAAAATAACTACGTTCGATGAAAATCTACATTTTATAAAACAAAGGAAAAGGTTATTCTAACTAATATTATAATAGCGAAAGAAAGTTTGTTTGTTTGTTAACGTTTCACGCCTAAACCACTGAACCGATCATCATGAAATTTTGCATATACGTTGTCAGGGGCACAGAAAAAGACATAGGGTACCTTGGATCCAGAAAAAAAGTACTGTTCTAGAGGGAAAGAACAATAACATTCGACGGTCACAATTGCTTTAGGACGCTAGATGGCGCTACGTGTCTTTTGAATCATGATTTAATTACATTATTAGAAACTTTAGTAGGGTGTTAAGAGTTATTTTTTTAAATTATAAGTAATACATTTTGCAACATCGTTTGACTGAACACCATGAAAGTTGGCCTTTTTCGATCTCCACGCGGGTGAAGCCGCGAGCAAAAGCTAGTGTTATTGTAACATAACATCTTGGTTTTCCTGAAGGGGCAGAGGAGTGTAGAGTACAAATACATTGTAGTATGCATTGCTGTATAGGTATATGTAGTACGCTGGCTGTCGCTGATAACCAGCGCTGGGGCTCTGTCTCACATAGGGTCGTAGCATTATGCTGAGCGATTGCCTTTTTGCGTTGATGTGACGCATATTTTCCCCCAACTCGTTCTTTTTTGTATTTGTGTGTTTTTCTCTGCGTCATGTTTACCGCAAATATACGCATTTTCTTTCTTCTTCTTCTTCGTCTTCTTTCTTTCTATTTTGCAATTTATATTTAAGTCCCTTGTCCGACCGCGGCGATTAACATGAAGCGAGAAGAAGAAGAACTAGCAACAATTAAACGAGGGTGCAAGCCACGAGTAGCGAGTGTTCAACGGTGACGAGCGATTACTTGCTAGTATGCTTTTGTACGAAGCGTGAGTCTCTCAGCGAGTATTTTACCCGCCAAGCGAGGGTCGCTGGGCGAGTATTCTCTGTGATAACTCTTGTCGCTGCGACAAACGAGTACTCGCCCGCATGGTATGAACAGTCAGCGACTATTAATTTATGTATTTCTTTTACTTACACGGGATCTAAAATATTTTGTACTTTTCTTGAGCGAGAAAATCGTTGATAGCTAGTCGTCTGCGGTGGTAGAGGTGCTTAAGGGCCTGCGCCACTGGCGGCACGGTACGGCAAGGGATTTTTATGCGACGAATAGGAATATAACTTGGGGCTAATTTTTCAATCGTCAGATAAGTTTTATCTGAGGAATAAATCTGACAGTGTGACAGTTTTTGTATAGAAAATATGTCAAACCGCCATTTTTATTCTTCAGACAAAAGTTATCTGGCGATTGAAAAATCAGCCCTTAATAGTATAACAGTACAATTGGAATTTCAATGATAATTGCTTAAGGACGTAGCGGCATGCCTCGGCATCGTTCGTCAGTATGCGTTTGCATGTAATGGTGCCAAAAGATCCCCTGCCGTGCCTTGCCGCCAGTGGGCGCAGGTCCTAAGCCCAATGTTTAGCCTAGCCATCAATTGGGCACAAATAAAAAGTTCCATAAACTCCAGGTTACTTCTGAGAAATAACCCACCCTATAAATGCGAGTACATTAACAAGTACCCGGAATAATAATTCCTTGTATATACATTTGTGTAAGTTACTAATTCCTATTTACCCTTCTGATGAGTCGTCTTAAATAAATGTTTAGACTGTATCTGCATATGTAAATTATTACAATATACTGCAAAATACATAAAAGATTTGCATTATGAAAGTCTCGTTTTAAAACAAAAATGATATGTATACAGGATACATTTTTAACCAGTGTGCAAACTGTAACCATGAATTCAGCGCTCTATTCCCATCCAATACCAAGAGCTAATACCATTTGGTATTAGTTTATTTCTGAATTTATATTATATATTTATATATATTTTTTTTTTTTTTTTGTCTCGCCTCGCCCATACCTAAGGCGGCTCTATTCCCATCCAATACCAAGAGCTAATACCATTTGGTATTAGTTTATTTCCGAATTTATTTTCTATTCCCAACGAGTACCACATTTTAAAACCAATACCAAAACAAGTTTGAAGAAATCAGATACAGTCAGGTTCAGTAAAATTAAAATGCTTTGAATGACGAACTAAGTTTCCGAAAACATAATAAATGTTCCCGAAAATCCTAACCCTAGACGGTCGACGTCAGTGGCATCCCGAGGTTCGGTTGGTTAGGTTCCTTTAAACCCTTTAGACAGAAATAGGAGCCCCGCGAAGCCGGGCTCCGTCGACCAGCTTATTAACCCTAACCCTATATTTAGATTACCCTAGATTTCGGTAAAACGCAATTTAAATAAAACTTTGTGTAGCTGAGTGTACAAAAAGTCACGCTTTGCAATTCGTTAGTAATAGATTTTTTATTAAAAAAAATGTGGTACTCGTTGGGAATAGAAAATAAATTCGGAAATAAACTAATACCAAATGGTATTAGCTCTTGGTATTGGATGGGAATAGATCAATTCAGCACATTATACTAGACCCTCTAACGCAGATTTTTTTTTGTCAGTTATGTTTTTTTTAATTAGATGCTCCATACATTTTGACCGCGTAGGTATTGCACTTTTCTATGAAACAGCAGATTTTTTTTTTTTTGATAACTGGTGATATATTTCTGCGCTAGAGGGTCTAGTATCATGTGCTGAATTCATGGTTACAGTCTGCGCACTGATTAAAAAATTATCCTGTATGTGTAGCCCATGAAAATGGACTGTATGATACAAAAGCGTTCCATAGTGGTTTGTGGAATGAAATGAAACTAAAGCTCAGTGTGATGAAAGGAATTTAGTGAAAAAATCATGTAAAATCCTAACTAATATTATAAATACGAAAGTAAGTTTGTTTGTTACCTTTTCACGCCTAAACCACTGAACCGATCATCCTGAAATTTTGCATATACGTTGTTAGGTGTACAGAAACGGACATAGGGTACCTTTCATCCCGAAAAAAGTACTGTTCCCGAGGAAAACAACTATAACATTCTTATGATAATAGATGGCGCCACGTGTCTCTCGAATCATGATTGCATTATAACCCGAATTGATAGTCAAAAGTCTAAATTAACGCGAGCGAAGGCAAAAGCTAGTATTACATAGGATATAGAAATAACAAAAAAAACATTTTGACAGATACAAATAGAAGAAAAAAAAACAAAACAAGAACTTTTAAATAAAAAATAAAATTTTACATCAACCAAGGAGTTCGCAATAGTATCTTCCGGATCAGCATAAACTCTCATTGAAGCGTATCTAACAATCTTAACACCTTTTATTAAAGACCTAACAAAATATCCGCAATGACTTCGCGAAAAAGACAGTAAAGTTGTCATTAATTCAGTTGAAAAGCCGAAAAAAAAACTAAAATCCAAAAGGATTCCAGTAAGCTCCCATCAACCGTTGATATATTATTCAGTCTGCGTCCGTGAGCGTAAATGAAAAAGTTTTTGTATTCAATGACTATTCGAACACCACCAAAATACTGGTAAACCGGGCAAACCCAAAAGTTTTCGAATCGAACCGAAATTACGAGTTTGGAGGAGGGTTAGTTAAATATTCAGCGAGCGTCCATCACTGTATGAAGATTGAGTTGGAGTATAATAATATTAATAATCTATGTTCCTTGTATTGATCCAGGAAACTATACTTTATTAGATGTACCTTATGAGGCGAATTTAACTATTTTCTCTCGGCGAAAAATTTTAATTCCAAATTTTATTCAACACTTGATTGCGTCCCGCGATTTCACCCGCATAAGTCTTGATCCCGTCGGAAAATCGGGATAAAAAGTATCCTATATCCTAATCCAGGTTATGGTCTACACATTTGCTAAATTTCATACAAATCCGTTCAGCCGTTTTAACGTTAAAGCGTAACAAACAAACACAAAAAATCAAATCTTTTCTCTTTTTAATATTCGTTTAGACTACCGATCCGTCCGTTCTACGCACGGGTGCTATGTGTACTGATATGGCGACATGTCAAACATTTAGATTTCTGTCCTTTATCTAAGTTAAATGTTAATGTATTGTTATACATGTAAAGGCTCCGAACAAACAGGCGCGACACGACTCTAGTAGAACAATTTCTATGAAAATAACATAAATGATAAATGATAAATGATAAATGATTTTATTTCTGTAAGTAGGTTTGTACCAACACTTTTACACGTCAATCATATTTTAAAACTAGATGAGGTCGGCGTTTCCTATCTGACTACTCTGAGAAGAAAGGCCGAAACAAACTCAGAGGTCACAGTCTCTTTTAAAGTCCAGACATAATCTTGGTCAGATCATGTGAAGACCATGTAGATTTGAGTCTGAAATGGTCTTTTGAGGAAAAAATACCACACAGAATGAGTGGACCTGTCCAGTCAGTGCACGCATTTGCCAGTAATCATAGAAATTGTTCTACAAGTATCGCGGTGCACCTGTCTGCAGGAGCCTTAACACTTCCGGAATAAATGCTCTATGCGATGGTGAAAACCGCACGAAAATCCATTGTGTAGTTAAAAAGATTTTATTTATAAATGTATATGAATATGCGCTACGCTACGACAATTTCGAGAAAATATTGGTAAAAGACCCTATTTACCAGTTTGTGTAGATTGATAAACACAAAGTAAAGGCCGTCTACCGTCTACCCACTACTCACCCACTCACGTCACGTGTCCGTATTATTTAAGGCTCAACAATAAACTTTTTTACAGAAATAGAACATAAATACTAAAGACGGTATATTTAGACCTACACTTTAATAGCAAAACATTTTTTATTTTGCAATTTGGGTCTCAAAAATGGAAAAAAAAAAACACGTGTGGCACTCGGGGACTGCCGCGGTAAAGCAATTGCATAGCATTTTTTATCAACTTATGCAATTATATATTTTTTTATTTTTTTTATTTATGCAGTATTTTTTTTCTTTGATATTAATTCAAGTACAGTCGTACCATATACATACACGTTAAGCGAACGGTCGGCCGAGCTACATGGTAGGCGGAGTGGGGGGTGTTAGGTTTAATTTTGTTATGGAATTTCTTGATTCGGTCGCCGCGCTCAAAGCCCGCGATAAAAGCTATGCAATAGCTTAAAAGTATTGATTTTTACTAGAAACTACGCATAGACACATATAAAACGTTACATAGGTATACTTTGCGTTTGATCCAGGTCATGTTCATGACTTGGGACCGCATAAAGTATCTTATGTCCTGGGTCAGGGCAAAATATACTTTTTATCTCGGTAGCACGGTCCCGTGGGATAATTTCCGATATCTACGCAGGTGAAGCCGCGCGGGCCAAACCTATGTATTTTATAAATCAACCATCAACATTTACACACACACATTGACAGCCGGGATCATTCACACTCGTCTAAGTATTTAGGTAAGTTACTGCTAATAAACTAAGTACGACTGGCTAGCTACTGAAGTCTAAGAACAAGGTTACCCTTAGTACCTGAACTCTCATAAAATACAAGGTCACTGAGTGAACTCAAGATCCTAACTTCTAGTATAATTGTTTAAACTTCTTTCTTATCTCAAAGTCAAAGTCAAATCATTTATTTCAAATAGGCACATAAAAGGCACTTTTGAACGTAAAAATTTACAAAAAAAGTAAATTGATTCTAGTTGCCCCTTTCAAATGGTAGTTTCGTATGGAGAAGAATGGGCAAGAAACTCCATCGTTACTCTTTTATAATGTTTTACAATATTATGTAGGTATACATTACTTATATAATTATATGTGCAGACGATGAACCTAGAATAAAATTACTAGACCACCATGAAAATAATTAAATATAATGCAATGACAGGTAAATTAATTATGTGATAAATACATGGTTGTCACATATTTACAAATATTGAAAAATAGATGGTGTTTCCAAAATTTTAACAAGTAGTAATTTAGTGTGTGAGTTAAAGTTGTTGTCATAATGTAAAAATAAATGTCATAAAAAATATAAATTATACAATCAAATTAGCAACCAGTTTGATTTTGTGTAGACTCAAGATTGTCCTATGGAGCAGGACCAGCATGTTAGGGGGGCGCGGGCTTGCGGACGGAGAGCAATGGGCAGCTCTCCGTCCGGTAAGGACCAGGCCCGGGTCGACGGCGCGTCGTGTTCCACGCGCGCCTCAAAGAGTTGTCAGCACCATTGACGGGGTCAGATAGGACCGATGCCTGCCGGGGTCGCGGATTGTTCGAAAGAGTTACTGTGGCCCTGGCGCACAGGCAACTGAAGGAACACGGGTGGGATTTAGTCAGTAAGAGTCTGACACGCCCTTCTGCTCCGCCCAGAGCGGGAGAGGTCATTTGATGATTTCCCACCCAAAGGACCAGCATGTTTCCAAGCATTCTTATCTAGGATATAATCCTCTACTCTATCCATATCTCAACAGGTCTTGAACTAAACGAAACGAGGCTTTTATATGTCCTACAAAAATATACTGTTTTGTAACCAGTACCCTAATTGCAAAACACACTATCAATCACAATCTGAATAATTTTGAAGGGTATTGCTAATCCATTGCTTCATATGTTCGATTTTTTTTTTCTGCTCGATAACGAAAAGAACGCAATGAATATTGTTGAACTGTAAAAATGAAAACCATTACTACTGTTAGTGCGTTACGCAATTACCGCGCAGAAAGGTAAGATTTACAACTCCAACTAAAAGAAGACTTGTAGTTGGAGTTGAAGAGCGGTTATAAAAGGCAATAGTCCGTTTGCAGTGTTCGTTGAGTGAGTGAGAGAGGTCACAAGTTCAAATACCGTTACGTACCTTACATTATGGACTATTGAATATTAATGCCACTTCTATTAAACGTAACTTTGAGTTGAATGTCTCAACAGGAATAATTACAGCAATCTGATTCCAATATCAATCATCTATGAACTGAGTCGACTATACTTAACGAGCAAAAAATACAAGTTTATTTTTAACACAAAATTACTAGCATTTTAACCTAGTCAATGTTTCTTTTTCGAATTCAGAAAAACATACGCTACTACCATTTGCAAGACTGTAAAAATCCTTTGGTCCTTGCAATTTCCGATTTCACTCGGTCTGGCAATAATCGGAGCAGTCCAACTCTGAAAAAGTTTTCAATGGTACCGCCTTGATTCCACTTTATTCACTGGACCGTGCCTGGAATAAAGTATCTCACGATTCAACATTTAATTTCGTTCGGTTTGACAAATCTGTTTTTTATTTTGCCAACCCTATTTTTTAGGGATTTATTTCGCGTTTTCTCGTTATAAGGCTATATGGTTTAGGTTATTGTGGATTTGTCATAGTTCTTGATTTCTTTATGTTGTTTGATTTTTTGAAAACGATTACAAAACAATAATTCTTAAATTATGATAAAAACATAAAAATGGTTTTCAAGCTATTGCATAGCTTTTATCGCGGGCTTTGAGCGCGGCGACTGAATCAAGAAATTCCGTAACGAAAATAAACCTAACACCCCCTACTCCGTCTACCATGTAGCTCGGCCGAGCGTTCGCTTAACGTGTATGTATATGGTACGACTGTACTTGAATCAATATCAAAGACAAAAAAAAACTGCATAAATAAAAAATAAATAAATAATTGCGGCACGGTTGGCGCAGTGGTTAAGCGATTGACTGCTGCGCTGCGTGTCGCGGGTTCGATTCCCGCACGGAACAAATATTTGTATGGCCTACAAGTAGTTGTTCCGGGTCTGGCTGTTTGTGTATGTGAG
This sequence comes from Dryobotodes eremita, assembly GCA_917490735.1. Taxonomy (NCBI): domain Eukaryota; kingdom Metazoa; phylum Arthropoda; class Insecta; order Lepidoptera; family Noctuidae; genus Dryobotodes; species Dryobotodes eremita. The sequence continues at coordinate 7,774,777 of OU823254.1, read as the reverse complement.
TTTGAATGTTTGTGAATGCACCCACAATACAGGAGAAATTCCTAGGGTGGGGCAATGTTTAAAAAAATAAAAATAAAAATATAATTGCATAAGTTGATAAAAAATGCTATGCAATAGCTTTACCGCGGCAGTCCCCGAGTGTCACACGTGTTTTTTTTTTATTGTTTTACTTGGTCTAGTGGTCGCAAGCACTACTGCTGAGCATGAGGTCCTGGGTTCGATTCCCAGGTCGGGCAGTCCTACCAGGGTCGCGGGTTTGTCCGAAAGGGTTACTGTGGCCCTGGCACTCAGGCAACTGAAGTAACACGGGTGGGTTTTAGTCAGTAAGAGTCTGACACGACCTCCTGCTCCGCCCAGAGCGGGAGAAGTTATTTGATGATTTCCAAACCGAAATAATAAAAAAGATCGGGCAGTTTTATTGGGTTTTCTATTAGGAATTTCTCAGTAGCAGCCCGGAGTCTGGATTTGTGTCCGGTTGATGGAAATGACTCGCCCCTTATTACATGGGACTTAAACATAACTGGCGAAATGTAACATAGGATAGGGATTACATGCGTGATTCTGTGTTATGTTATCTTCTTTAATTCCATTTTGTTTGCAAAAGTGAAATTAAGGCAAAAAAAAACTGTGTACAATTGAAGCTACTTCAGGTGAATTTTCAGCTGTAGCCCGTCAAATTCATATTTTCTTTGCTTTTTTGCAAATTGCAGCTCTGTTGCACGTCGTATGTTGATCAAAATGCGATTCACAACTGTAAGAATGATATACTTACTGAATAATGATCATCAATTTCATATCAATCGTCAAACTTTAGAAATTTGTTCCACCTAAGAATATTTCTTTCTTTTTGATAATTTTTAGGTGGAACAAATTTCCAAACTTTGACGATTGATATGAAATGGATGATTATTATTCAGCAAGTATATCATTCCTACAGTCGCGAACCGCATTTTGATCAGCATACGACGTAAAATAGACGTGCAATTTGCAAATAACCAAAGAAAATTTGAATTTGACGGGCTACAACTAAGGATTCGCCTTAAGTATGCGTTCTAATGAAAACTCTGGACTCACAGGACATAATCCTACGAGTAAGTTGTGACCCTATACATATACCTGACCCTTGACCCTAAGCTTTTATTATCAGGCTTTTGGAGCGAAATAATAATTACCTCCTAAGTAACAGCTGGTATTAAACATCCTACAGTAGACCTACTGGGTACATTTACTCGTAAATACTAATACCCTAATCCTAACTATCTATATTATATAAAAACGGCCAAGTGCGTGTCAAACTACGCACAATAAAGGGTTCCGTAGTTGGGATGAATTTATCCCAAGAACAAACTTAACATTGTAGTTGAAAAACATATTCTCCGCTACGTTCCAACTGTAAATGTAAGTTGGTCGACTATTACTCGTAAACTTGTAAAGCCTACTTAGCTGTGATAGTTTTCCTTTTAATTTCATTATTTATACTACTGCCGTAAATTTTTTCACATATCCAAAAGCAGCCATTTCGCCGGCAGGGGGGGATACTTGACTGAAAAAATTGTAATTTAAAGCTTAATTTTACGCAAACGGATCCTGAATCGAAAAATGATTTTCACAAACCCGTAATATTTTTGAATGGCCTATCCAACGATACCCCACACCATAGATTTGTTACGCTTTCACGCTAAAACGGATGAACGGATTTAGATGAAATTTTGCACACAGATAGACCATGACCTAGGTAAGGACATAGGCTACTTTTCCTCCTGGATCGCAGACGAAGTCGCGGGCACACAGCTAGTAATATAATAGAATACTATTTATTATGTACACCATGTAAAAATTACAGATAATAGGTCTTTACCTATGAAATTGCCGTTTTGTATGATAAAATTTAAACGAATTTTTTTCATGAATTTTTTATTTGTATTAATCGAAGTAATCACCCATGCAATCAATGCATCTTTGCCATCGCAGTGGCAGTTTATTGATGCCCTTCTTAAAGAAATCAGCTGGACGGGAGGCAACAAATTCTTCAAAGGCATTTTGTACTGCCTCTCGGGTATTAAATTTTTTTCCCGCCAAGAAGTTATCCAAATTCTGGAAAAAGTAGTAGTCTGTAGGCGCAAGGTCTGGTGAGTAGGGCGGATGACGGAGAGCTTCCAACCCCAGTTCTTGCAACTTGGAGACCGTCTGCTGTGCAGTATGAGGTCGCGCGTTGTCGTGCAGGAGCAGCGGAGACGAGCGATTGACCAATGCTGGTTGGAGATGCGCCAGCTTCTCCATCATTGTGTTCAGTTCTTCACAGTACACATCTGCAGTAATGCTCACCCCGTTTGGTAAGAAGCTGTGATGAATCACACCGGCGCTAGACCACCAAACAGTGACCATCACTTTTCTAGGGGTAAGTTTTCGTTTAGGGCATTGTTTAGGTGCTGAACCAGGATCCAACCAACTTGCTGAGCGCTTACGGTTATCAAACAGAATCCATTTTTCATCGCAGGTAACAATGCGGTTCAAAATTCCTTCATTTGTGTGTCTGTTGAGCAGTGCAAGGCACGTCTCGACGCGTACTTCGCGCTGGCGATCATTGAGTTCGTGGGGCACCCATTTGTCAAGCTTTTTTACCTTGCCAATTTGACGCAAATGGACCAATATTGTTTTGACGCTAACGTCGAAAGCTGCTGCTAATTCAGCCGTAGATTGTGTATCATCAGCTTCCACAATCGCCTTTAATTCGTCATTGTCGACCAAAGTCTTCGGACGACCGCGAGGTTCATTTTTCAGGTCGAAATTTCCAGAACGGAAGCGAGCAAACCAATAACAGGTGGTGCGTTGGTTTGTAGAGTTAGCTCCGTAAACGTCGTTGATGTTGCGTGCCGCTTGTGCCGCGTTGCTGCCACGACGGTACTCATATTCCATAATTACTCGAATTTTTAACGTATCCATGATGACGAAAAAGATTGAAATGCGATGAAAATGTAACACTAATCAATAAAGAAATGACTACTTTTAGAAAAAAAAATCCATGTTTTTAAAATAAAATTAATTTGAAATTAGAATTCATAGCCAAACAAAAATTATTTTGATTTGAAATGGCCAGTACTGCAGAACGGCAATTTCATAGGTAAAGACTAATATAAATGTGGAATGAAAAAAGTCGAATCGAATGTAATTGTTATTTTGGTTTGAACGCTGTTGGGAATCGACCCAGACACCTTGTGCGCGGTCTGCATGGGCAGACGGCGTGATCAACGCGTCATCGGCAAGCTGAGGCGCGGCGCGGCTGCGAGGGCTGCGACACGGCTCAGCCCGATGACCACTCGCTTCCTCGGACTCCATCGCGACGGACGATACTCCTCTCCTCTCTTACCTAATTTTAAATTAATTTTTTTACTGCTTTTCTGGAAAAGTTTATATTTTGTAATAAGCTCGGCAATAAACCATTGCCTAAAATAGAGTCCACTCTTTTATTGCTCCCCGCGCTAAGAACGCACTAATCTCTGAAATTACCAGTCGGATTTGAAACATTATTTTTTCATTTGATAGCCCATTTCTTAGGGAAGGTTATAGGCTATTTAACATCACCCTGCGACACTAAGGGGCCGAGCAAAAAGAATAAAAACGTCAGAAAGAACGCTAAGTGAAAATGTAGTAATTGCACGGTTGGGCGATGCGATGCGACGCGGACCAAGTCGCGGGCAGAAGTTAGTAATAAACATTATCCCAATCTACCATTTTAGACGGTTTTGTTGTAACGATAGGCAATTATGGACTAATTTGTTCTTTATTGGAGAAATGATCAGTTTGAAACAAATATTTATTCAGGTGTTTTATTATTATTTATTTATTTAAACTTCTCGCACACAATGACATACAAAGGCAGACTTAATGCCTTAGCCATTCTCTACCAGTCAACCAAGGGTGGTGTAGAGATAAGATGGCAGGTGCTCTGCTTAACAGGCATTAATAATAATAAAAAAATATTAAAAAGATAACCAGAAACTAACCAGAATATAACATCAGCTGGCAAAAGCCCACTTAGAGGCAAATATCTCCCTTTGTCTTCCAAACTTCCCTGGTTTATGCTTTCGCCCAAGATTAACATGAAAAAGAATAACGTTCTAAATTAAAAGCTTGCCAGGTTTCTAACAAAGCGGATCTCCAAATCTTTTGGACACTACGACATTAAAAAAAAGCGGCCAAATGCGAGTCGAACTCTTACACTAAGGGTTCCGTACCACCGTACCTACAATACAAAACGCCGAAAACACACGTTTCTTGTATTACCCATGAAAGAAAGAAAGAAAAGGTATTTATTGAGACTCTCACAGGATTATCAGAAACTAAACACACTCATAAAAAAAATAAAAAAAATAAAATCAAAACAAATGTAAAATGAAAATAATAACAGTAAGTCCTGTACGAGGCCAAAAGGCCCCTATCTCAGCATGATGCTGAGACATTTTAAAAAAATAAATGTCGCTGCGTTGGTATTCCGATAGGGCCCACTGCTGTGTCTCGGTCACATACAGAAATAAATAATAAATTTAAAAAATAAAAATTGTGAATAAAATAAGTTTATGTGAAAATTTCAAGTGTCTACCTATCACGGTTCTAAATTTATGGCTATATATTTTGTTGTACGGATAGCGGAGCCCTAGCAACAGAACCCCCTTGGCACCCTTCGGGTACGCAACCCTAAAAAGGAAGCAGGTCTCCAAACCTCCTAGACACTAGACTGAACGACTTAATAAAAACCTAATTTTGATTAATGCCGCCTCCCCAGACGGGCCATTGTACTAATTAACTTCCCATGGGGAACGTTTTCATTAGCTTAAAAGCGTGTGTAGATTGTTTTTAACCGTCATAACAACGCCTGTTAATTAATTTGTTTAGAGTATACAAATAATTACCGCTAATTTGGAAAACAACTCACGGTTTGTTGGTAATAATTGGAAGTGAATAAATTTTTAATTAGTGCGATTGTTTATTGTTTTTGTCTTAAGGGGGAAGCGTCAAGGTAGCCCGCGAAATTCAAATTTTCTTACGTTTTTTGCAATTTACGGGTCAGTATCAGGTTGTATGTTGATCTAAATATGATTCGCGGCCGTAACAAATATGTATTTATAGAATTATAATCACAAAAATCATCAATACATCTCTATAAGTTCATATTACTCTATTGAACGACTATTTCATGAAATCATGACATTTGAGGCCAATTCTAACTTAAGGAGTTGTATTGCTGATTCTTAAGATTATAATTCTGTAGTAATATTTGTTACGGCCGCGAATCATATTTTAATCAACATACAACCAGACACTGACCTGCAAATTGCAAAAAAACGTAAGTTTTGAATTTCGCGGCCTACCTCAGAGCATCTCCTAAATGTCTGCCTCGTCGGTCTAGTGATCATAAGCGCTACCGCTGAGCATGAGGTCCTGGGTTCGATTCCCGGGTCGGGCAAAGTGTTAATGGGTTTTTCCATCTGGAATTTTTCAGTAGCTGCCCATAGTCTTGATTTGGGCCCGGTTGATGTTAATAGGCTCGCCCCTAATTACATGGGACTTAAGCCCATCTTGTAGTGCTTCTCGGCGGGCACCGGCCGTCCAGTGCGAGCGCTTGAACTACTAGATTTTATATATATTTTAAAAATCATAACGAAGTTACAAAATGTGTTCTCAATATGCCTTAAAAAAATAAGCCATAAGGCTTGACATACCATGTAAAATTGATATCAAAAGATAACTTTTGATATAAATTTTACATGGTTTCATGATGGAATCTCTTCAAGGGACACGTTTTAAATAGCGATTTAGTTTCATATTTGTTTTTTTTAAATAGAGGTAGTAATTATTATAATTCACGTTAGAAACGTTTCTTTCTTCACGCTTGACCGCAGGTTCAATTTTCCTAAAATATATTATCGCGCAACATTTACATATGGCTAGATTTACAGAGGTTTAAGAAAGTTAAAAAGTACTGCAAACTCGCCTTAAACATAACTGGCGGAATGTTACATAGGTACACTAAAGGTAGGTACACCTCTGCCTAACCCTTCGGGTAATGCAGGCGTAATGTTATGTTATTTACACTTATTTTTTAAACAAGCTTCGGACCCCCTTCTTCTGAAAAAGCTTAGTCCTAGCTTAATTAGTGGGACATTTTAATCAAACGTCCGTTGCAGACCACTGTGTTAATGGAACTTTGCTTCTTTCGGGTACAAAACGTAATTTTTCTTAATTGAACACCGAAATCTCAGTAATTACCGTAGCTGTTAGATAAAGCGTCGGAAAATTTTACGTTATTAAGTTTTTCGTTTGTAACTATCATGCTGTTCTTAACCTTTTGTTGGGTTCGACGTTAGTGTAATTTCAATTCATTAGTCGTCAAACTACGTTCCTTTCATCAAACGGCGTAAAAATTCTACCAAAAACCGTATTTATAAAGTAGATACCTGCAAAACTGTTACAGAAAATTGAAGTTTTAAAATTCATAGAATCGTTCTCATGTCATACATTTATGAAGAAATGTTCCGTACAATCATGCACATGACTGTATACTCGTATGAGGGAAAATAAGAGATTCTTTTCTTCCTGGATTACTGGCTTTTGACTTTGTGATACTCAACGAAGCTATCACTTATTCATGAGACTGTGAGCAATCTTAGGTAAGATTTTTTTTCTTCGTATGATAATGGTTGCGCTCAAAATATTCACGATAAATGTTTTTTTGAAATGTGTGAAGAGAAGTCTTTAATAGTGATAAATGATTTTATTTCTGTAAGTAGGTTTGTATAAGCACTTTTACACGTCAATCATATTTTAAAAACTAGTTGAGGTCGGCCTTTTCAATCTGACTACTCTGAGAAGAAAGGCCGAAACAGACTCAGAGGTCACAGTCTCTTTTAAAGTCCAGACATAATCTTGGTCAGATCATGTGAAGACCATGTAGATTGGTGTCTGAGATGGTCTTTTGAACCACACAGATTGAGTGCACTTGTCCAGTCAGTGCAAGCATTTGTCAGTTATTTTGCAGCTCAACTCGAACTTAAGGAGCTCAACGATTCGACGAACAATACCAAAGAAAGGACATTTGGGTAGGCCGCATAAATTACTCAAACTGCCAGACCATGATTAAAACTGAAACAATGACCCACATAGTCCTCAGATTCACAATAATTAAATTAATATAATACTTTTTACAGTCAATATTTATGTCATTGTATAATATATATATTATGTAAAAGGAATTGGTATAGAAAAAAAAATGTATTATAGCAAAATAAAAAATAAACAACAGTCACTGTGTAAATTTATTGGAGCAGCTCAATTCCAAGCCTTTTGTCCTCAATAGTCTTTGACAGTATAATAGGCTTTCTGGCATAGGTTCCGCTTTCTAAAAGATTTGAATTTATTAAAGCTTAGATCTTGAACGTGGCTAGGAACTTTATTACAAAAACTTATACATTGGCATCTAAACGAGCCACCTATTTTCTTGATCCAGCACCCTAATTTCGTAACACACTATCAGTCACAATCTGAATTATTTTGAAGGATATTGCTAATCCATTGCTTCATTATGTTCGAAAATATGTCTGCTCAACAACGTAAATAACGCAATGAATGTTGTTGAACGGTCAAAATGAAAGCCATCGTTAGTGTGTTACGCAATTACACCGCGAGTTGTAGGAACAACAATGTTTCTAGTATTTATATTATGGATGGATGGAGTATACATACATTTAGTATATACTACTAGTTTACTAAATCTATGACACAGTCCTTTCACAGTTATTTTACCTCTGAATTTGCATCACTGTCCAAATCAAAGTGATCTTTATACTCGATAAAATAAGGTTTCTATTGGGTTGCTGCCATTGGCAAGTCTGTTAAATTCACAATAATATTTATAATCATTATAATAAGGTTGCTATTGGGTTGCTGCTGTCAGAGGTTAAATAACTGTGAATGGACTGTAGTAAAGGACTGCAAGGATCTTTTGGGGCTTGAATGACATTTATAGGCAAGAAGGCGCAGTTAGTAAAAAAGTGAAAAAAATATATAAATAAACCGTCTCCGTAAAAAGTGAACTTTAAAAAAGACTAGCTGCGCCCCACGATTTCAACCGCATTCGTCTCAGTCCCGTGGGAATATCGGGATAAAAAGTATCCTATGTCCTAATCCAGATCATGGTTTACCCATGTACCAACTTTCATCTAAATCTGTTCAGCCATTTTAGCGTGAAAGCATAACAAACGAACATTCTCTTTATAACATTAGTTTAGTTAAGTATAATCTCATGCAGTCGGAGGCATCGTCTTAAATTTAACAATGACGTAGGTCATCATTGTTAAATTTAAGACAATTTGCTTGATTGTCCTCCGACTGCTTGAGATTGTACGGCTTAGGGATGTAGGATTGGAGTTAGAAATAGGTCATCATTTTACGCAGCCGGGTTTTTGATTTTTAAATGACCTTTTTTATTTTACAGTTTGTAGTTATTGTCACTTATTTATTCTTAATTAAGTTGGTGCTGTTCCAAAAACGATGAAACACTTAATATTAGGTCTTTACCTATGAAATTGCCGTTCTGCAGTACTGGCCATTTCAAATCAAAATAATTTTTGTTTGGCTATGAATTCTAATTTCAAATTAATTTTATTTTAAAAACATGGATTTTTTTTTCTAAAAGTAGTCATTTCTTTATTGATTAGTGTTACATTTTCATCGCATTTCAATCTTTTTCGTCATCATGGATACGTTAAAAATTCGAGTAATTATGGAATATGAGTACCGTCGTGGCAGCAACGCGGCACAAGCGGCACGCAACATCAACGACGTTTACGGAGCTAACTCTACAAACCAACGCACCACCTGTTATTGGTTTGCTCGCTTCCGTTCTGGAAATTTCGACCTGAAAAATGAACCTCGCGGTCGTCCGAAGACTTTGGTCGACAATGACGAATTAAAGGCGATTGTGGAAGCTGATGATACACAATCTACGGCTGAATTAGCAGCAGCTTTCGACGTTAGCGTCAAAACAATATTGGTCCATTTGCGTCAAATTGGCAAGGTAAAAAAGCTTGACAAATGGGTGCCCCACGAACTCAATGATCGCCAGCGCGAAGTACGCGTCGAGACGTGCCTTGCACTGCTCAACAGACACACAAATGAAGGAATTTTGAACCGCATTGTTACCTGCGATGAAAAATGGATTCTGTTTGATAACCGTAAGCGCTCAGCAAGTTGGTTGGATCCTGGTTCAGCACCTAAACAATGCCCTAAACGAAAACTTACCCCTAGAAAAGTGATGGTCACTGTTTGGTGGTCTAGCGCCGGTGTGATTCATCACAGCTTCTTACCAAACGGGGTGAGCATTACTGCAGATGTGTACTGTGAAGAACTGAACACAATGATGGAGAAGCTGGCGCATCTCCAACCAGCATTGGTCAATCGCTCGTCTCCGCTGCTCCTGCACGACAACGCGCGACCTCATACTGCACAGCAGACGGTCTCCAAGTTGCAAGAACTGGGGTTGGAAGCTCTCCGTCATCCGCCCTACTCACCAGACCTTGCGCCTACAGACTACTACTTTTTCCAGAATTTGGATAACTTCTTGGCGGGAAAAAAATTTAATACCCGAGAGGCAGTACAAAATGCCTTTGAAGAATTTGTTGCCTCCCGTCCAGCTGATTTCTTTAAGAAGGGCATCAATAAACTGCCACTGCGATGGCAAAGATGCATTGATTGCATGGGTGATTACTTCGATTAATACAAATAAAAAATTCATGAAAAAAATTCGTTTAAATTTTTTCATACAAAACGGCAATTTCATAGGTAAAGACCTATTATCATCTCCTGCGTGTCCTGTCAGCTGCACGTTACAAGATTTTATGGCGCTAGTGATGACGTCAAACACGTAGCTGAATTCTGGGCCGAGTCTATTTAGATTGCCATCGACACGCTAAGAAGAAGAATTGAGTGGGAAATTTTTCTGTTACTGTATTAAATAACGCTTTAGGTAACGGTCGTTCAAATTATCTTTCATAGCAGTAAAGTTCTGGGTTTGTCACTCGATTTTCAGGATTATCCTACTATCCTACTAATATTATAAATGTGAAAGTGTCGATGTTTGGATGTTTGTAACTCAATCACGCAAAAACGGCTGAACGGATTTGGATGAAATCTGGCACATAAGTAGACCATGACTTGGATTAACACATAGAATACTTACTATCCCGATATTTCATCGGGATCGAGACTTATGCGGGTGAAACCGCAGAGCGTAGCTAGTATTATAATAATTTAAGTCGAATCGATTGACGTAAGAATCATCAAAATTGGCCCACGCGTTTGGTCTCTAGAGCGCCACAAAGGAACAAACATACATACATATAGGTTGATAGACACATTATCTTCCTTTGCGTCGCATAGTCGGGTAACAAGATGGCAGAGTTAGTTCCGATTTAGGCCACGTGCCAAAAGATCCTAGTATAGTTGATCTATTCCCATCCAATACCAAGAGCTAATACCATTTGGTATTAGTTTATTTCCGAATTTATTTTCTATTCCCAACGAGTACCACATTTTTTTAAATAAAAAATCTATTACTAACGAATACTTAAGCGTGACTTTTTGTACACTCAGCTACACAAAGTTTTATTTAAATTGCGTTTTACCGAAATCTAGGGTAATCTAAATATAGGGTTAGGGTTAAAAGGCTGGTCGACGGAGCCCCGCTACGCGGAGCTCCTATTTCTGTCTAAAGGGTTTAAAGGAACCTAACCAACCGAACCTCGGGGTGCCACTGACGTCGACCGTCTAGGGTTAGGATTTTCGGGAACATTTATTATGTTTTCGGAAACTTAGTTCGTCACTCAAAGCATTTAATTTTACTGAACCTGACTGTATCTGATTTCTTCAAACTTGTTTTGGCATTGGTTTTAAAATGTGGTACTCGTTGGGAATAGAAAACAATTTCGGAAATAAACTAATACCAAATGGTATTAGCTCTTGGTATTGGATGGGAATAGAGCGTATAGTTGTATCTACCTTCCTTTTTACCTCATTAGCTCATGTTTTCGAAAATAGAACGCGAAATGTAGTGTCAAAGGCTTATGAACGTGCAACGTAAATGAGTCAACTAAAAAAGCGAATTATCTTAGTGCCTCTAGGCGAGCTCCATCTATCATTACTTTGTGCATTAGCTGAAAAGCGACACTTTTCCGACCTAATTTGATGAAAAAGTAATTGACTTGTAAAGTTATCAGTTCTTTTTTAAGAACTTATATTTCTACACGTATAGAAATAGAGTCTTCATTAAGCAACTTCTACACTATCCAGAATTTATAAAAGTTTTGTAGTCCACACATCCAATGAACTTTATTTAAATTGTCAATTTTAGATCGGTTTTATCCATTCCATACTGTACTACAAATACTCGTATATATAATGTATATAAATTATATTTATAAATTTGAAAGTAATTCTGTCTGTTACATTTTCACGCCTAATCCTTTGAACCGATCGTAATTAAATTTAGCAGATAGGTGGCTTGGGACTTAGAAATGGACATAGCCTACTTTTTTATCTTGGATATTTGTATAAAAAATTATGCAATACAAAAAATACGCTGATGAAGTCACAGGCAACAGCTGGATAAGTAAAAGACTCTTTTTGTGATTAAGTCTGTTAAAATAACAAACCATAACGATTATACTCGCAACTCGGCGTGCGTGTATGACCAGATGTATGAACGTAAATGAAGCAAAAGGATTATGTAAGGATCGTAGCAGGTGGTGTTCTGAAGTTTCCGCCTACCCCCATGGGAAGAAGGCGTGAGTTGATGTAAGTATAATAATAATTATGATGCTGCCTTCTAAAAGCCCTTTAATCGTCTCCTATAGCCACATGCCCACAATCAGGTCGACACATTAATAACTTGAACAAACAAATGGCGAACACGTTTCATCATTATGACTTTTTGTTTGGGCTCATCACAATATTTATGATTGGAGTTTCTGAATCCGACTGAGTAATTGAACGCCTGTTTCGTTGCGTTTGGTAGATGTTTTGTACTTTTCGTGTATCCACTCATATCGATCATATTTTTGTCTTTATATTGTGAGACTAGCCCGCGTCTAGTAGGTCGAGAATTATCCCACGGGATGGTACTACCGGTATTAAAAGTATCTTATGTCCTAACCAATGTCTTGCCTGTGTGATTTCCTCGAAATCCGTTCACCAGTTAAGGCGTGAAAAATTATAATAAAAGTAGTAATAGTAGTGTTATAAGTTATAATATTAGTATAGATCGGAGATAATAATTATGTAATTGCTAGGTGAAATATAATTATACTAAAACTTAGCCAGACTCCATTGGCAACCTATGAATAAAAAAACTTATCGGATGAATAATTTTCTTTGTTATAAGTGCACCCACGGACAGACATGATAAGACGTTGCGTTTATATATAATTTATTAGTAACAGCCCAGAGTTTGGAAGCTGGTGGTGTGATGCCCCCGTTCCTCGGAAAGCACGTTAAGCCGTTGGTCCTGCGCCTGATCTCTCTCCGGTCATGTCGGATTGCCGTCCCATCTAAGGGCAGATCCAGGGGGGCACAGAGTCACGGCCCTCGCCCCCGCCCGCTGAATGCATGTCCATCAAGACATTGCTTCAATAACGAACGCTGAAGTAGTACCTACTATATCTTCAGCAGCAGTGGCGTATAACTATTAAGGTTCAAAGTGGTGCAGACAGTTCGTACTTGGACACAGAGGTCTGCTATGCCAACAATGCACCAGCGTAGAATCGGCGAAAGGATTTAAGGATAAAATATTATGCTAAAAAGATATCGCGGTCTGAGGCGCCTCGGGCGTCCAAAGTTCATACAGCTCTCCTCAACTTATGAAAAAAAAATTTGCTAATACTATGAATTGTCAAAAGAAAAACTTACCAAACCAATTAGAGGTGAGAAAGTGTCTCGGAAAGCACGTTAAGCCGTTGGCCCCGGCTGTCATTCGTAGATCTTTGACAGTCGTTAACAGCAGTCAGAACTTCAGAAGCCCAACAGTCTAACAACCAGTTTTGCCAATTGGTATCGTGTTACCCAGTGACTGGGTTGGGGAGGACAGATAGGCAGTCGCTCTATGTAAAATACTGGTATTCAGCTACATAAGGTTAGACTGGAAGCCGACCCCAACATAGTTGGGAAAAGGCTAAGCAGATTGATAGATAAGGATGATTTAGCCCCATAACTGTTTACGATATGTACAAGAACTTAATAATCCACATAAATAAATGTTTCTGCTTGATTCAAAATTAAATGATGCCTAAGAATTGAGTAGCATTCAGGCTACATTGATTATCATTTTAATATTGTGAATGTGAAGACTATGTGGGTCATTGTTGCTTTTTTTTCTCTCCTCAGTTAATTTTAATCAGGGTCTGGCAGTTTGAGTAATTTTTGTGGCCTACCGAAATGTATTTTCTTTGGTATTGTTCGTCGAATCGTTCAGCTCCTTAAGTTCAGTTGAGCTACACGATTACTGACAAATGCGTGCACTGACTGGACAGGTCCACTCAATCTGTGAGGTTTTTCCTCAAAAGACCATTTCAGACACAAATCTACATGGTCTTCACATGATCTGACCAAGATTATGTCTGGACTTTAAAAGAGACTGTGACCTCTGAGTTTGTTTCGGCCTTTCTTCTCAGAGTAGTCAGATAGGAAAAGCCGACCTCATCTAGGTTTTAAAATATGATTGACGTGTAAAAGTGTTTATTCAAACCCACTTACAGAAATAAAATCATTTATCATTTATCATTCATTTATCATTCAATTAAAATAATACCTAACCCCTATATTTATTTTCTCGGCATTCGAAAGAGAGTACCTAACCCTAACCCAATTTATACGGGAAAACTAGTTACGTCATATTCTTATGCTTAAAAAGATTAGCAAGGTAAAACATTGGACGCGGATGCAGACAATTTTAATTAAAAAGTTATTTTTATGGATAACGTTTTCATTGAGTACAAACAGCGGGGTAATTGCGTAACACACTAACAGTAGGAATGGCTTTCATTTTGACAGTTCAACAACAGTCATTGCTATATGTCCGTTGTTGAGCAGACAAATTTTTCGAACATATGAAGCAATGGATTAGTAATATAGGCTTCAAAATAATTCAGATTGTGATAGATAGTGTGTTACGCGATTAGGGTGCTGGTGTACCAGGGAGCATAATATTGCTATTAATTATTGTTGTTAAAATTAATATCAAGTCTAATTAGATTTAGGATCGTTATTTTTTCTCAAAAAGTCGAAGTCAAATTATTTATTTCAACCGCATGCAAGTGAAAAATAAAAAAAATAAAAACTGATTCTAGTTGCCCCTTTGAAATGGTACTCTAGTTTCGTATGGAGAAGAATGGGCAGGAAACTCATAACATAGGTACATACTCTTTTGTTTTAGTAAATTATATCCAAAAAAAAATCCGCGGTCTTTATCTTCGTTATTAATATAACTGCTTTCTGCCCGCGGCTTCGCCCGCGTGGATGTCGGAAATATCCCAAGGCAACGTGCTACCGAGACAAATAGTAGTCTATGTCCTTCCCCAGGATGCCATCTATCTCCTTGCCAAATTTTTATCGAAATCAGTTCAGTGATTTAGGCGTGAAAAGGTAACATACAGACAGAGTTACTTTCGAATTCATAATATTAGCATAGATAAAACAGAAAAAATACAGCATTTGTAGGAAGTTCTTCCTGGTGAGGACTATGTTGAAAGTGACTGCAGTTCCCGCATCCTAGCTGGCACAGATTAGTAAAATACAATGTCAGCGATAGTAATGCCATCTAATATTCCCAAATCCAGCGATTTATACGTTTCTGTTGATAGATTAGTTAAAAGATTACTGTTAAATTATCCGCTTGTTTGATCATGTCTTTGTGGATCTAAAAATACCTTACAACAAAAAAAATATCTTTCATCCGTCATAACCAGAGACCGGATATTCAGATGCATATTTACCTAAAGTAAATTTTTGCTATGAAAGTATGAAAGCGGCTCCTATTTTTTTTTTTTTTTTAGAACGATCCCGTGTTACCAGGAACACCGGAAATGCATAACTAGTCGGGTGTATTATAGGATGGAAGCGAATTCTAAGAAAATTCTTTATTTAAAAATTACCTCGGCATTCTTGGATTGCATAACTATTCATATGCATAATTATTAAAAAAAAACATGTTTAACCCCCGATGCAAATGTGTGTATGTAGGGTGTAACTAGAGGGGTGGTGTATGTTAGTTAAAGTTAAGATTTTTTGGATACAAAAGCGCATTCCATATTAGCCAACATCTAGACTTAAGGTGAATATGCGATCCGAATATCCGATCTCTGGTCTTAACGTATCCAGTGAATGCTAAACAGACCAATTCACAAAAATACGTTTCTTGCTAATTGCGCAAAATTCTGCCCAAGTGGGGTGTCAAAACGCTGGACTAACACTAATCCTCTGGGTACAGACTGACGTAAAAAATAGAAAAATCCGGGCTTCGCAGTAAGCCATCAGACATAGCACATAGCCAAGCTGGAATAGTCTGGAACAATGCGGTAAAAAGTGGTACATTGGTACTGTGGTACAATGGTACATTCCACGCTAGTGACTTTTTTAGTGACAGGTCGTTAGTTCAGGCGAATGGTCTATATAGCGCTGTGAATTGGTGCATTTGGGACATGATTGTGAACAATTTAATCGATTATGAATAACTATTAGGTATCGGGTGGTTGGTTCGAAGGATTTTAAAAATAAGTACGTTTTATTTTAACAGGTAGGTAAGGACATCATAATTTATTCTGCTACTGATTTTTTTTTTTAATTTAGGTAGGTAGGTAGGCGAAAGAATTTTGAAGATGATTGTTTCTTTTTTTTGTTAGATTCGAGTCCATTTTGCTAACTTTTTCATAATTAATTTCGCGCTAATTTATCTTTTTATTTTTCTTTTATGCTTTTACGTAGTCAATCGAACTATTGAGAAAGAACTTACGTTCCATACATCACAATTACACTTGAAAAGTCCCATTTTGACTGGCATACAGAAAGTGTACCGTACTGTATAAAGAAAGAGTTATCATAAACAAAGCTTAGTAAACAAAGCTTAAATACTGTGTCAGTGCTGGTTTAATTAAGCAATCACTTAATCTCAGGTAATCTGGAACCAGCATTCATAAAGAAGATTACGCTAAGACCTTTTGGTAATCTTAACATTCCATTAAAATTTTTGACGGCTTACATCATACGCATCAGCCGAAATTGTTGATAGCTTTCTGCTCCCCTGAGAAGACCAGAATTTTAATTGTGTAATCAATCAATCACAATCCTAAAGATTTTGAAGGAAATTGCCAATCCGTTTCTTCATTTGTTGGAAATATTCGACTGCTCAACAACGTAAATAACGCATTGAATGTTGTCGAACTGTCAAAATGAAACGGCATTGCCACTGTACTAAATTATCCCGCAGAAGTTTTTCTTACGATTTTTCACTGATATGCATAAATAGACGATGTTCAAGTTCTAAACGGACAACAGTAAGAATAATGGAACGTACCACATACCTTAAGATTGTGACAGCGCTAGCCGATGAGCGTCCAGCATATTTTGATAGTTCTTGAGCTGATGAAGGGATGGCGAAGGTTGCACTCGAAATGACATTACACCCGTAGGTTATTCGATCACACACGCGACGGTATAGTAGTTTTATTTGAACGGAATTATTCTACGAATGAGCGGCAGCGCGACGCTTGCGTGCGCGGTTGGGCCGGCCCTTCTTTCTTATATCTATGGGCCGGACGACCATAGGGTACTACAGTCCTTTCAAAGTTATTTTCCTCTGATTTTGCATCCCTGTCAAAATCACAGTGAACTTGACTGTCGTTGCAACCAGCGGGGTAATTACGTAACACACTAATAGTAGGAATGGGTTTCATTTTGACAGTTCAACAACATTAATTGCGTTATTTATGTTGTTGAGCAGACAAATTTTTGGAACTTAAGAAGCAATGGATTAGGAATAGGTTTCAAAATGATTCAGATTCTGATAGATAGTTGTAACCCGGCCCTCGGTTTTGTAGAGAATTGGTTAGGAGACTGGATGTTGATGGTCTCCTTCGGTGTTGTACTACTCACCACCGTGCTAAAGTAAATTTGTAGGGTATAATAAGCTGCTAGGGAAAGATTCAATTAAACAAGTACCTTCTTATACAATGCAATATTTATTACAATAACTCGCAATTGAAGGTTCACAATATTGAATGTGGCTGGCCACAAACCTTCCCCCATATGCCTGGGCTTCCACACCAGTACAACCAGTCTCGGGTCTAGTTGTATTGGTGTGTTGACCTGCAATGAGACTATTACAATATCTCAGAGTCGCTATAGCGAATCCGTGAGGTGAACCACTTAATAGATACTAGCTCAATCATACAAGTACCTACCTATCAAGGTTGTGCTAACAACGGGAACATAAGATTATGCTAAGCAATCCGCGACACAACACTTTATGGCAACTGGTCACATCACCCAGTCCATACAATAGGCCTAACTCTCTCATAGACTAAATCGCTATCTTACCGATTATTCTCGGTGATCTCTCAGTACTAATCCCTTCACTTGACAGGACTACGACCCTTGGCATCAAACACAGGATACCCCTGTGTTCGCACGTTACGTGACCTACGGGTATAACAATGACGCTTCGTTACCTGGAGCGGCGAACTTCCCTCATCACCGATATCGGTTAAGTAAAGCCTTCCTGTCAAACGGATGACCACACCTCAAAGGTTGCCTGCACCCGGATCCATTCCAATTCGTCTCAATTATGTATTAGAGATACAAGAGAAAAAAAAGGCTAGCATAAACAGCCAGACCGGATTCAGCTTCGAATGGGACTTATTGGAAACCCATCGGGTTATTTGGGTACAGTCTGTTCCTCCAGAACTAAGTCCTTATTCCAAATCCTATTCGTACCGTGTCACACACGTTGCAGGTCTTCCCCATGCCGGATCAATGTCACAAACCTTCGAGAAGCTTCCACTACCATAGACTAAATGGAATTCTTGTCTATTGGTTATTTTCCATTTCTTAGGCGTTGTTTTAAATTAAATGTGGGAAATTATGTCTGTATGTTTATTTATTTAAATTAACTAATACTCTTGTATATAATTTACATGACATAATTTCTCTAGTGTTACAGAGAACACGCTAACAGCCATGCCAATGCCTGACACAAGATGTCGCTACTTGTTGCGTTATTTATTGATTTTGCAACGTCACATAGTGTGTTACATAATTAGGGTGCTGGATCGATGTTGAGTTACTACAATCAGAGGTTAAAAAACTTTCAAAGGATGGTAGATCTCTTTTTATTTTTCTGGTTTCTCTACTTTTACGGGTATCTCTTGCATAGACGACCACGATTGACGTCTCGGTACTGCTGTGTTGCCACAAAAAAGAACATCGATAATGTTAATATTTTACGTTTACTTTTCGATATTATATATATACAGATATGAACGGTCAAAAATGCTTGTTACTTCATGTTTTATAAAACAGTAAAATAATTTGAGCCAGTTATCAGAAATATTTTGATTCAGTAGCAATGATTTCAAGTTTTTGTAGTGTGGAGCTGATTTCAGATTTTCGTTTTTGTGAACTAGTTAGTGAATCGCATTTGTTGTTCATAAGGTTTGATCATAAGAGAATTTGTAAGTATTTTCATCAATAGGCACATTGAGTTGGTGTTTCAGCGTGTTTGTGTGTTCAATTTATTGTGTCAAGTGTCAAGTGTTTTGCCTGTGGCCTTCAATAAAATGGAAACAACATACAAGCACCATCGCTTAAACACTGTTTAGACAGTGCAAGTTCAAGTTCAAGTGCAAGTTTGTTTCAACTTGTGGTATGCTACTGGCAATTAAATCCCACCGAGTAAATCAGGCGTTACCATACGTCTTGTCCCGGATTGTTCGAAAGAGTTACCGTGGCCCTGGCGCACAGGCAACTGAAGGAACACGGGTGGGTTTTAGTCAGTAAGAGTCTGACACGCCCTTCCGCTCCGCCCAGAGCGGGAGAGGTCATTTGATGACTTACAAACCAAAAAAAAAACCCTAAGTCTTCAACCACATTCATCGAATTGAAATTGCTTGACAAGCTTTGAACTCAAACTGGATCCTGTTTTGTCATAAATAGATTTGATTGTTTTCGGTTAGGGTAAAGGTGGGAATTATTAATAAAATAAATAAAACGACAGAATACAAATCCAACATAATGCTTTATTTTACAAATACTATGTAATCGCCATCTAAATGTTACGCTATAGTACATACCTAGTATAATTACATTTGGAGACACCGCATTATATACAGAAATTTCAACATTCAATAATAATTATGTAAAGTTATAAGGCACATTAAAACATCTTATTACATATCTATTTAGTAATAATTCTAATAATTTACTAACTATACAATTGTGAATGCACGGATTTATATTTTACGTACAGGGTGTGAAGTTAATGGTGTAATTATTTTTCTTTCTTTTCTTAATAATGACAAGCAATTTTTAACGATAACTTTCTTTCTAATTTATAAGGAAAATCTGATAAAGGTTCAGTTAACTAAACATCAACGGCTTGGTTTCTAATTCCGGCTCAGGTGGGTTGCTTTTACATTACTTAAAATACCTAAATATAATAATTTAGTATGTAAACACAACGTATTTTTTTCAAAATAAACAAAAAACAAAATTAACTCCACACCTCTCACTATAAAAATGACACCATATTTAGGTATTTTTCAACTATAGATAAGAAGCTATTTACATTGAAACCACGGAATAAAATTTCAACTAAAATAATCTCTTCCCCAAAAAATATTAACAATTAATGTGAAATTATTTTCTAAGATAGTCTTAAATAATTGTAATATTTTCCAATACTAACGGAATTCTATACAAAATTAAAACACATGTGATATCGTGTGATAGTTAATAAAAAAAATATTGTAGAAATAAACAAATCTATATTAAATCAATTCACTAATTGGAATACCACATATAATAACACATTGATAGCATTGAACATGAACGAACAAATAATTTTCAATATAATCTAATTGAATTTTTCATCAATTCTATTTTATTCGTAAAAGCTAGCTATAAATAAAATTACTTCCGATAATTATCGGAAATGATTTTATTTCTACACGATCAACGATATTCACAAATTATATTCAGTCAAATATTTACGTAGTTCTAAGCTGTTAGTAGAATATTGAAGAAACAAAAAGTGAAAAGTGACTAAATTAAGCACAAACACCTAGGAAGACTATTTGGCAGTGTCGTGTCGTGTCTGTGAATGTATTGAGAACCAAAAGAAAAAACAATTAAAAAAAAACTGGCTCATAGTCTAAAAGCTAATTTACACAAGAGAGTTTCAACTTTAAGATTTTCGAAAATCGCGGCGCGAAACTCTCCTCTTGTAAATAAGACTTAAAATGTGTTGTTAAAATTGAAAGTAATTAAAAATGTATGATATCCTACTTTATTTTCTATTAAAACTATATTGTAGGTATTTATTAATTTTATTTTTGTGTGTGATCACCACGAGGAATGTTTTAATTTTTAATAAAGACAAAAAGAAGGAAATTTATAAAAACAGATATTCAAATAACTACTAAATTGCTTCAGGAATGTACAGAATTTTCCATTATGAATGGTTGTGAAGTCCTGAAACCTACCTTATAAAATTATGTGACATTAATGTACTTTGAATAATATAATTTTCATTAAAAAAAAACGTATGTCATTTCATTTGTGGATAAAATTCTATTAATTTATTAAAAATGTCAAAATTAATATCAGTCACTTTCGAAATACCTCAACACACGTGACTAAAAAATAAATTCGCTCAGTAACTTATGAGTACAAAAATATTTACTTACTTAATAACATACTTTTAAAAATCTATCATTCATTATTTTACAATTTCACTAAGAATTTACAAACTACGATGTAAGTCAATACGACTAACTAGTAGAAGAATATCTTTAAATAAATCACAATTATGTAATTTACATAAAACTAAAAGTCATTTTCTTGTAACACCCTTTGTTTTCCATCGTTGACCTCTGATTTATAATGTTGCCTTTACGTCACATAATATTAGAAACATTGCAAAAATGTGTTTTTATTTTCTAATGTTTATGAAATTTATTTTGGTTGATGAACGGTAAGAAAATAGCATGATACGTTAGACTACCATTATTGATAATAACAAAATGTACTGTCAAGTTGAATAATGGCGTAAAGGCAGGCATTCAGGGTTCGTTTTGACTTTCATTCTGTATTTCAGTCACTGACTTATTTCTTAGGTCGTCCATTTTGTAATTTAAGTAATTGTAATAAATATATTGAAGCATACAGATATCAAAGATATGTACAGTTCAAGTGTATTCAAAATTCTAACCAGAAGTTAATACTCGATAAAGAATACTATTACAACATTAATTTTTACATAAAACATTTTAAAATTCATAAAAAGACGGCAATAAACATTCATTCTAGTTGAAAATATCGATCAAATATTTTTTAGGTAAAGATATGTACGAGGGGCGTTCAATAAGTACCTAGCCTCATCGCCAGAGGGCGCTGTAGTTTCAAAAGAGTTTTACCACAGTGTAGCACATTCTTTTTTAATTCTTTTTTCAAATTTTCATTCCAATCCCTTCATTTGTTTTAATTTGACAACTTATGGAAGCGAACGTGTCGATCGGTTTTACAAAAATGGAAAAAGAGCAATATCGTTCGGTGATTCGATTCCTATTTTTGGAAGGGAAAACGCGCATCGAAATCAAAGAGCGCTTGGATGCTGTGTACGGTGACTCTTCTCCATCGATGGCCACCGTCAAGAATTGGTTCAACGAGTTTGCACGTGGCCGTACGTCGGTTTTTGATGAACCACGTCCAGGTGCACCGAAAACAGCTGCTACGGAGGAAAACATTAAAAAAATCCATGATCTCGTATTGGCAGATCGCCGATTGAAGGTTCGGGAGCTAGCTGAGACTGTAGGCATTTCAGAAGGAACAGTGCATCATATTCTTCACGAGGAACTCGGCATGAGAAAGCTGTCGGCGCGATGGGTGCCGCGTTTACTCACACCAGAAAACAAGCGCAACCGTGAGACCACATCGGAGACGTGTTTGGCGCTGTTTAAGATGAATCCAGCGGAGTTTTTGCGTCGTTTTGTGACCGTCGATGAAACCTGGATCCACTGGTACACACCAGAGACCAAAGAGCAATCAAAACAATGGATCCAGACCGGGGAACGTGCTCCAAAGAAGGCGAAAACTGTAAAATCGGCCGGAAAAGTTATGGCCACCGTTTTCTGGGATTCACAAGGTGTGATCTACATCGATTACCTCGAGAAGGGTAAAACAATTACAGGGCTTTACTATGCCGATTTATTAGGCCGATTCGACGCCGAATTAAAGAAAAAACGACCCCATCTGGCGAAGAAAAAAGTGCTGTTTCACCACGACAACGCACCGGTTCACACGTCTGCCGTTGCCATGGCCAAATTGGTCGAATTACGCTACGAATTGCTGCCCCATCCACCGTATTCTCCAGATTTGGCCCCTTGTGACTTCTTTCTGTTTCCTAATCTGAAAAAATCACTCGCCGGGAATAGATATGGATCGAATGAGGAGGTCATCGCCGCCACGGAGGCCTATTTTGCAGAGTTTGACAAAAACTATTTTTCGGACGGGTTAAAAAAGTTGGAGCATCGCTGGGCTAAGTGTATCGAACTAAAAGGAGACTATGTTGAAAAATAAATTGCCACTTTTCCAAAATTTTCGTTTACTTTTTGTAGGCTAAGTATTTATTGAATGACCCTCGTATAATTTAGATAACTTTCCCATTAAACACTATTAGAATCACTCGAAGAAAACTAGAAATAACTCAAAATAAAAAGCTGGTTTCCAACGACAGCAAGACTATAGCAATTTTACAGGTAATATAAATAAAGTTATTTCGCGATAAGAGAAACGTAGGCAAGCACCATCGATATTACAGTTCTTGACGATAACGCAAAATTTCACCGTCCACAAATTCTCATATCTTTAACATTTCACACAGAATCTGTAGGAACTAAACAAATGGCATCCAAGCGAAATTAAAACCAAACACATCAGTCATTGATAGGCCGAGTTCAACGGGGTTCAAATCAGCAATTGAAAAATGTACAACAGCCTGTTTACAAAGCCTTATCGCCTACCGATAAACACTTTGTAGCGTATACCACTTTACAATAAAGTACACGTTTTACTACAAGCATTCATTGCATCAGACAACAAGTGAACTATTTGAATTATCACTAAGTCACAGACACTATCATTGTCAATGCCGTTTATATGAACAGCAGGTAAGCCTCCGGCTACTCATCTTGCGTCAGCTCCGGAGCTAATCTGTCCGGGTTGAAGTTTTCCATGTTCCACATTTGCCTCGTCTCCGACTCGTTGCACGTCTCCATGACAATCTTATCTTTGTTTCTCGATATCGCCATGCATTTTTCGCTTGAGCCGTGCTTTAGTAACTTCGTCTGTAAACAAATTATTATTAATTGAATAACGTTTCTCTACTTTGTAAGCACAACTTGTTACAGACAAATGGGTCAGTTTGTGACTAGCTTACTATTGCAAACCTAACTCAAAACTGCTGGAGACAGCTTGGAAAAGCGCTAACGTAGTCTAAGCCCCATCTGACGGTTCCCGACTTCCCGTATTTCATAAGAAAAGGGAACATAAATTATACGGAAACACTCCAATAATTTCGCTGACTTAATACTTCTATATTTAGCAGCAGGTACTAAAGGCTTGCCTGGTTACCTAACTCCGCAAATTAATTTCACCAAAATCTTGCAAAGTTAATTATTTCTCACGACAACTTGTCTCAGACTAATCTTATTCAATTAAAATTGTTAAGAAACATTTGTAAAATCATAAAAGAACTCATTATTCAAGGAAAGCAATAATTTTGTTTAATTACTTTTGATTTTATGGCTTTAATTTGAAATTATTTTGTTTTAATTTTTAAGCTATTGCATAGCTTGTATCGCGGGCTTTGAGCACGGCGACCGAATCAAGAAATTCCGTAACGAAAATAAAACCTAACACACCCCACTCCGCCTACCATGTAGCTCGGCCGAGCGTTCGCTTAACGTGTATGTATATGGTACGACTGTACTTGAATTAATATCAAAGAAAAAAAAATACTGCATAATAAATAATTATAATTGCATAAGTTAATAAAAAATGCTATGCAATAGCTTTACCGCGGCAGCCCCCGAGTGCCACACGTGTTTTTTTTTTCACTTCAGTATTTAAGTGTTGTATAGATTTTAGTGACTTTAAAATACATATTACTTACACGAACGTTGTAAAGCCACAGCTGGTTGCCCTTGGCCCCGTGACAGGGGTACAACACAACATCATGTCCTGAATAGTCCAGACATGTCTCATCACGTCGGATCTCGCCGTTCTTCGAGTACATCCAAAACTGAAATTTGATTAAAAACATGTCACTTATTGTGTTCACGTGATTATTTTAAAACGTTTTTCATAACGTATAGTGTTTTTTTATTTTATTTATTACTTAATGCAATGTTATAATTATGTTGTAGGACATTATTAAGACAAGTATTTGAAACTAATTCTTAAAAAGGAAAAATGCGTAAGCATGTATCTACAATAAGAAACATAATAAATTACCATGTGTATAAACAGTAGGTATCGTGTGTTCTTTTGGCTACGTTACAATATTTTAATTATTTATAGTGTAGAGTATTGAATGTACTGGATATGGCACACAATAACCCGATAAGCCAAAACCATATAACTCAAACAGGAAAATATAAAAAAAACAGTTAAAAATAAACAGGGTCAGTTAAACATGGGTTATAAATAAAAAAGGAGTTAAATGGATATAAAACTTATGTACTAAATAGCCACTTAACACAAGATGACAGCGTCACAATCACAAATGAAAATAAATACGTTCCAAAAAACTTGACCAGTAATTTTGTAAAGGATGATCATACCTGTGTTAAATGGCTTTTTAAGTTATAATTTACCTCGCAGCAGTACCAAAATTGGAAGAGTAAACATACTGTAAAGTTCGTTTTCTAATCTACCACACTCCATTTTACCCTTCAAAGACATAAAGGGTAAATGTAGGCCCAAGTTCAATCACAGTTGGATCAGTAAATTAATGAAAAATCTAATGTCATCTACTGTGTTAACTAAACTCAAAAAGTTTTAACACAATAAATGTTACAAATTTTATCGCATTAAAGCAAAAAGATGAATGAAGTTATAATGCAAAACACATGCGTATCATTATGAAACGTGAGAACCGTGACGCGCAAACATTTTGCCGATTAGTATCCGTACAATGCATTATTATGTTACTTTGGTTTGAAGCTACTACGACAACCACTTACCAAAATGATGATGAGCACCAACACCCAACTACAAGGTAAAGCGAAAGCGGTACATTTGAATAATTTGGCGGCCTTCGACAAACCTGATTTCCGTATTCCCCGTGACATGGCCACACGTTGACGGACTTCTTCATGTCTTCAGGACCCGCAGCCGAGTCGACGCACATTTCCGACCCAGGATTCGCGATCTGATGCCATCCATAAGTTATAAAAGGCGTGCCAAAAGCAAGCGTGCTGGTCCAACGTCATCATTCAAATCCATTCAACATTATTTAAGAAGCAAAAGATTTAGAAATTCAAATGACGAATGATGATGTTGGAATGTTGTGATAATGAAGATGAAAAAACATAAATAACTGTTAAAGAATTTGAACAATAACACAATCATTCCATAAGAAGTACAAAAATCAAAATAGGTTTCAGAAAAGCCTTTAACGCCCCGATCTAGAAAACAAAGTCCAATCAAATTCACACTCCTTTGTCTCTTTAGGAGTACCTGATTGCCCCCAGTGCCGTGACATCTACGAATTTTGGCTTTTGGCATTTTTGCATCATCTGTTTCTTGTTCGTCGTGCGCCACACCATCAAGGCAGTAGTTCTTTAATTTGTTTCGAAACTATCGGTGATGGCCATAAGAACAAATGCAAAAATTGTGAATATGGGTGCAATAAAAAAAAACAACCGTGCTGTCCAACGTGCATAAAAGAGTGCGATAAATTGGAAAATTGAACGAAAGCGTAACAAACACTCAAAATTTTGAACAAAAACTCCTGCAAAGTGGTACTGCCGCAATCGGTCAAATTGAATTTGACAGAAGACCTGATTTCCTCCCTGCCGGTGACACGGGTATAGTCCGACTGGCTTATGATGATCTGACTTGCGTGTTGGAGAGTCCAAACAAATCTTTTTGAAGCCGACATTTCGGATCTGTACGGGTAATAATTTCGAAGAACACTTTCGTTAATAATTTGCACTCATTGATGTTATGCAGAAAAATTACGCAGAAAAAAAATTTCTTACTGATTATGATGCTTAAATCTCAAAATAAAAGTGAATTTATATTTTATGTTATATAAGTATAGACATTGTAACTCGAGTGAATAATAAGAACGTACCTCGCCATGAGCAACGGACTCTCCGGGAATGAACAGTTCGGGATAAATGTTCTTCAAATACCACTCAAAAGACTTGCAACCTAGCTTCTCTCTCAATTCTCTTCGGCCGGTGATGTCTCCATAATCACCCTTATCATTACCAACACGCTGATAGTAGTACTTTGCATAATCGTCCAACCATACCTAAAACCATACATAACATTGTTATTTGACCGTTTAGATCAAAAAATTAAGATGATAAACATAATGTGACAAAAATTCTCACCTCAGCTAACCGGACAGAGTTTTTCTTGAGTACATTGACACCGGTTCGCCACTTGTACGGTGAACGCTTCCTGAATATGTGACCGACGTGCGAGCACGGAACTATCTCTAGAGTTCCACCACACATCCATGTTTTAAACGACAGCTCCAGATTTTCGCCGCCCCAAATGTCGAAACCGCTGTCATAAGTTCCCAATCTTTCGAAGAAGTCTTTGTCTATAGCAAATAGACCACCAGCCATAGTCGGAGACCAGACAGGCTCCGCAGTATGTTGATGTCTCGCTCTCTCCTTCGAAGGAACAGGGTGCCAATTGAACTGGAGATTCCAATCGAAACCACCAACATTGACTGAAGATGAGTCTCTATAATGATACTCCAGAGTATTGTCGTCGATGACGTCAATTACGGGGCACACTACCGTAGTCTTACTACGGGCAATTCTATCTAGTAATGGTTCAAGCCATCCTGGAATGAAATAGCTGAGGTTAACGACTGGCCGTTAAGGGGAATTTGTGTTACACTAATTGTAGGATTTTACCTTCAGTGCACTCGCAATGGCTGTCGAGATAGGTAAGCACGGGGGCCGTGACGTATCGGGCCCCGAGGAGCCTCGCCCTGATGAGGCCTTCGCGCCGAGTGGCTCTGACTATCCTAACTTTTGGTAACGATGACATATAGTCATCTAGCTGCTGCATTAAGTGAGCTGCAAATTACACACACGTTAGTTTCTTGAATTAATTAACATCTAAAATTATAACATGAATTTGGAGTTATTTTATCAACTCGTTGAACATTACAAACAAGATGGACGACAAAGGTAAGCAGATACTCGTAACTGTAAACCGAATCCAGTCTTTGTCACCCCAAATTATTATTTTCTGTATTAATCTTTTGCTGTGTTTGCAACTTACGCATATCGGAAAAGTCATCGACGAGAATGATCTCCTTGATCAAGTGCGCCGGTGACCGATCTAGCACGGAGTGAACGGTTCTGAGTAGCACCGACCACGCTTCGTTGTGGAAGCATATTACAACGGACGTCTGCGGCAGGTCCTCTAGATACCTGCCCGGCACTTTACACCTGTTGAAATAAATATTTTATTAATTACTTATTATTTTGACTCAACCTGGGGTACAAAAATCCACAAAGATAGAGATTTTCAATATTTTTGTATCGCAGCTTAAATAAACAAACTTTTCTTATAGTTTTTTTTTTTTATAACCTTTAAACAATTTATTTTTTATCAGAGGTAATAAAATCTCATAATAAAGATGAGTTAAGAAACCATAGAAATCTGAATATTCTCTAATATCAACGATAAACAGTATATATTACGTTAAAACATTAAACAAATTCCTTATCTGTATACCAAGCTATTATTTCCTTTCAGCGTTGGAAATTTTATTACAAATAGAGCTGAGCCCGATAAGACTAGGTTATAAAATGTAGTATTATTCACAGGTTTAACTGAGACTGCAGAAAAATTCTTAGTAGCAGAGAGTATACTTTTTCTTTATCTAATAGGTACAGAGCAATGCGTTGATTCAGAAAAATGCGATAAGAAAGAGGGGAAGGATTCACAAAATCTTTAAATCCCTCGGGATATTTTGAGGTCGTGTCTCACACAACATGTTGTACGGATTTGGCATAATGTTCTTACCATTCGTCCCTCGGGTCCGGCAGCTTTCTCCTAATAGATATCAGGTCGCTGACGTACTGGTTGAAAGCGTTCTTTTTCCACCCCTCAGAGACAGCTGTTTTTGCGTCGTCGCTTATATTCTTCGGTAGAACGACAGGTTTTCCTAGTTCACCGGGTGCGTTGTCCGAGCCCGGGGCAGCTATCACACCGAGCCCTATGGGATGTGAGCTATTATAACCAGAATCGGGTATTCGGATGCATATTCACCTAAAGTTGAGATGTTGGCTAATATGGAATGCGCTTTTGTACCGAAAAGTCTTAACTTTAACTAACACACACCACCCCTCCTCTTACACCCTACATTCGTAAATTTGCATCGAGGGTTAAACATTAATTTTAAATAAATATGCATCTGAATAGTTATGCAATCCAAGAAACTGGGTGATTCTTTTTAAATAATATTTTTTGATACTAAACACTCGACTAGTTATGAATTCAGTGTTCCTGGCATCCCTGGTTTTTCTTTTTACAAAAAATATTTTTAATTAGCCGCTTCCATACTTTCATAGCAAAAATTACTTTAGGTAAATTTGCATCCGAATATCCGATCTCTGATTTATAACCAAAGTCCTTTTCAAACAGTAATTATATTGCAATATGATTCACTCACTAGTTTTTAAAATCATGATCGGTAAGTTAGAAAGTTGAGTAAATAGAAATGAAGTAATCATCGGAAGTTGGAATGGAAAATGAGTTTTCAGTTTTCTAATTGCATTAGAATAATTTTACATGATTCAAATCATGATTTAGTTAATTGGATAAATACAATATTATACTAAGGCAATTAATTATGTAACATCTGCGGTTAATAACATGTGTAATGGCAGTGTAAATTAGTATTACAGCTGTTAGCTACAACTGTCGGCCACCAATACAATTATGGCATACAATCTGTTTTATAAGCACAATTAATTACACACTACAGCCCCTAACCACAGAAAAGACACTACACGTACATATAAAGGATCTAGATTTAAGGGTATAATAGAACACAGAGTATTAAACAGATGGAGGAATATGTAGGTACAATAGAACATATTTAAAATGTTATTAATCAATGTAGGCAACCTCATCGGTGCATAATGCATAGTGAATACTTGACTAATAGGGGACGTAAAGCCTCTATCATTAGAGTATAGCTCTTCCACCGACAGAGTTCTCTCGAGAAATTGGTTGACGTCGAATCGAATTTTTAAATACGTATTAGCTCTCCATTTGGTCACTACTCTGTGATAAATTCAAACAAACAAAGGCCATTAAATATTACCTTCCTTTCCCGCAAGCCGACCGATCCAATCAACCCGCGTTGGTGCTGTGACGGACAAACGCACATTATCATGCAAAATGTCGAAATAAAGGAAGCCACTAACAAACTCTAACATGCAGATCAATAAATCAAGTGAGGCGTGTACGCTATACAAAAAGTGGACCTTGGAAATAATGCCTATCATTATTTTCTTATTAAATTTCTTTTACAGTTGGAGGGATAACCTTGATAAAATATGTGGCGATGTTCAACTAGATTCTAGATCTATGCCTCCGAGTGTCTCAGTTTCAGCCTATGTCGATAGATGGCGTTAGTAGGTGTCGTTATTAGCAACCGCCATCATATTTATACCATAGAATATCTACCTACCTCCTATATAGAATATTATTATTCATATTGCTGAATCCCCAATACAATACTACAGCGATAGATTTCCATGAATTTTATTGGTTATTTTAGGGCTTGAAACACGGAGGACCTTTGAAGAATCGCATCCCTGCATCTTGTACAATAACTACATTACCCTGTCAAGTGTCAGCAACAAACACTTACCCAAAAGAAGAAAGAAAGACAGAAAAATAGTTTAGAAAAAAAGAGTAAAAATTACCTCCATCGCTCTCAAGCCATTCGGTCATATTGACCGGCGTTTCGCTTGGTGCTGTGTCGAACAAATGTATAGAATAAAAAAGTACTACGATCAGTGAACAAACTAAAGCCATGTATTATATTGGACAGATCCGTTATATAACTCATATCAGCGGAAGGGACTTACAAAGACAAGTGTGGACCTTGAAGCAGAGTTATTTATTTAATTTAATAATTACTTATTAACTACGGCTTTGGTTTAACTACCCTAGTCGGAAGGGAGTTTGAAAAATGAAGAACTAAGTTTTCTTAATTCATGACAAAGACTAACAATATGGCTGTACAATTTACCTTGATTTCCCTCAAGCCATTCGGTCATATTGACAGGCTTTTCACTTGGTGCTGTGTCGGAAAAGAGGACAGAAAAAGGAAAATAACGAAAAAACGTTAAACAAATACTACAATCAATGAATAAACTAAAGTGTGAACCTTGAAATAAAGTCATTTTATTTTATAATTGCTTATCTATATTTCTTGGTTTAACTACCCTAGTCGGAAGGGAGTTCGATCATTCGTGACAAACACTAACAATTTAGGCCTTAAAAATTTACCTTGATTTCGCTTAAGCCATTTGGTCATATTGGCCGGCTTTTCGTTCGGTTCTGTGTCGGAAAAAACGATCAGTATCATGTAAAATGAAGAGAAAATGAGCATTCACAAATTCTACGATGAATACGTCACCTAAAATTATCAATTTCGTCAGATTTATTCTTAGAAAATAATAAAATATTTCTCTATTATTTACTTTTTTTGTTGGGGTTGGAGGCTTTAACTTGATGACTATTTGAAATTATTTGTCAAAATTTAAGATATATTCCAAACAAAAGACTTTAAATATTACCTTCAATTTCCTCAAGCCATTCGTTCGTATTGACCAGCTTTTCGTTTAATGCTGTTTCGGACAAAACGAACTACCAAATAAAAAAAATGCTGTTACCTTAGGCAATATACATTTTTTTCTCTAGCTTTAATGATTTGCTTATGAACTGTAACAGCTTTTAGTACTTACTGCTACCAGTCCGATGGGCAGGTGAACTTGATATGCGATAGAATGTTGTGCATTTTGAATCGGATGTTGTAATTTTTATCCAATACCAAAAGTGTGGTTAGTAGTTTCATCATTATTTTAATTGTGCATTACCATATCCGTCACCAGGAGTTTAAGGGTCAGCACTGAATAAAGCATAATTCTAATTGACAGTGTTGACAGGTGTCTATCAAGCCCAACTAATGTCTGACAAAATGTTTGGTCCACACTACGGTACCGCCCCGCTATTGAGCTGTGTCCATAAATAGACTGGGTAAAGATCCAGAAGAAAGTAAAGGCGATTCATTGATATACCACTCTTGGGAAAGATCCTTTTAGAAATTCATTCTAGTATTCCGTTACGTCTACCCTCATTACCATTTGAATTGCATGAATTAGCTGAAAGACAATCGCATCGGGAGACACGCTTCTAAGAGAATGTAAAGACAGCACGGAAGGCAATATTTGTAAATGCAAACAGTAGCACTGATGCCATTATAATTTAAACCGGATGCTGTTTTAGAAACGGAATAAATAAGAGGAACGAAGAATTCCGAGGTTCACTTTTTCCTTTCTGACAAAGGGATGCGATCCACAATTTGATTTCTGTAGATAGATTTCCTTACCAAAACATGCCCAATAAAATGTATCCTCCACATCAATTTTGTATTCATCAGATTCAGATTTATTTATTGCGATATTATCGTTAGAGTTATGTTAGTTTCGTGGGTGTCACAGTGCAATAACGTGTAAAGCTATCGATATATCTGGTATTTGGTTTAACACCTACACCAAGCAAGCTCATGCAGTTTCAATGCACAAATAACACTCACCATCAGATAGGTTATTGCCGTAGGTTTCGCTCTTCCTTTTTGTAGATGTAGGCTTCGCCATTTTCAAGGGCTTCGCCTCCGCATCATCGTATTCAATCGCTGGTGCAACGATTGAGTTCCTCGACCCGCCATTGGTAGTCAACAATGCGACCATAAACCAAATCGCTGTCAGTATGAGCACAGCCTTTAATATCAACGTCCGCCTCCGTAGGAAAAACATGCTGTAGTATTTCATTCTCTTCACAGCTTATTTCAAGATACAGACTGAATAGAATTCTGTGTTTATTTGATTAACTCAATACATTTTTAGAAACTTGAATATTTTTAGTCTTATCTCCATTAAAATCTAGGATGTTAAATCAAAAAATCTTCTTTATAGAATTTGAGCAATAATGTTAACACTATCTATAATCACAAAAGGGTGACTAGCATAAATAATGAGATATGTCTTCGTGTTTTACGATTGCCACAAGATATGCTTCTTCGATATGACAGTTGCACTGATGAAAATTAACTTCACATGACTTTGGTGAATGTATAGGCTATAACTTCGTCTCAGTTTGTTTATGTTTGAAGAGTTTCTTTCTCGTTTTTTGTTTCATTTCCAAGCGCTCATTGAGCATGATTTATCGTCCATATTCTTCAGCACGAGTCCTGGGAACAAAATAGTTGCTTATCAATAACATAACACGCACACTCTATCAAGCTAAATAAATAAAATCCACATAATTTTGATTGATGTTCTTCTTTAAGTATAGCTGTATTTATGGCAAGCGATTTTTCTTGCCAAATCCCCGCCGTTGGCTACTGAAAAGGTAATTGTGTTGGAAGGCCCCTTTCAGGGGTTCCCCACCTCGGATACTATGATTAGAAAAAATCGGACTTTGATTGTCGTCTTGTCGTAGTTGAAAGGGTTATCTTACATTGCAGAATTTTGTTAGTTGAAATGATAAAAGAGAGAATTAAAAACAAAACAGAACATACAATTGACCTCGGTCACCACACACTGGATAGCGTGCCACGTAAATTACCCGCAACTTCAATTGCATGGAATTAAATATTAAACTCGTATTGACGCCACGAGTTCGAATTTGTAAATTATTTTCTAAAGGGTCAGTTAATATTGTGTCGTGTATAGTAAATCACCTCACGATTAATAAGGGGTCACGTTTTAACTCTGACAAACTCGAATCTACTTTTAATACATCCAGAGAATTCTAGAAGGTCTAATAATTCTTTGAAACAGCAACATTTATAAACCTCAAATAGCGAAAGTTTCGCAGCCCTACAAAAAACTAAAGATGTACAATGGAGCCCTTTCCAGTGGTATGAGGTGGTGGGTGGTAGTTTCCGCCACACGACTGATGGATTGTTCTGCTTCGTACATTATCGGGGCTAGCTGCCAGTGCCATTTTTCAAGTGGTCACACTGCTATT
Organism: Dryobotodes eremita; assembly: GCA_917490735.1. Lineage (NCBI taxonomy): Eukaryota > Metazoa > Arthropoda > Insecta > Lepidoptera > Noctuidae > Dryobotodes > Dryobotodes eremita. The sequence continues at coordinate 7,740,931 of OU823254.1, read as the reverse complement.
TTGTAGGCCAGAACGGCAACACCCGGTGTCGCTTTTAGTGTTAAAAATTGGTTTGAAATAATTCTATGACACAATCCAATATATTTTAAAATATTTTATACAGGAACAAGTTTATGAACCAGTTTAACATTATTATTTTAGAGGTCTCTTTGACACGAAACATCCTGTCGATTGGTTTTTGGAACCCTGATACTTACATATCAAATACCTAGGGCAAAAACTGATAGCAAATTAAAAGAAAACGTAACATAAATATATTTTCTAAGAATTTAATTATTATACTTACATCCGACGTTTGCCCTCGTAGGATCTAAAAATTCTAAACATAAGAATAACAATTTATATGCAAACGAATTTGCCAAACAGAAATATTTAGGGACATCTTTATTTTATTAATAGAGAAAGAATTCCAATAAAAAAATGAATTGGTCTCACGGATTCAAGAAATGGAAATGAGTGTAAAGTATGTTTCCTTAGGTAATCTGACCTCAATTTCCATTGCTTCACACACTTAACCCAAATTTTATTCAGCTTTCATCTTGAACTTTTTAATTAAACCAACGACCTTTGCATCATATTAAAATGCTACTCTACCTTGTAACTATGATGTTCTTGCGAATTCGGCCCGTTGTCGTATCTGTAACAATTACATGAACATTTAAGGTACAAGATAAGGATGCGTCAGTGTCGATATATTTATAGGGAATGTCGAAATACGAGCAATGAATTAGATAAAATCTTTACGGTCTCAAAATTCACGTAAATAGCACTAAATGGCGAAATATCCGAACATCTGAGACGTCTGCTGTAATAAATTCGAGGGAACTCCTCCCGAGGGCTTATAGCAATTTAACCGAATTGGTATAAATTCGAAATATTCACCAAGATTATTATTTCATCCGTATTGGAAACGTATTTATAAGTAGGAGGGATTGCTTCATACATCTCTAAAATTAAATTATTTAAAATATGCTTTCAATAATTTGGTTTTACTAAAACTACATTACAGCCTTAATTGCCTATCGCATTGATATTTTAAATTATAACTGTCAGTAATTAAGAGAATATATATGAAAGAAAGAAAATAATTATTTTTATAATGTCAAACGTGTTGTTTTGAACCCTGAGGATATAAAAAGAGACAAATTAGCTTTTAATTTACTCTATTTAAATTATGTTTACCACCCAAAAGAACAACAACAATGAACTTTAAGTCAAGTATCTTTATCAGCAAGCTTCTTAGAACCGAGAATGAGCGAATAACTTCAACATGAGCAATTGGATAGTTAACGAGTGATTCCGCATTACATTTGGGGTGAGGCAAGCGGTCAGCTGATTGCAGTTACAAGCATAACCGTTCGGGTACGCCGCATATTATAAACGACGGCGTATTCATACGCAATGCAGATCCGTAGTATGGGTGTAAAAACTTGAGTGTAAAAATACGCATTATGTTTCGGTACCAGTGTTGCGGTAGTTACGTTTTAATACGCTGCTCATTATGTGTTGGCGTATTGACCTTTATTTTATGTATTTATTCACTTCTGTTTTAGTATCAATAGAGAATCTACATCTGATTAATTAATGCTATTTGCCGGTGTAACGATACAATTTAGTGCCTAAATTATTTATGCGACATTTTGGAATCCAAATGAATAGGTTCATATTTTACGATTAGCTAGAAATTTGCCGTTAAAATTTAGTGTAATTAAAACAGTGCAAGTGCAAAATCTTAAAAGTTTCCTGTTCTATTGAGAATTAAATAGCATCACAGATTTAAAAGCAAAGTTTTGAGCATGGATGTAGATAGCTGTAACAATAGGGGAAGAACTAAGAAACGATGGATGGACTGTGTGAAAGATGATATGGCTAGAAAGGGGTGACTAACTGACTACCGACATGAATAATAGAGAAGTATGAAGACATACTGCTCCGACCCCAAAAAAAATGTGATAAGGCAAAAGAATGACGATGTCACATTTAAAAGGAATGTAAACCAAAAACAAAGCATAGCTACGATTCAAACTATCGATTGAAACAAAGTATGCATTAATTAAAGTTATCATTCCGTGTGCGAAATGGAATTTGTAAAGCACGTCGTCCGCGTTTCCCCGAGTTGTCGGGATTGCATAGAACAATTTTAATTAAATAGTTTAAGGCGATGTCACAATATAATAGTGCCGTGTTTCTAGTAAGCATTTAGATTATTTTGCTGGAGTTTGCACGGCAGTTAGTTGCGTTTAGAGCCACAGCGTGAGCGGAGGACAAACTTATACAGGCGCTAGCTCGGCGTACAAAAGTTGTCATATTGAATATTGTGTTTCAATAAAGTGACCACTTGGGCTTGTTTTTTAAACGGAAAACTTTTCTTACGGTCAAGATTATTGACCTGTGAAAAATATGACAAGGTACCTATTTTTTAGCACTTAATGGAAACACATTTCATCATAAGGATGGATTAAAAGTTCTGAAAAAAAAAACAAAAGATTTTGTTGATGAGTAGAAATTACCAAACGTACCACGGTATTGCAAACCATAGACACATACAACAGAACCATGACATAATTGATTAGGCTCCAAACATGATACAATTATACACTGAATCATACTTAAAAACCACCATTGAACAACCACCAAAGGTTGTCTGTAAAATATCGCTTTTAGCGATAAGACCGCCCATTGTGTCACCCTGTGTAAAATGTCTACATTTATATCTGTAATTTTTATGGTGTACATAATAAAGAGTATTCTATTCTATTCTATTCATTGATTAATCCACCAAAAGAATTCAATTATACTTTTGAAACTTTTCTATAACCGTATAGTTTACTGGCCTCAAACGGCGCGAGCGTTGCGTGCGCGCAGCCGTGACCTAAGCTAACTCTGGTGGCTCCTCCTACCGGTCACGAGCCGATGTGCAACTACTAATTTACGTCATTACTTCATTCATCATTTTATTGTGAATGCAGTCATTAAATGCTGTGACCGGGTTGGGGAAATTGAATTTGAGGGATACCGCTTTAGTATTATATTTTGTAAGAGATCAGTGGTGGCCCAGTGGTAATGGCCCCAACATACGGGTTCGAACGGGTTCGGGGGCTTGGGTTCGAACCTAGGCAGGCGTTTTACTTTGTGTAAATAATTTCATCACCATTGCCCTCAAAACGGTGAAGGAAAACATTGTGAGGAAACCGGTTTGTCCTAGAACCAAAAATTTGAAGATATGTGACATCGACCAACCCGCACAGGGCCCGCGTGGTAGATTATAACGCACTCCTTTTCAAACTCAAACTCAAAGGATTTATTTCAAATAAACCAATTACAGGCACTTTTGAATTGTCAAGGGGTCAGTCAGTCAGAAAGATGAAGCTAGTTGTCCATTCCAAAGCGTAGTAGGTACCTATGGAGAAGAACGGGCAAGAAACTCCACGGACACTCTTTTAAATCAAAATATAGTTACAAAATATTGGTTACATCATTCATGTTGAAATTATGCATGTGAGAACGATGCAGAACGTTAAAGGCGTCCGTAATAAAAAGACAAAAACAATTCATATTATATTAAATTAAATTAAAATAAGCCGTGGCAGCTAAGAAATTACCAGTCCCTACTGTCGGTGCACTTTTTCGAAGACAAGAGGCCTGTGTCCCAGCAGTGGGAACATTATAGGCTGATTATGATATTATATTTTGTAGATGAAAATGTATCCGATTTTTGTTGTGGCAAACTGGTAAAAGATAATGACAATACACTGCTGCGTTGCCTATGGACATCCACAATAGCTGAGGTATAAATCGAGAGATCCAAAGAAAAAGTTGAATGTCATAAGGGTCCCCAAAACGATTAATTGCAATATTGTCAATTGTAAGTGTCAATATTTTGGGTATTTATTGTCAATCGTTTAATTGCATTTTTTAGATGATTAATTTACGGATCAATGTATATCAATCACATATAAGTTGTCAATTGCTATTGATCGTTTCGGGGACCCTTCGTTTGCCTGTTTAATAACACCCAGACCCCATATCCTCCGAAGCGGAACGGAACAAAGCAACGCTGCTTGGAGGCAGAAATTGGTATTATGATAGTAGTACGTACCTACTATCCCGAGCGAGCTCCTTCACAAAGAGACCTACTATATAGATACTGCCAGATGTATTAACTAGTTATTATTTAAGGGAAATCCTACGTCAGTATGGATAGTGAAAATTATTTCCTTACTAATGAGAGCACGATCTTTAGGTAAATGAAGCAAAGCGGGTTATGGCAATATGTTGCGAAAACACTATACTAAGGAACTTAATAAAAAAATATTTAATAATTTTTAAAAATATTTTTAAAATATTTAATTTTTATTTTTTTTATTATACTCTTGTAAATAGTAGGTATATATATTTTAGTTTTAGCTTGTATATTGTAATCTATATTAAATATAATGTTTTATTACAAATAAAGTACAAAATAATAAAAAAACATAAAAAAAAATTAAAAAAAATTAAAATTAAAATTGATTTATGTTATGGTGCAAACTTGATGACATAGCAAACTTGATGGGAATACTTGACGGTACAAAGGATTATATCCTAACTGAAAAGATTAAAAAAATATAGATAACAAAAATAAAAATAAACAATAATCTTTGTCTCATTATTTTTGCAATCTATCGCTCGCAACACGACTATTAAATATTTCCGTAATAAAGATCAGTCTTGATAATAATCCAATTACTTCATCCCGAAAGAGAAAGATATTAAAAATGTACCCACGTCAGAAGCAAAATCGACAGGGATCGACTAAAACAAAGATAAAGTGGCCTAATTTGGCAATCCCCTCTCGAGAATTCATTTTCCTTTTTATTGAAGTCGATGGAACCCACTGAGTGAGTGAATGACGCCTTTCCAGTTAAAGCCATATTCAAAATTCTGAAATTCCATTTTCGAAAATTCGACGCTGTTCCCCGAATGGGGAAAATAATTATGAGCGGTTATCTAAAGTACAGAAGGAAACAATAGAGAGAAGAGATTTTATTATGGTGCTCAAAAGCGATGAGATAGACTTTGGTGCAGTTTTCGTAACACACACAACATTTGTTCCATCTTTACGAGGCATTAAAACTTTGGTGTCGTCTGGGCCCTCCTTACGAGAAAAGAAAATAAAATTATGACCGATAACACTTAACGAAAAAACTTTTTGTAATAAAAGGAACAGATACAAATAAGGTGTCTTTATAACGCTCATAACAACGCTGATAGAAGTGACGGTGACACGTATTTCAATACCAACTTTGTGAAAATATTTTCGTCGCCATCTTTTTTTGTCCGAATTAATTTGAAAGAATTACCGCTTGGACGAATTCTACAGCACTAATTATGATTTTACGATCAATCGAATAAAAAGATAAAACTGTTACTAATGAAGTGTCCAAGTCACACAAAAATGAGCTGGTTTTAGATTCGAATTATAAGTGGAAAGATCTTCATTTTCAAACGCCATTTCTCGAGGAACAGTGCGGGCGATTCATAAAATAATATTCCCCATTTTAAACGAAAGCTTAACAGAAAATGCAACTGATCGATAGGATTTAAAAAACCTAAGAGACGAGTTAATCGGTTTTTTTTGTTTGCGAAAAACTTTCCTGTCTAGTAGAAATCTCGGACTGAGACTTAAAAATAAATTCCTTGACAACCCTCAGATGAAACATAAGTAAATACGACTTCATATAACCAACTCCTCCTCATTCAGTCCTAAAAGCAAAATAACACCTACCTATCGAAATTACTGCGTTTAAGAAAGTCATTAAAGTAAACACGTAGTAAGATTGCATGCGCACCACACAATATGGACGAGCACCGGTCAGGGGTCGCCGACCTCCCCCCCGCACCTAATCCTCCCCCGCCCCGCACCCCTTTTTTTTTTTTTTTTTTTTTTTTTTTTTTGGGTGGGAAATCATCAAATGACGTCTCCCGCTCTGGGCGGAGCGGAAGGGCGTGTCAGACTCTTACTGACTAAAACCCACCCGTGTTCCTTCAGTTGCCTGTGCGCCAGGGCCACGGTAACTCTTTCGAACAATCCGCGACCCCGGCAGGCATCGGTCCTATCGGACCCCGTCAATGGTGCTGACATCTCTTTGAGGCGCGCGTGGAACACGACGCGCCGTCGACCCGGGCCTGGTCCTTACCGGACGGCGAGCTGCCCATTGCTCGCCGTCCGCAAGCCCGCGCCTACGGTGGCCGGGAGTCGGCAATCGACTCCCGACGCCCAGGGTGTCTCCTCCTCCTGCGGCGGCTAGGGGCGCGAGGGCGTAGAGATTGCCTCTCCCTCTCGCGCTCCGCCTCCTCCTTCGCGAGCATTACTGCTTCGCAGAAGGAGGTGACGGCTTCCCATTCCCTCTCGCTCCGTACCATGGCCTGAACCAGGGCCGGACGCGAGAGGTCGCCGCCGCTGATCGCCGCCACAAGGACACGGCGGTGCTCCGCCCAAGCCGGGCAGACCTCCACCGTATGCTCCACCGTGTCCTCCGGTCGATCCACACAATGGTAACACCCGGGCGTTTCCTCCCGCCTTATCCGAAACAGGAACCTCCCGAAACAGCCATGTCCGGTGAGGACCTGCGTCAGGCGGAAGGTGAGGACGCCGTGGCGCCTCTCAAGCCACTCCTCAAAGAGGGGTCTTACCGCCGCAATTGTGGCGTGCCCTGCGCTGGGTTGCGACAGTCGCACCCTCCATGCCGCCATGAGATCCCGCCGGAGCTCTGTCCGCTGTGCCGTGATTTCTCGCGGCAGCGGAGTTACGCCCCGGCGTTTCGCCTCCTCGCGCCACTCCCAAACGTGCGCGAGGACCTTTGCCTCCAGATCCCACGGCGGTAATCCGGCAAGGAGGCTCGCCGCCTCGCAGGAGACCGTGCGGTATCCCCGTACCATCCGGATGGCCATGACCCTTTGGGACGCGTTCAACCGGCGGGCTGGCCGGAGCCTCAAGGAACGCGCCCACACCGGTGCCCCGTAAAGGGCCATGGACCGCACGACCCCCGCGTAGAGCCTCCGGCAGGAGGCGTTTGGCCCCCCCAGATTGGGCAAGAGCCGCTTCAAAGCAGCCCCGGCCCGCTGCAGTCTGGGAGCCAAACGTCGGAAATGCTCCACGAAGTTCCACCGGCTGTCGAGGACGAGTCCCAGGTACTTCATCGTCGACTCGACGCCGATGTGAACCCCTCCTACCGTTATTTGGGAACCCGACAGTGGCGCGTTCCGAGGACCATGAAAACACATGGCCTCGGACTTGTGCAAGGCCACCTCGAGTCCCAATTGCCGGATCCTCTCGACGACTGTCGCAACCCCGCGTGTCATCAATTCGGCCGCCGCCTGGTGCGACCTCCCCTGCGCCAGGACTAGCGTGTCGTCAGCGTAGCACACCACGCTGACGCCGCTAGGGAGGTCGGCGCGCAGCACCCAGTCGTACCCGATGTCCCACAGATGCGGCCCCAGGACCGATCCCTGTGGGACACCGCACGACATCTCTCGCCGGTTCCATTCTCCCTGGTGACCGGGGTAGATTACCGCCCTATCCGTCAAATAGGCCTCGACTACACGACAGAGGTAGGTCGGCATCCGGTGATACCGGAATGCCTCCCGGATGCAACTCCAGGGCAGGGTATTGAAGGCGTTGGCGATGTCTAGAGACACCGCCAAGACGACCCCACCCCGGGCCACAGCATCCCCCGTCGTGAGGGCTCGCACGCGCATGATGGCATCCACCGTGGAGCGCCCCCTGCGGAAACCAAACTGGCTCTCCGCCAAATCCGGCCCCACCCGCACCAGCTGCCCGACGAGGCGGTCTGCAATGACTCTTTCAAAGAGCTTGCCCACCTCGTCGAGCAGCACGATGGGCCGGTAAGCGGACGGAGAGTCCGCCGGGCGCCCCGGTTTCTTAATGAGGACCAGTTTCCCCGTCTTCCAACGAAGTGGGAACTGGCCCTCCTCCAAGCATGCGCTTAGGAGCCCTCTTAGTCGAGGCCCGAGAGCCTCCGAGGCCAGGACCCAGGCTTTTCCCGGTAAGCCGTCGGGTCCTGGGGCGGTATTTTTGGCACTCAGCCTACGTACCGCCGCTCTCAACTCTACCTCGGTCACCTCAGGAGCAACGTCGTCATCGTCGGTCATGTGGTCCGCAGTTGGCACCGCAGGAAGCGGAGCCATGGGCGGGGGAGTATGCTCCCCCCGCGAAGGGAACAAAGCGCTCACCACGCCCTCCACGAGCTGGGGCCGGAGACTCTGCGTCAGCGGGGGAGCCCATGGGCGGAGTTTCTCCCGCACCACCTTATATGGGCGTCCCCACGGGTCCCTGTTCAGAGTCCCCAGCGACTCCTCACGGGCCAGTCCCCTGGCCCGCAGGATCTCCGCTCGGAGGGCGGTCTTCGCCGCTCTGTAACCCTCGTACAGCTCCGCCTGAATGGCTTCCGTATCCGAAGGGCGGATACGGAGCCTGCGGTGCCTGGTGTACAGGCGTCGCGCGGCAACGCACGCCTCGCGCAGAGACGTTAATTCCGGCGACCACCAGTACACCTGGCGCCAGGCACGTCCGGGCTGGACCCGGGGCATTGCCACGTCACAAATCTCGGACATGGCCTCCCGGAACCACTCCGCCTCGACGTTGATGTCTGCAGGCCTGTCCGGTGGTGACACCCAGGCCTGCACGATCGAGGCTTCCAGGAGGAGCTCCCGGTCCAGCTTCTTCAGCGCCCACCGCGGACCACTCGGGGCCTGTCGGACCAGCGCGCTCGAGGTCTGGGCGGAGACGTCAAACCGGATGTACCGGTGGTCGGAGTACGTCTCCACCCCCTCCATGACGCGCCAGTCAATGACACGCGGTGACAGAGCGGGGCTGGCGAACGAGATGTCCACCACTGACTCGCCCCGCATCCGCACACACGTGGGGACAGAACCCCGGTTTAGGACGACCAGGCCTGTCTCCAGAGCCCAGTCCTCCACCATCCTGCCCCGTGTGTCCGTGTACCGGGAACCCCAAGCCGTGTTCTTGGCATTGAAGTCCCCGAGTACGAGCACGGGCAGGGTATGGTACCCGACGACGACGACTCTCAACTCCGCAAGGGAGTTGTGGAACTCGGCGAGAGTTCGGTTCGGGGAGAAGTAAACCCCTACCACAACAATCTCCCCGAACCGTGCTGCCACGCAACCCCGTCCCCTCTTGACTGCCTCAAGCGACGGGGGTACCGGCGGCGGCCGACGAAATGAGGGTCACTGAGCCGCTCAGGTCCTCCACCCAGTCATCCCTGGGCGGGACAAAGTACGGCTCAGCGACCACGGCGATGTTGATCGACCACTGCGCCATGCTCTGGAGCAACAGATCCTGAGCAGCGGCGCAGTGGTTGATGTTCGCCTGGAGGAGGCGTAATGGGGCCATTATTGGCACTCCATATCAGCCCCCTCCCGAGCCCCCTGTGAGGGCCCTGCCGCGGTGTTTGCGGCAACGACGACGGTGGGGGCGGCAGCGGCGGCGGCAGTGGCGGCGGGTGCGGCGGTGACGGCGGTGGCGGAGGGCTTGCCCCTGCTTCTGGTTTTGGCGGGTGGAGCGCAGGCCTTACTCCCAGCCCGGTGATCGGCCGGCTTGCCAGCTGCCGCACATAAAAAGCAGTGCGGCGTGGCCTTGCACGAGCCGGCCTTATGACCGGGCTGACCGCAGCGGAAGCAGTTATTGCTGCGGTCTACCTCCGAGGTGCATTGCACTCCCACGTGGTTGCCCACCTGGCAGCGGAAGCACCTCAGAGGTCTGGGTTCCAGCAGCTTCACCTGCGCGGAAACCCAGCCCACCAGGAGCCTTTGGCCCTCCCCGGCGACTTTCCTGGCCGCCGCCACGGGGCAGCTCACCGTAACGGCTCGCATCCCCTTGTGGTCAGGACGGATGGTGCCCGCTCTCACCTGTTCGGCAGAGCAACCCCCAGTCCTGACGACGGCGGCCACCACTTCAGCCTCCGTCACACAGTCGTCCAGGCCCAGAATGCGCATGTCGATGCACTTGGTGGGCCTGGACACTCGGGCCTCGTCCGCATTTAGGGACGCCCTGAGCCTTTCGGCCAGAGCGTCAGCGGTCGGGCCGCTCGCCGCACCGGGCACCTCTAGCATCCGGGCCCCGGTCGCAGTGACCCTCACCCGGATGCCATTGGTGACGCCCAGCTCCTGCAGGTTCACCGCCGCCCTCGCCTTCGTGAGCACGTCGCGGTAGGACACGCCCTTCTTTTCCGCTTCCGGCTGTAGTGTAATCACTACAGCTGCGGACTTCGGGGCGCGGAGCCCAGCCGCGACGCTTCGCTCCTTGCGCCGCTGCCGCCTCTCCCTCCTTTTGGCCGCCCTAGTTGCCTTACCCGCCTTCCTCTTCTCTCCGGCCACTTGCCATTCGGCGTCGGCCGGAGGAGCATTAGGAGGCGGGGGGGGCGGCCGTCTCGCCGCCGGGGCTGGGGCCCTCGCCGCCTGCGTAGCCACCCCACCCTTCCTGGGCTTGGGCGGTACCGACTTAGCCAGGGGCGGCTTCGCGGGATCTGATGCTGGCCCGCCTTTCGACCGCCCTGGCGTTCCTGGCTTGGCCGCAGTGGCGGCAAACGATACCTGCCGGCTCGCCGCTAGCGGAGGGCGCAGGACAACGGCCTCCAGAGCGGAAAATCGGCTCTGGAAGGCAGCCAGCTCCCGCCGCACCAGGGCCAAAACCCGGTCCTCTGCAGGCACTGGTACTGGCACCGCCCGGCCTTGCCTATCCCCTTCCTGCGGCACTTCTCGGGGGGCGGCTGCTGCTCGGAGGCCGGCCAGGTCCGCTCGGAGCTCCTCGTTCTCCTTTCGGAGAAGCTCCATAGTGGCCGTCAACCGGGTGACCTCCGCCCGCATCTCGGACATCCCGTCCGATTGAGGCCCGAATTGAATGGCCTTCACTGCCTCCATAATGGAAGCCGCGGCAGCGGGTATGGCCTTGTCTTTGGAGGACTGAATCCTCTTCAAGGCCACACCCTTTAGCGCAGCTACCACGGCCGCCTCTAGCTTGGCCAGTCGCTCGGCCTTGGGGCCGTTAGCGGCGTCCGGCTCACCGTCTGACGACTCAGACAGTTCCGCCCCGCGTGGCGCGCCCTCCGTAGTGAGCCTACCGGCTCGGTGGTCCGGCTCGACTGGGCTGGCACAACTCGGCTCGCTAGCCTCCTGAGTGATGAGCCCTGTACCCCTTTCACGACCTCCACCCCGCCGACAGGTCTTCCCGATTTTTCGGGCGGAGCTTCTCCCGCCATCAGAGGACGACCACTGGCCATCCCCTGGTTTGGGGCGCTTCTGGAAGAGCCTACGGTTCTTCCCAGCATCCCCCGTAATCACGCGCTCCGGGCTCTTGACAGAGCCCCTCGCGCCCGACGCGGCATCGGACTCCGACCCCGCATCGCTCCTCTCCTCTCCACTGCTCTCTTTTTGTGTTGTTGTGTTCAATTTTTCCATACTTGATCCCACGAGTATGGGGGATATAAAATGTCATTCCCAGGTTCACCCCCTGTCCCTAGGCAAGTGTTCATTTGTTTCCCAACCAGAGGGTCCACTGGTACTCTGGCTGGGGGTGCGCTAACGACTGATGCGCCACCTACAACTGGAAAGTTGTAGATGACACTACTCCTCAGCCATTCATACCCTCGCCGCGCACCAGAACTTGATATTAGAGGAATTTTTTATAGAGGTTATCTTCCTCGCGGCCCGGGCGGTTAAGCCAAGACCCTCGACCCCCGTCAAAAGTCAGAGACATGACGTTGACGATCTTCGGGGCTACGAGACTAACGGTGGCAGAAGGAGCAGACTCCTTCCTGCCTGCCCGGCGGCAGGGTTAGTGCACACCGAGCCCGCTCTTACTCCGCCGCTGTGCGTCTCTGCTTAACAGAGATACACACGTTGGAGCGTTCCTCCGACAGGATATTAGCGTACGGGCAACAAGACCCCTTAGGCACAGAGTACCTAATGGAGAGTTATTGCCCGCACCCCAGGGTGCACCGTCCCGAAGACTGGCCTTTCCCCCAGACGCATCCAAGGGAAACTCCAGCCCACGGACACACGGGGAGGTTTCCTGTCCTAGCACCCCCGCCGCCCCGCACCCCTAAGAGTCCTGCTAATGATATTTGCGAGGTTTTAAAGCTATACATACCATCACACCCCGGGTTTGCGAATAAGTGTCTTTCCCTTTCCATTACTGCATACGTGCAGTGAATTTCTGTACAAAAACGGATTTTAATCATGCAATACCTATTAGATTTCCATTAACTGTTTCGATACATAATTATTTTCAGGAATCCATAGTAAAATAAAAAAGATTTCGAGTGTAAAATTATATCTTCCTACATAACATGGATTATCTAAGTACTTGAAAAAAATCAAAGACAATAAATTAATCAAGAAGAAAGAAGATTTTCAGTGCGTGTGAGCCTTCAACAAAATATACAGTAAGTAGATACCTACCTAACTCATATAACCCAAAATAAAACTTGTATAATTATTACCAGAATACTTAATATTATTAAGTGCTCATTATGACGATACTTTGTGATTTACGTGTAATTACTTTCCACTCTCATTAATTAATAAAGTGATCATTATACGATAAAATGTAATTAATAATTATCTACCGTAATAGCTTTACGGTCTCAGTTAGCTAACTCTGTTGAACGTTAGGTCCTGGGATCGATCCTAGGTTGGGTAGAGTCAGTAAATTTTTCAGTTAGAATGTTAGCTTTGGAATGCCCCGAACCGGAAACAAAAAAAAAACATAAATAAAAATCATAATGACTGAAAATAAGTGCAGTAGCCTTAAAAGCCAGAGTGAAAGGCATCTTCTGGGTTCGCGAGTTCCATCGTGGACTTCATCCATCGCTTTTCATCAGGCGATCCAGGTCAAGAACAGGCCAATTCAGCAATAAAAAAATAAATATTAGTATCTACTCGTAGACTTCTTTCTGCCCGAAAATAATCCGAGGCCTTTAATGACGATACTTTCAACCGTAGAAATTACCATTACAAAAGAATCATAATCCTGCTTACGATTATCGATTACAAAACAAAGATTGCTTGCTGAGTTGTAAGGAATCGATTAATTTGCAATTGAAATGCGTTCGTATTAATTTGGTTAAATCTCACTCATTTCGATAATGAATAGACGTTGCGTTACTTGATTAATCGTTTTACTATAATATTATCAATGCTATTTTACTGGAATTAAATAAACCAAATAAGTCTTTAGCCCTTCTTGGAATTTAATAAAATCCTAGAGTGTTTTGTTAAAAAAGTGCTGATTGATTAAGCATAAGATTTTTAAACACCTAAATAAGTTTCATCTTAAAAACCAGTATGTACCTCAAGGTAGGTAGTTAGTATTAAACCTTACAATAAATTACTGCAGCTATCAATTAAATCATAAATGAAGTTAACACTATTATAAATTCTAGTCACAACAAAAAGTAGAGAAGCATAAAAAGGCGTGAGAGATATTATTTCATAAGTTCTCTGGTATAAAAAAATATTAATAAGGCAGTTTTATAAACAAATCTTAAAAACCAGTAAGTATCTCAAGGTAGGTAGTTAATATTAAACCTTACAATAAATGACTGCAGCAATTAATTAAATCATAAATGAAGTTAACACTATTATAAATTCTAGTCGTAATAAAAAGCAAAGAAGCATAAAAAGGCGTGCGAGTTATCGTTTCATAAGTTCTCTGGTATGAAAAATTATTACTATGGCAGTATTATGAATATTGATATAAAGACGAAATGTCTTACTTCTGCTGTCTTCTATCTCAACTCTACGAAGACAAGACAAATCACTCTCTTAACAAAAAGTCATCATTTTCTTGAATTTTGACATCGCGTCGTAGAAATCTTTCTACAATCTGTCATTTTATCCTTCGTTTCTTCCGTTTCTATGGTGGCCATGCTACGCTTGCTCATGCATTCTCATTAAAATAAGAAATTAAAGGCATAAGATCTTAATAAATATTATTGTTGTTATACATGCAGATACAGGTAAAAAACACATTCTAATGGCTGTTCCAAAACTGATGAAAATCGAATGGACCAGAAAACGTATCTATGGATGTCAATTTATAGTGCCACTTATAAATTGAGTGCATTGAATTTTGATTATTTGAATACTTGAACAAGAAGCCAGAGAACCTAGGTAACCGACATAGTCCAAAGACTAAGCAAGCTGAAGTGGCAATGGGGCTGATCACATCGCTCGCAGAAACGACAATCGTTTGGGAAAACGAGTTCTAGAGTGGAGACCGCGTTTAGGCAAACGCAGTGTGGGACGCCCGCCGGCCAGGTGGAGTGATGACTTGCGAACGGCGGCTGGCAGAGTCTGGACGAGGAGAGCCGAAGGTCGGGCTCAGTGGTGTTCACTAAACGAATATTTATAGGCTGATGATGATGATGAATACTTGAATTCGAAAATCCAATTTAAATCACCATAAAAATGTTTTTCACTTGACAAGGTGTAGAGGTAAATTTTATAACCTCAACTTTCATCGATGATTTTTCAATTAAATTCTATTTAATGTTATTCAAAAAATAATTGTGGGAAAAAAAGGTGAGATATAAAGTTGAAACCTTCTAAATACAGATAAATGTCTTACGAATTCTCGTTATAAAGTAATTGCGTAAGAATGTAACCTGAATTGGGTTTGTTTACACTTCCATCAGATACTTTTCGAACAGACCGTAGCTAGGTATAGCAGTGTCTATAAGAATGAGCCATCCAACAAACGGGCATAGCGCAAAAAATTAAAATCTAAATCTCCAAAGATTGCATATTACATACTTGAAATTATTGATTGAAATGTACTTGGATAGAGTTGCAGCGTTCCCAAAACCTAACAATCTATTTACAACCAGCAGCCAAAATGACAGTATTTCGCCCGTTTGTACTTGGGAGATCTGGCTTCCAAGTACAAAACGGGCGAAAAACTGTCATTTTCATTTAAAACATTACGGTACAAGCAAACGAGATTAAGAAACAAAGAGAGCTTTATCAGCTGTACTAATGCTCGGCTACACAAAACAACCTAGAAGTTTTACACTTCATGCGTCCTTAACAAAGTGGCACTTCAAGGGAATAGACAGAGGTATAAAATAAACTTAGTTTGTGCTTTTATCTGGACAAATAGTTCACATTGTTCTAGTGTATTTTCGTTATCTAGACGTGGTGGATTAGGTCCTTGTTTTTGCACTATAATGTACACTTTTCTTGACGTTATGATCCTTCGATAGTGTCGGGTCTAAGTGTTACTTTGCGACTTTGTCCATATTGAATAGTTTAGGAGCTAGACGAATTTATTTCACAAAAATCTGTTTTTTTTAACACAGACGGATGATGACGGATCTGTTAGTAATTTTACAATATGATTCAATTTATAGAACAACTTTTTACGAGTAGTTACGAGTAATAGATTAACTACTAAATAAACCAAATTGAAGTTAAATAGAAGGTTCAAAATAGGCGATTTGACCTTCGAAATACATAACGTCATGCCTGTAATCCCCAAAGGGTTAGGCAGAGATGTACCAGTAGTATACCTTGCACGTTTCGCTAGTTATGTTTAAGTCCCATGTAATAGGGGACGAACCTATTGCCATCAACCGGACACAATTCCAGACTGGTGCTGACTGCGGCTGCTACTGAGAAATTCCTGATAAAAAACCCAATGACACTTTGCCCGACCTTTTCTTTTATTGGTTTTGGGTGGGAAATCACCAAATGACTTCTCCCGCTCCGGGCGGAGCGGAAGGGCGTGTCAGACTCTTACTGACTAACACCTACCCGTGTTCCTTCAGTTGCCTGTGCGCCAGGGCCACGGTAACTCTTTTGAACAATCCGCGACCCCGGGAATCGAACCCAAGACCTTATGCTCAGCGGTAGCGCTTGCGACCACTAGACCAACAAAGTAGTTGAAACAAAACTAATAATAACACGGTAATTACCTACATATAGCCTGCATATAGCCTTTACCTATTTATAAATTTCTACATTTATATCTGTAATTTTGATGGTGTACATAATAAAGAGTATTCTATTCTATTCTATTCTATAGAAGAAAACAACGGTATTGATGCTTACCGTCCGGCTGTCGATGTCGAGAGAATGCGTTCCGGACACCAGTCTATGCAACAATTATCATTTATATAGATTCTTATTTATTTATTTAACCATTTATGTACACATATATATAAACAGACAAGAAGAAAGGAACAGAAAAATATGTACAAAGGTGATGCTTCTGGTGATGAATGTGAGAACGTTGTAGGCCTTACTTGTAGACTGTAGATTTGTAGGTCTTTTTATTTTGTTGAGTACCTGTTACTTGTTGACAGGCCTACACTGTCCTCCCATACCTATTAACACTGTAATTTGAAAACATTTTAAAACCCACTTATTTTTAAAAGAGTAACCGTGGAGTTTCTTGCCGGCTCTTCTCCATAGGAAACAACTAATTAAAACCGTGCACCTAGCTCCTGACGTTTCATATGTACCTATGTAGGTTTATGTGAAATAAAATATTTTGATTATGGTTTTGAATTCTAGTAACAAATAAAGATCAAATTCGCAAAACACGTATTCGTTTGTATGAACCTGACGGGTGTCAAGAACGCGTTCTCTCAATGACCGGACTGTAGGCATGCAGAATGTTCATGAGCCTATACTTTCAATAAACTATTTACATTTTACTGCTGTTTCCCATATTCCCCACACGTAATGTTGGAACGCTATGCGTACATTTAGCCTTAAAATATTCATATTGCTTTATGTCTACGTGAGAATGTTGTCACATGCTTCTTTTGTTATTATTCATTCTTTATTGAACAGTGTCACATCCAAAAGTTAAGAAATTTGAACTAAGCAGCACATCAAATATTTCAACTCAAAGCAGCATTGCTTTGTTTCTTTTGAAAGGTTTGAGAGGCGATGAAAGTTATGGCAGATTAGATGAGCAGTTTCCATTAGATAGACCTGCAATGTAAGCCATGACACGCCATGCAGCCAACATAATAGAAAATCAATTGTTACCATTCTACCACGCACGAATCGCTCGACGGGTCAAAAAATTGGCTTCGTCCGTACTAATCCTTAGCCCCAACTCGCCCGGTCCGTATATATGGATAGCTACAAGGCGCGGGCGAGTTGGGACTAGGGATCAGTATGGACGAACCCAAAAAACACATAACATTACGCCTATTTTCCCAAAGGATTGGAGAGGTGTATCTATAAAGTAAGTAAGTCAAAAAAAGTAGATACACTCACATTTCGCTAGTTATTCTTAAGTCCCATATAATATGGGGCGAGCCTATTGCCATCAACCGGGCCCAAATCCAGAAACCGGACTGCTACTGAGAAATTTCATGAAAAAACCCAATAACACTTTTCCCGACCTGAGTATCAAACCGAGGACCTTCGCCGATTATTTCAAGCACGAGCATATTTATAGCACCACAACCCATATAATAGGAGGCGAGCCTATTCATGCTCACTCAAATGTCTCGCTGGTGGTGGCGTGTGTGTTGGATTATTAAGTTCCCTTCAAAATGGTTGAGCTAAATGGTGCTCATATCCATACGTCAAGTTCGTGAACGGGCGCCGTCAGTAGGGACTGGTCATCTCTTAGCTGCCACAGGTTATTTTAATTTAATTTAATATTTGAATTGTTTTTGTCTTTTTGTTACGGACGCCTTTAACGTTCTGCATCGTTCTCACATGCATTATTTCAACATGAATGATGTAACAAATATTTTGTAACCATATTTTGTTTTAAAAGAGTGTCCATGGAGTTTCTTGCCCGTTCTTCTCCATAGGTACCTACTACGCATTGGAATGGGCAACTAGCTTCATCTTTCTGACTGAACGACCCCTTGATAATTTAAAAGTGCCTGATATTGGTTTATTTGAAATAAATGCTTTGAGTTTGAGTTTATTGCCATCAACCGGGCCCAAATCCAGAAACCGGACTGCTACTGAGAACTTTCTGATGAAAAAACCAATAACACTTTTCCCGAGCTGGGCATCAAACCGAGGACCTCTTGCCGATTATTCCAGGCACGTGCATATTTATAGCACCATAACCCAAGTGATAAACACACACAGTGTATGGGCGTATCATTACCAACTTTATCCACCAGGGTACTGTAATTTTACACCGCGAATAAAGTTCTCATTGTTTGCCAAAAAGCGTGCGAATTTATAAAACTTCAAACGGTAACTAACTACTTCATTTTTGGAGGGAAATTAATGAATGGAGTATTCTGTTCAATCAGGTTATTTATCTCGTACTTTAATGAAGGATTTTATTAATTTCTATTGTAGTCGTTTCTCTGTTAATCGTAAATGTTTTTATAAAAGTCGTGCAGTTAAAATGGTGTTCAACTCTGTTCTATTGTGTTCGTATTTCGTTGATTTAAAAATGACAAAGTCAGGTTTTATTTCGAAAGCTTTCATAAATTATATGTTTTTACTAATAGTCAGCTATTGTTTATAAATAAGTGGGCTAGATTATTGTCTAGGGCTAGACCTTATACTTGGTGTGTCAGGTAAGTGTGCGGAGCTGAAAATAAACTCGGGATGCCAAAATACTATTGTTTTAATTACTTTTTAAAATTACAATAATGTGTTTCTTTATATGCGGAATGAATATAATACTACGTGTCGTTCGCGTTGTTCGCGTCCTCAAATGATCCGGCGCACTCATAATATATAGGCTCGCGGTCGCGGAGTAGGGACGAGCAGAACTCCCGCGCATCGCAAGGCTAGGGCTAGGCGTTAACAATTATAATTTGGTGTAAAAGTTTTCTAGGTCAATTTTTTTCCTTTACGCCGCGTCGTATTGTTTGCAACTGATATAAATTAGAATCTAGAAATCTAGGATTCTTGTGACTTTTATCAAGATAATTTCAGTGTTTAATTGTAGGTATATTGATAAATATACCTACCATTGAACTAATGACTGCATGTGCACGAACTAATTACGGCAAAAACAATATTGGTTGAGGGAACACAGCTGTTCAATGATTTACCGGGGGATTTAAAGAAACGTGATAATATAAACATATTAAGAGGCTTACAACAGCTAAAGCGCGGTCACTGTCGGACCGCATAGAAAAGAAAGAGAAGCGCGATGACACAACTCTGGTAATTTATTGCAAAATACGAAGCAATTATCTATTTACAAAAAATCTATTGATTGGATTAAAAAATTAAAACACTATTACGTTAGTATGTTGCTTGTAGAATAATCTGACAAAAATCAGAATGATTTAATGCATAGTAGTATGGTTTTTAATCGTTATAAGAAATTTTTAGAGGTATCTTCGTGATTTTTTCTATCGTATCATCGTTGTATTATGTTTTCAACACACTATCTAATTAGCAAATATCCTGAAGAATAACATATATTTTTCTGATTTTGTTTTGTGCAGTGGATCATATACTTTTAGGCATTATAAAAGTTACATTTAGGTCCTGTAGTCCCCTTAAAAGCAAATAAGAAGAAAGAAGACTTAAGAAACAAATATGTACCCTGTAACGTCGCCAACACCCCAGAGGCAAATATGATACTATTATTTAGATATAAGCATTTTGTATCTCATTTTAAGTGAACTGTTATATAAGTTCTTATGATAAATAAAATATCTTTAAACCTAAATATAAAAAATATAAAAAAAATTGTAGCAGGTAACATAAAAATACGAGGTGCAACTGATTCACACAACATTAGAAAGGAAACTATAAACTCTAGCAACGCGCTCAGAGTCAAAACGACCGAGAAACGAAACAGTTTCGTATTTATACGAAAACAGTACATAAATACAAGAACATCCCTATTTAAAGCACGTTCTAAAGACACGCACTTCCCGACCGCACGTGTTTAATGCATTCGCTATAAAGGTGACTCCGTACTCTGCCTCCGACAACACTTAAATTACTTTTCTCTCCAGCGATTTTATTTGTTCCCCGTCAGGATTTAGATGGGAAAATGTACCGAACAAAAACTAACAAAGGTGTGTTTTTGTTATATTTTTTGTGCCAGTACTAGTTTTCTTGGGTCCAATGATTTACGAGAATATTTTTGTTATTACGTTTGGCACGGTAATGTTTGAAGTTTCTAGTATTCCTCATCTCTGTTACGTGTTTCCTTGAAGGCTTTTTGCGTACTAAAATCTGCGGAGTTTCGGGCTTTGTGAGTACTTTTTCAATTAAAACTTATGGTTTTTACTGGTATTTATGATGATTTATTTGGCTGTCCTTTAGTCGCAACACCAACAGGAGGTTGTCCTTGGGTACTTTCTTAGTGCGTTCAGGGATAATCGTCCGTTGGTGCCGCATTTAATTAAAAACGTCCTATGGGCCTCTGCATGTTGGCTTCGGCCCATCGTACGCCTTCCAAAGGTGTCTTGTTATTTATCTGACCGACAAGAATTTTATTCAAGACTATACCACATTCAACGTAACTAAAATATACTTGTATTTATGTCAGAGGACACATAAAACGTTTTAGTACTACAGTAAAATTTTGGTGGCATAGCCAACAATGTAACTATCGAGGACGTACAAGATTAAGCAAAGTAGAAAAGACTTTGTCGCATGTAGGATTGTGGCTTTGAACCAGTATACGTTTACGAACAAGTGAAGCCTTTTCAAGGTAACAGAGAATAATGTTTTGAAGAGTTTTAACACGGTAGCGATGTTTTATACTTTTGTAGGTATTAGCCAAATTGAATGAACCTTAACTTGATTTAGAGACTGTTTACCCATGCATTTTATACGTCTCTGAACCTTAAGCGACGTTTATGAATAAAGGTGTTTAAGTCAGGGAATTTAATTGCGTAGCAAACTGTCTACCAACTTACAAGTTGCCGTGTATTCAAATCACAAGTGTCATTCTTTGAAAATTGTATGAAATGGCACAACAACTATAATTAGTTAACAATTATAATTTGTTGTTTTGTTAGAATTTTTCAGCAATCACGAAAAAGTGAACTGGACTTTTATCAAAGCATAATACATGTCTCTCTGTCTCTTAAAACATTCGCTATGAGGCCCTTTATACACACACGTTTTTCTTGCCGTTACAAACGACGGTTTATTCGCCGTATGTGGGTACGGTCCTAAGTGTCGTATGGATCACTATGGAAACTTGTTGATAGACGCGTTTTTTCTACGGCGCTGTTTATAAGCCGTATCGTAAAGAAACCGTGCCGTGTACAAAGGGCCTTACGCTAACACAAAATTGGTTCCCATGTGAAGCCATAACAGCTCCCAACTCAACACTTAGACCGGGAGCTAGGCACTTTTAATTAAACAAAACAACAATCATTTTTCACGACAGCATTAGGCTGATTGTGAGTATAGGTTTATATTTTTTTATTTAACACGAGTAATGAGTCGTCGTTTCACGACGGGACGTGTGTTCCGAGTAACGGTTGTATTCATTAATTGAAACAGTATTCTCGACTAATATCGCGTCGGGTCGGGCTGTCGTAACGAGCGCCCTTGGCATTATTATGCGTTCAAGTACAAAAATGGAGCGAGTGCCCGTTTTGTACAGTGCAAGGACTTGTCGGTACATATTTTGAAATGGGATAGTCTGGTTTATACTCAAGTTACAAAACAACGCAAACATTTATCTCCT
The DNA here is from genome assembly GCA_917490735.1 of Dryobotodes eremita. NCBI lineage: Eukaryota > Metazoa > Arthropoda > Insecta > Lepidoptera > Noctuidae > Dryobotodes > Dryobotodes eremita. Next base: position 7,719,240 of record OU823254.1, on the reverse strand, counting down.
AATATCTGGTATTATAAAGTTGTTGCTGTGTATTTAGGTTACATACGAATTTTGTCGTAGTTTTTGTTTTCCTAGGAAAATTTGTTTGCGGTAATTAACCTACCGGAAAATAAATGAGGTAGATTTCATATTCAGTATGTAACTATAAATAATTGACAGGATTACTTACGTGGAAATACAATTCACTTGTCAGTTGTCACTTAAGGTAGGTAATTAAATTGATTAAAGAAGATTAATGATACGGTTTTTCAATTACTGAAAATTGCTTTTCCCTCGATATCTTAATTTTTTAGTGGAATGAAGTTCCTTAAAACGCGGCTTGTGGAATGGAGTTATCGGGTAGAAATGGTCACGTAAGGAAAAAACGTTATGCCCGCTCCATGCGACTTTCTCTTTCTCTCTGTCTCTTTCTACTATATGTAGACTTACATTATAAAGAGAAAATATTTAAAAAATGTATGTTTGTTACGCTTTCACGCTAAAGCGGCTGAACGAATTTGGATGAAATTTGGCACATGGGTAGACTATGAACTGGGGAAGGACATACCCGTAGGCTTTTTATCCTGGATTGCAGACAAAGTCGCGGGCAACAGCTAGCTTTTATAATTTTACCAAACTTCCCAATATTTTCAACGCAATTGTATGAGTTTAGCCAGCTATTTGCTGCTTATCAATGGAAGGGGAGCCCAGAGGGTTTTTGAGCAAGCATATGCAGGAAGAAAAGTTGATAGTTGAGATGGTTAGTTGGTGAGTTAGTTGGTTGAGGGAATATCGGGATTTTCTTTCTTTTTTTTTTTTTTTTCTTTAACACCGAAAATATACTTGAAAACTTTTAAATAGAAGCCCCGTGGTCAGAAGCCCACTTTCAGATTTCGAAAAAGTACCAAATATAAAAAGATGTTCAGAGCCGTTGATTTTCATATGATATGTACGGCATAACCCATAATGACTTAAATAGGCAAATCTGACGAAGAAATTGTGGCCTTTTCCTAAATCAGACGACTTTGAAAACTCAGATTTACACCTTTTTAAAAGGATACTCAGGGTGAATGAAACTTATTCTGTGCAATAGTGTTACATGTTCTAATAGTGAAAATATAAATATCTGACGGATTGATGGAGCCTTTTGGCAAATGCGACGAAATTTCATCAATTCAGAAAATTACCCAAAAGTGGTCATACTTTTGCTTTTATCCGTAAATCAAAGAACTCAATAGCTTCGATTACACTTTATTTTTGGTCCTTTTTCGAAATCTAAAAATTTTCTCCTGACCACGGGGCTCCTATTTGACACTTTTCAAATATATTTTCGGTGTTCATGCCGCATGCCGCACCAACTCAACTATCAACTTTTCGCCCTGCATAAGCTTGCTCAAAAACCCTCTGGGCTCCTGTTCCATAAAGGCTAAACAACTCCCGACCGCGTGCTGCAAATTGTCCTGAAATCCTGAATATAACATTACTAATACGAACAGTTTCATTATAAAGTTACAGCTGCGAATAATAGCTTTATTTATATTACGTAGTAACTGTAATAAACTACCCATTAAATATGAGGTACTGAGCCACCCAGATTGGAATAGATTAAATAAGCAGCTACTTCTAAAATTAAAGGGGACGTACCTCAACAGTCACAATACCTCGTTACCCGCTGCTGGGAAAACGGATTACCTGCTGCCCGGCATCAGCCTAAGGTACAAGTCCTTAGTCGACTGCAGACTGCAGTAGTAGGGGACGTGTCACACGACTGGTTTCTATGTATTTCTATGATAAAATGATAAATGATTTTATTTCTGTAAGTAGGTTTGTACAAACACTTTTACAAGTCAATCATATTTTTTGAACTAGATGAGGTCGGCGTTTCCTATCTGACTACTCTGAGAAGAAAGGCCGAAACAAACTCAGAGGTCACAGTCTCTTTTAAAGTCCAGACATAATCTTGGTCAGATCATGTGAAGACCGTGTAGATTGGTATCTGAAATGGACTTTTGAGGAAAAACCACACAGATTCAGTGGACCTGTCCAGTCAGTGCACGCATTTGTCAGTAATCGTGCAGCTCGACTCAGGAAGTCAGAACTTAAGGAACTCAACGATTCGACGAACACAACAAAGAAAGGACATTTGGGTAGGCCGCATAAATTACTCAACTGCCAGATCATGATTAAAACTAAATGAGAAAAAAGAAGCAATGACCCACATAGTCACATTAAAACGACGTGTCACTAGCTACGGAAGGTATTTCATAGAAATACATAGAAACCAGTAGTGTCGCGGCGACACGTCGCCTGCTGCTGCTGCCTGCAGTCGACTACGGACTTGTAGCCTTAGATAGATTTTGTTTAGGACATAGTGAGTAACTTTCGTACCATTCATGGATTTGCGCAGCTTCATTTTGGGCATAGATTGGGTATGTCCTACAAGTTTCAGACTTTGAGCTTCCGAAACGAACTGATTCGACGTATCGTGGCGTGTGAGTTCCTGAATGTGAGATACAGAATACGCTTTTACTTTAAACCATAAACCTATAATTTTATATTATACCCCGCAGAACCACTTTTTGACACAATATGTTTCCTATGTCCCCGTTCATAATAGCGTTCGATTGTAGGAATGTTTGCCATTCCTATTATCGACTTCATTCATCATAATAACGGTTTTACAAATTAATATGCCATTATAAAACTATCAAGTCGTGCAGCTCATCGACTATGCGCGCCATTGTAACCTATTTGCCTCAATTAGCGCCGACACCTAACACGGCATTTTAAGCAGATTACCTACCTTGTATGTTTTTCTTTCTCCGTTTTAATTTTCATAAAAATAAATGTTTATTACTTCGTTATGTCTCTAACAAATAAACACGCAATAATCACTTCATTAAAATTCAACTGAGCACTCTTATGTAAATAGAGTTGATTGCACACTCCGCCCTATCCGTATGGACATCAGTCAACAATGTACAAAATTCTTTGTCGCAAATGACGCTGTGCGGTTCGACGGTTTAATGTGACCACAACTTTACCGCAACGAATTGCCACCAGACCAGAGCTGGCAGAAGCTTAATTGAGCTGTATTGCACCAGCGATACAGGGCTGCCTCTAAATAGCGCAGTTAAACGTTTAACAGAGACACTTTATTCCGGGTTTTTCGTTGCTAATAGCGTTCTAGTATAAAACTTTGAAATAAAATTCAGTGTTCTGTGGAATTGAACGCGCTTAGAGGACAATTTTTTTTTCGTTTGGACCTATTACAATTTCAATGTAACGACATAATAAAATTTTAAACTAGGTTTTTAACTTGCTTGTTAGTACATATTTGAGTTTGAATTATCTGCTTGTTAATTATCCATTAGCACATACCAGTCCCACATTACGCCATGAACGCACTGTTTTTAATAAGCCGGTTACATATGTCAGTAATTCACACCTAAATTATTGCAAAAGTAACTCGCATTCGAGTTTATATGAGCACAGCTATTCAACACAAATCTCATCTCTAAATCTCATGACTACATTTACCAGGATAAGTAGAGAATACGACCACAAACGTTCTCTCAAAATTCTTCCTTCAAATATCGAATAAACCTCTTTATTTACGATCAACGTTATGAGATTCTCGTACTAATACCAAAATGGTTATTAAAAAGTCAGTAATATATTTCATTCATAAAAACGGTCACATGTCACTGGATAAAATAGAATGTGGCGAATAAGCCACGAGAACTAAATTTACAGTGGCGGCCGCAAAAATTTATAACCTGCGTTTAATATTTTACACTGCAGTGAAGAGATACCGACCTTTAAGGCTCGAGATAAACAGCTTTAGGTGTGGAAGATGATATTTTAACTCGATTACAACGCAGCCAAAACATATTTTGAAACCATTTTTGGTTAAACCGATTTGCGTAGATTGCTTCGTTTGATGAGATTTAATAAGATAAAGAGATGGCGATGAGAAAAAAATATGAATTTATTAAAAAGATCGGGTTGGTGTTGTGTGACGGGTGATAAGATTCGTGTTCTAAAAAAATACTTGTCTTAATATATCGCTTTTTTTAATCATGAGAGCTTTACTGTTATTTATGCGAGTACCTACCTAATAATAACAACGAATAAGCTGATTCAGCAACTGGATTTATTTACTCACAAGTTACGATTTTTTTTAAATTGTTGTTGTCTTGCCATAATGTTTACCTCCATGCCATTAGCATTGCATTGTTGTTGTTTTGTTGTTGTTTGTTGTTGTTGTTTGTTGGCATTGTTATGCATTGCTTGTTATTTTTATGCATTTGCATTTTTTGCTTTTGCATTAAGTATAAAAACAAGAAAGAGAAAACAGTTCACGTTGATATTACTTTTAAATCCTTTGTTTTAAAAGTAAACATTTCCTGGTATTTTCCTACATTATTTAACTTAAACTCAACATAACATACGAGTACAACAATAAAATAAACAAACAAGCATGATGATCAATATTCCATTAAAGACTTCCTGCTCCCATTGAGACAGCCACTCGAGCCATGCACCCATCACAAAGATCGTGATGTGGTGCGCTCGTGAGGCACGCACCCGGAGTGCTCAGCCAAGGTCACGGCTCGTCAGCACACGAGGCCATTGCTTAGCTAAACCACAGAGTAACTACTTGCAGTGGTTCATCGATCATATATTTGTCAGGATTTCTGTTTGAGACATGCACGATTGCACGCAACAATGTTTTCAAACGCTACAGCAATTCTGGGCCTGCAAACTCGACATAGATAGCGACAAAAATCGGTCGCTAAGTCGTATCGATGTCAAATTTCTTTAATAGATTTTCAACCTTGCGCATTCGAGATAAAGTTGAAAATCTATTAAAGCAATTTGACAACGATACGACTTAGCGACGGATTCTTGTCACTATCTAATATCGAGACTGCAGGGCCTGGTAAACCAGTATCAACAATGGCTATTAAGAAAAGTGCCGCAACAATTAAGCTTGCTCTTGGAACTCCCAACGAAATCTATCTGAAAAGCCATAATTTCCACATTCCTCCTCCCTAACTTGAGAAAAGTAAAAAATGCCACATCTATCACCTAATTACAAATAGATTAAGATATATAAGCTAAGGCTTCGTCCGTTCCTCTCACACGACTGCTTAGCGAAAATGCTCGGATTGACTGACTGTAAGGAGTTAATGTAAATAGACTGTGGCACCTATGCACATGTATTTAAATACATATAAATTACTTAACATATAATTAAGTGATCTCACTTCTTGATCTGATAGGTCTTTCGCAGTGTGTGATGTCATAATGACGTCATAAGTGGATAAAATCCGCTTGCTTGGATGTTGCTGTATCCTTTTGAAGTAACTACTTACTAAATTGTTTGTAAAGAAACCCAGTGGAAGAGTTCTTTATTTGTCAGTTTTCAAGATGATATGATCTTGCAAAATCTGCATAAATTATCTTACTTTAATCAACTGTCGTGATCTCGATAGCGGGGTCTTCATTAGCCTTTGAAACATTCATTTGATACAATCCCCCAACTTGCAGATAAACTTAGGAGTAAACCATCTCGTGATGTGTCATTCAACCTAGGCTAGTACGAAGCTTAAGTATGTAGAAAAACAAGCCTATGATAACAACTTTTCATTGACAGAAATGATCACTAGTCTGATCATCTCTGTCAGTCAAATCGTCTATGTGTACAAGCGCAATTAGGTATAATATGTAAATATAGCAAAACAATAAACTGTCTGCTATCTGGTTAAAATCTCAATGCTCATAATGGAACCGATTTCCTTACCATAATTATATCTTTTTGTAACCTGTGGCCGCAAGCGTGAAGGTTATCTTAAATTAATTACTTAAAACTTGAGAAGATGAGTCATGTAATTACGAGATTACAACATTATACCGCATGACTTGTGTGAATAATTTATTGAGTACCAAAAACTCTTGTTAGCTATAACCGAATTGAATCTGTCTGGAACAATACGTGAAGATTATAATTAGATTTGTGATTCATTTGGAACTTATACAGTTTAGGCGGTCGTTATAAATTCAAATCAACTAAAGTAATTTTCCCTAACAATGAAAATGTAATTTTGCTAAAAGCTTTAAGCAAACATAACTCACAACATACCGATTTAGAAAAGGAAAAGTTGCATGCGAATATTTACTTGCATTTCGAAGTAACATCGCACTTCTAACAACTTGTTTCATAAACTAACAAACAATGACTCAAGTACCCTAAATAGCACTTCCGTGTTCTGAAGCATCTCCGAGTCGAGCTGCAACAAAAGGAAATCTTAGAGTGAGCTTCAAATAACTATACCCAGAAGACAGATTATATCACATTTTAAAACTAGCTTAGAATTTTTTGAAAGAAAACTAGTTTTATACAAGGCTGCTCTTAAACTATGTCCCTGTTGTAATCATAACAGCAAGATTCTCTAGTACGTACCTACGAGTAAATTTTAGAATAAACCCATCAAAACAAAAGATCAACTTGAAATCGACTATTGTATCTTCACATTATTTTACAAGAAGTGAACAGTAATTTCTACCAATAATGTTAATATTTGTTCGTGTTTGATCCATCAACAAACATAATGTAGAAAACCTCTATTTTATCAGTAACGATGAAGCTTACGATATTGACGATAAACAAGTAACCAGATTGTTTATTTATTTATATATTCTTTATTATCCTCCACAAAATACATAACAAACAATAATTCAAACACTACAAAATATACAATGGGCTGCTTTATCGCTTTTTGCGATCTCTTCCAAGCAACTTTGGAATGGACAGTGATTTGCCTGGACATAAAAAGGAGCTGTCGTTGGTGCAAATAATAAGTGCTTATAGATATGTTTTCATCATCATCCACAGTCCAAGTTCACGCACTGCTGGGCATAGGCCTCTCTTTTCTTGTGCCAATCCCCACGCTCCTGTGCAAGCCTCAACTAGATTTTGCCCGCGATGCCAACGATGTTGTCCGGCCATCTCACCGCTGGACGACAGACAACTCGTCTTCCAGACCTTGGGCGCCACTCAGTCACAACCTTACTCCACCTGTCATCCCTACTTTACTCATGTATCACTACGCGTTGCCAGTGTATTAGTCAAAATGTATTGAATAAACAAATACAAACATCTAATACAACAAAAAGGAACCAAAATGAGGAAACAAACGATGCCCATCAAACCGCAACAAATAACTCTACTTTGATTTACGACGCCACTTAATCCTTAGAGGAATACCTAAAACTTTGTATCTCAGCACATAATAACAATGATATACACGATATATCACGATACAATGACGTCTGTAGTAAGTTAAATGTTCATAGTTACGCAGCCACTGGTGAGAATAGTAGGACCCCAGGGAACTGTACTCGGACCAAATTGACAATTTGGCTGTAGACTTTTTTGTATAAAAACAAGCAATAAATATTGCTTGTCCGTATCCATTGACGGTTTTATATTCATTGCGGATGTGATTAAACGTTCCGTTGTCAAATTTGGCATTCATAAATTTAAAGCACAAATTAGTATACGAATCACATTTTGAGCATCAGGAACGTTTACATTTGGCTTCGTTTGCATTGTTTAAATGCGGATTAAGATCGAAATGATTCTTCTGATGTTTAGCTAAACAATATTTATTTCTGAAATTACTTATTCAGCACTTAGTAAATTGAACCATAAACATATATTGTATTGTTACTCAATTGTGTTTTTTTTACCATAAAATAATATTTATTTATCATAAAATATTGTTATCAGTTCCTGTCCGGAAATCAAGGATGATTGCGCTTTCATACATTTTTAAACATGTTGTTCATTGCTCTCGCAACCAATCACAATTACATCACACAGAATTTGTTGTGAACAAAAATATATTCATCAGCATACGCCATAGACACTGGACCCAAAGCCGTACGTGGTTAAGTCACAAGGCAATGTACAGAGCAATCAGTTCAGTAGAGCAAGCTGGCCACAAACGGTCCCAGTGCAAACCGTTGCAGTAACTACTGCCAGTTGCTATCGTTCGCAACGCGATTAGCAGTTAAACGCGTCTGCAGTAGCGGTGCTTTCAACATGTACAACTTTTATGGCACTATTCTATCATGATCTTACATTTGGATTCAGCTTCATAGTCTAAAAGCTCTTTGGTATCTGGTCACGTAACACATTAAGAATCATCAGAATCGTTGGACGGCCTTGAGGCAATTTTATAGATTGCTCCGTTATTATAACGTTTGATGACAGAGAATCGGATTTTGATTTCATATTTTATCTTAATACCATTTTAGAAGCTTCGCATTTCTTTAGAAACATGAGTTCCTAGTATTTTATTTTATTAAAGTGTACGAAACCTAGTCTATACTCGGAATAGATATTGAATAGAAATTGAGCATAGTCTAATAACATTCGCCAAAATTTCGAATCAAACAAATAAATCAGTGCGGTTGATTCGCAAAATTTCGAGCACAAAAGAAAATTTTAATACGAATATTTTTCGTCGTATAAATGATGATAGATGACGCGTGTACATGCATGCATTACCTTATCAAAGTCAGAATCACGAAACAAAATTCCAATGTAATAAACCAGTCGGTGCGGTAGTAATGGAATAAGCAGTGGCATCCTGCAGGGGGCGATGACCTTGTCTTGTATCAGACACGTGATTTAGTACTTGTTTATCTTCACGATTTGTGCCAATGAGGGCTCGATAGACTTTAAGTACTATTGACGTCAGAAGCTTCAGCTGCGTCATCAATAACAGTGGCCCTTATACTAGGAAATTGGTAGGAGCTGCCTTATTTGTGTCGCATATAACAGGACGTGTACATAAATTATATCTAATCATACACTGACTAATGAGTTCAACATTACTTATATACGAAACTATCAGCAGAATAGTTCCTAGCAGAAAGAATATATCTATCTTGCTCTGTGTCCCAAAACTTGCAGACAAAGTGACTTCTGCGCTGCACCCGACGATGCCGTGAAAGTAGCGAAGTTTTGGGCCAACAAGATCTGAGAACAGTCGTGCCAGCGACACGAATAAGAAGAAGCAGGAAGAAGACCAAAAGACTTCTTTAAAAGGGGAATCATACTGTCTGGCATTTATAAGAATGCAGTGTAACTGCTTGTCTCCAAACAAAATGTCAGTGGTCAGAGAATGTTCAAAATGAACGACTGACATGTAGACAATAATTCATCCTTTTTTATTTATTGACCCTTTAAACACAATACAAGGACTATAATTATTGTTTAGTAGTGCAGAAATGTCAAGTCAACCATTTAATTTAATATATGATGACATACAAATTAATTACGCGATTAAACGATATAAGTTATTTTTGTCTTGTTATTATATGAATCCAACGAGATACTGTTACAAAATTACTAGATATTCATTCATTATAAGTCATAGTAAGTAATAGTGATATTTTTTTGGATAATAATGTTGTGATTCATGAGAAATGCTTTACAGCGCGAGCAGGTATTCAAAGAATGACACATAATATGAACGTACTTGGAAGTAGGTACTTAGGAATTCAAACAGAGAATTTAACAAGGGTATTGCCATTTGATTGGCATGAAATTCAAGAAACTATGACTAATATAACCTTTAATTATAAACATCAAATTATCCATAACTTATTACCAGTGACAGAAATGGGTCAGTAATCGAAAATCTTGAGTACACTATTGGATAGTTCCATTAAATTTATCAGCAATCTCAATCGAAGGGTCACTATTACTGGCAATAATGTACCTAGTAATGATTGTAGGGCTTTCAGATTCGGACCCCGTCCCTCCCAAAATAGAGTTGAGCTTTGGGTCAATTGATTAAATCCGTAGCCGATCTGGCTTTACTCACAATAGTCGAATTAATGAAAAAAGTAAAGGTTGCAACTGTTGAATTGAATGTATGACTTGAATTTTTACGATTTTTATTCACTTTATTAAAATTTGAAGTTATCAGCTTACCTTCACTGAGCAGCCACTGCAAGGATCCAAATCTGTCAACAAAGGAAAACATACAATGAATATAAAACGGCAGTGAAAAATAACCAAGGACAGTTATTAAAACGCCACAACAGCGCACATGATCCAAATTATAAACACAACGGTAGCTGACCGTCCCGCCCGGCAGTCAGTACGGCCAAAAATCATAGAACACTCAAAGAACGATCTCATAAGACCCTTGACATACACAACTCGTTTTAGAGCCGTACCTAGCCGTTCGCCCCGAGATCGTTCGGGGTCTCGAGAGTCCTCGCAGTCCCTCGTTACGGCGGGGCCCATTAGACCAGGGGGCGCAAACCGCGCCTCGATTTTAGTTTCCGACCCAACGCGCCTCCAAGCACTTATATCCGCACATATCCGCCCCTTAATAAGGGAGTCGGCGCCTAATTGACTTAACGTTGGATTAATAACGGTTTAAGACTGAAATATGTTTACCGATGAATATTATGCTGGTTCGTTTTTAGATTGGCAGGGATTTTGCTTGAAATTAAATTGTTTTATGGAGTAATGTGTTTTTGATTGGGCTTAGTTACTCGAAATTTGCAATTATTGTTCTAATTAAATACCTACCTACAGTCCTGAAACTTAGTTAAATCTTACTTTGCCATTTCACCCAAAAATATGCAAGTCGCGTAAGCAATTCCAAATTCACACTTCAAGCGAATGGAAGTAAAGAACAAGATTGAGAGTCTTCACGAAAACCGCTCATTAAATAAACCTTTGGATGAAACTTTTGAGCAAACTCTGAGTGTTGAACACTTTAGTTTTTAATTGATCGCCAGTCATTGAATAGTGGAGTAAGTTTGCGACGCCGGGGACACGTCGGCGAAACTGTAATAAAAGGCTTTCGAGATCCACCTGGAGTTAGGAGCAGTCGTTAAAGCGGTTCAAATCTTTTTTTAGGTATTTGTAGAGTGACGATTTTGTGTTTGTATTCAGCGCTCTTTTTTCCTTATTTGGCTCTGATTTATGTGAAGTAATATTAGGTTCTGGTAAGGCTTCTTTATCATTGCATTTTTCTCTTAAAACTCTAGTATAGATGAGTACAGTACCTACTGTTATAATAAATGTTTTACCTTGGTCTACTTTTTTACAATTTAGTAAGTACAATGTTTGCGATACATTGTTACAATTCTACATAATTGTGAACATTATGATAGGAATGTAATGATGATCGTATTTAATGGAGCAGTTTTTCAGATTGTAGTAATCACCGCAATTATCATTGTAAATACTTCCGTAGTTTATATTATAGTTGTTTCAAGGTCATCTCAATGTGGAGAGACGCTATTGTTTTTTTTTTATATACAATCGAAAATACAAGATGATTTTACTAGTCTACCATCTTTTAATTTTTTTTCTATCTTATTGAATTGTTCCAATTCTACTGTACTGACGATATCAAGGTACTTAGACTACTCAACACTTTGAGTCAGTAAATACTTGTATAGCCTACTTTCCTTCATCTTCTTAAGGATTCATCAATTAAAAGTTTCACGTTTTGGACGAAATAACTTGGAATTTACTTTGGCACTGATTTAGCTTTAGTTCTACCTCAATTCGGTGTTCCTTGACCGACATTTTTATTAAGGCGAAAGTGCTAGGGTAGCCTGCGAAATTCAAATTTTATTACGTTTTTTGCAATTTGCTGGGCAGTATTAGCTTGTACGTTGATCAAAATATGATTCGCGACCCTAACAAGTACGAGTGTGTATTTACAGAATTATCATCAGTACAAATCGTCTAAGACAAAATTACCCTATTGAGTGACAATTTCATGAAATCATGACATTTGACGCCAATTCTAAGTTCGAGAGTTGTATTGATGATTCTAATGATTCATCATCATCATTTCAGCCGAAAGACGTCTACTGCTGGATATAGGCCACCCCATGCACCGCCACTTCGACCGGTCCTGTGCGTCCTTTTCGCATCCTGCAATCTAATTATTATAATCCCGTAAATTCATATTTGTTACGGTGCGAATCATATTTTGATCAACATACAACCTACGACAATGTTGCAATATGCAAAAAAAAACTTTAAAAAATGTAATTTCTCAGGCTACCTTAGCGCATCTCCTTAACTAATAAAAAATAGTTTATTTGCACCTTCAAAATTAATACAAAGAAACAGGTTTATAAATAAAATAGGCCGAAAGGTAATTACATACATTATTTTACAAGTTCGAGTTGCAACTAATACCTAACCTAAGATAACTTAATATCTTGTAATATAGGTAAAAAGAAACATACAAAATTGAATTTCTCAGGCTACCTTAGCGCATCTCCTTAACTAATAAAAAATAGTTTATTTGCACCTTCAAAATTAATACAAAGAAACAGGTTTATAAATAAAATAGGCCGAAAGGTAATTACATACATTATTTTACAAGTTCGAGTTGCAACTAATACCTAACCTAAGATAACTTAATATCTTGTAATATAGGTAAAAAGAAACATACAAAATTGAATTTCTCAGGCTACCTTAGCACATCCCCTTAACTGCTTTTGTACTAACTCGTCTAAAGCTTAATTGCTACTGAATACCTTTATCTTCACATTTCGGAGTTCTAGTAAAGAGGCTAATACGATCCTATTTTCTGCTAGCTCACAGAAAATCTTCGTTGCTTTTGGGGAAACGAAAAAATTGACAAAGTGCGTAATAAATTTTTCTTTTGCGTTTCTTTATGTGTTTTCTCAGTATTTATTTGACACAGCTATGGTAGACATTTGGAAAGCTTCCACGTTCCGATGTCGTTGACTGCTGAGGTATGGCGTCTTGTTCGACCAGAAAACATTATTTCTTTGAGAATTTAATTGTGATTCTTCCATTTCGTGCTACGCAATTCATTTTTATTGTTGGGTTGATTTGTGTTTTTAATATTGAAATTTTTTTAGGAGATTCGCTTTCGTCTTTTTGATCACTAGAGTAATTTATAATGGTTTTGGACTTGGATTTTAATTCCCGGTGAGGCAAAACATTATTCTGCTTATATTTTCATTCAAAGAAAGCCTTGCGTTCTGTACTAATAAAATGGTTTTGGTAAAGTTCTGCCATGAGCCATAACAGTATACTTATAACTACTTACTTGTGTCTTATATGTAGATAAGTATATGTTTTATGTATGTATGTATTTGTTGTATATGTAAATTGTACACCACTGACTACCTGCATTATTGTCTCTCCTTCTCCCTTGAATCCATCCAAAGGTTGTCTGTAAAAGATCGCTTTTAGCGATAAGACCGCCCATTGTGTCACCCTGTGTAAAATGTCTACATTTATATCTGTTATTTTTTATGGTGTACATAATAAAGAGTATTCTATTCTATTCTATTCTAAAATGTCTACATTTATATCTGTAATTTGTATGGTGTACATAATAAAGAGTATTCTATTCTATTCTATTCTTATACACTTACTACAAGTCACTTGACTTGTTCTTACTCAGACAAGAAGGTGAATCATGGGTTTTTTCTTATTCTCTACATAATATTTTATCCTTTTCTTCTACCCATACATATTTGACAAGTGAATACATTGTGTAGTAAGAACATGTGTGACGTAACGTGTGGGTCTTACAGGTACGTTCTCTCTTTGCGCCATGTCAGTTGTCAGCACATGTCATGTTAGCAAGTTTATGACGGTCATGCTAATAAGAACATTGGACAATCGATAGTTCCTGTACAACGTGAAATGACATTATTTAATACCGTTAAGCAACAGTCTACAGATCCATATAATAAATCTGAAAGTATGTATGTTTGGTTTTTACTTCTTGACGCCTAAACTACTAAATCAATTTCGACAGAATTAGGCACAGAAATTTAATACAACTTCAAAAAAGACATTAAATACTTTTTATACGGGTAAAAAAGTCGTTTCTCTAGAAATCGCACGAGCTCGCGGACAAAAGACGGTACGAGTATTTGATTAATTTAAATCTAGCGCTTTAATGAACTGCAGTAAATCCAAAGTATGTAAATAACCGTTTATTTCCGTTCATGGAATGTGGAGTTAGTACTATATCTAGAACTTCTAATAATAAACCTCAGGCTTTATTAAACTCAGCTTATCGAAATTAAAATTAATTTAAGCTGTGTTATTAGGATAAAGACTATGTATTTCTAGAAAAATATAATTTCTCCAGTAACTTTTTAACTAAGGGCCACGTTTCAATAGGAAAAATTGCATTATCTTCTGCTTATTATGTAAGTAGATACCAAAATGAATTCATTTCATTTTTAGTATTGAAACACAAAAAGAAAATCATCATGCAAAATCACAAAGCGCTGATTCCTCCTTCAATTCAAAAGCTTTGAGAAAAGTTAAGAACTTAGGAAAACTTAAGAGTTCCCTCGAGAAATCAGTAAAACCGCTAGCTCAAAAGCAATCAGCCCGTTACATAGGTAGGTACAATATTCATTCTACGGTACTTTTGCTCTTTAAAATGAAAAGTATTTTGTATTTTATGTTCAGTTCGATATTAAAGCTGTATGCTTGTTTGCTTCAGTCTTGAAACTTGGAATAGCAAATTGAACAAACTAACAAACTTCTATATTTTACATTAATAATAAACTTGAGTTCAGATTTTTTTTTTTGAGTATTTCTCCTCGATCCTTCTTTGTTTAAGAACCCGCAGCGGGATAGTAGGCTAACACTATTTAAAGGAATTTTATAAAGATCTAAATAATGGACATCGATTACCTACAATTCATTATCTTACAAAGAATAGACCAGTTAAATCATTGATAATAAAAGCCAAAATTTAATTTAATCAATTTAAATTAAATTAAATTAAATTAAATTAAAAATTCAAAAATTAAATTAAATCAAATTAAATTTAAATGTGGTTTATAGAACAAAATGGTTACCCCTAAGCGTTTTCTCTGGACCGCGGTTGTTGCTTCACCGGGCGGGACACACACTGAATTGCAAATGCATTAAACGTTGAAACATCTTGTGTTGTTTTAGCTAATGGCGTCCAAGTTACTGAAGTAAATTGTCTCGTTCTGAGATTTTACGTATGGTACCTACTTATCTTCTAATGGGCATTTATTTGGTGTCTTAATTGGATTGTTATACATATTTTGATTCAGAAAGGTGACGGAAATAAAATTCAAGTTGCGAAAGCATCGAATATGAAGTCTTTCTTTCCTGAGGAAGTATACTTTATTTCCTGACAAAGTTAAATAATAAATGATTTTATTTCTTTTAGTAAGTTTGTACAAACACTTTTACACGTCAATCATATTTTTAAAACTAGATGAGTGAGGCGGATTAGTTACAGCATAAATTACTTACATAAGTACCTATTTTAAGTAGTGGCAGCGGTAAACAGGCTGTATCTAATGAATGATACCTGTAACTGACACTAGATTGAAAACCGACAGCACCTTGTTGTTTTTAATGTTAATTTTGTGCTGTATCTAATGAATGATACCTGTAACTGACACTAGATTGAAAACCGACAGCACTTTGTTGTTTTTAATGTTAATTTTGTTAGTTTTAAATGCTCTTTTTTATTTTTACTGTTTTTATTTCCTGTGCGTGTCCTAAATAAAATATTTTTCTGTCTTTCTTTATTTCACCACCTTCATTGTCCCTATGAAGTTCGTCTATTCATCAAGCTGTACCCACTTTAAAATTACTTACTACTTAACTTCATAATATTTATATTTCATTGACATTACAGCGTCATAAAATATCACGTCAATTCATAATTCAACTCACTCATATCATCAATAAGAAATACAATTATATTAATTATTATAATTTATAGGTAACCAGTTTCGAAAGGTGTAGGAAAATCGTGATTCACAAACTTAACATAGGACGTAACAATCTCCAAACGCCTGTTTGACACTTCCCGTGACCCAAGGGCTGGCTTTTACTTTGGCCAGAGGCTAAGCATTGCCATACAACGTGGCAATGCCGCCAGTCTCTTGGGTACATTACCAGTCGACAGCGATGTGGAGGAATTTTTAGACGCCATTTTTTAATTTGTTAATAGTTTTAGTTAGGTTAGTTTATTATATTTTAATTGTAAATACTATTGTAATTTAAAACGTAAACTAAATGAATAAGAATTCATTGTTAGGTACTTATGTATTATAGCTTAGTAACATATTATGTGATGAAACATGCCTACTTTAATACATAGGTGTTCATGTTGTCATATGATTTCCAGTGAATATCGATAGTTCAAGTTGAACAGGATCATAAGATGTTGATTAAATTTACACTCGCATTTATAGCAAGAGTTTCTAGAGATTTTCACGTTATTTGAGGCTTAACAGTTTTGTTTTTAGTAATAATTTAGTGAGGAGTTTTACGGTTTCTCTCTTAAATAGCTTATTTTTGAAAGCTATTAGTAAAAGGTCTGTTTAACATACTCAACTATTTATTAATATCTGTGGTTGGTCATTCGGTCCTGTTGCTTCAATGCTTAGGTTTTTAATTAGCTACAATTTTTCAAAACTGAAATCATTTAGGTTCTGATAATATATTTTTAATTAATAATGATATTTTTATTGAATAAAACATTTACAAAAAGTGTACATTTAGCCAACAGTAGTAATATTTTCCACAAAGTTTTAGTGCCTAAAAATAAACTAAAACTAAAATTTGATTACAGGTGCAAGTAATGATGATTCGGAATTACAATATAAGGTAGAGACCCGCCCGATTTAGGTTAATTCAAACCTGTGTTTCAGGCCATCATTCATTCCTCATTCATCATTTGTTTTCTGTTCGACAAAATTTTATTACCAAATACTAATGAGGAACAAACATTTGAAATCTTAAGATACTAGAGCCCAACAATTCTGAGTAGTTATTCAGAGAACCTTTTTATTTAAAAAAAAAACTATTCATCACCGCGTAATAAATTCCAAACGGTAAGTAAAATCCTCATTAGCGCCTTTTAAAAGCTCTTCGAACACACACTTGGCGTATTAATGAGTATTGCCGCTGGTATGCGCCGACAGAATTTTAAGTAACGCTAAGTATAGAACATTATGTAAATTTTACATTAAAGATAATGATTGAATATGACTTTGGGATACTTTTCCACATATTTTTTTAATAATCTTAAATACTGATGAACCTTTTTGTACACAAAACCACGTTTAAATCACATTTAGGCACACGGTAGTGTCAGCCAAGCTCAGATTACTGCTAGAATGCTAAGTAGTTCTAGTGATTATATTCACAACAGATTGAACGAATAACAAATAAAAAATTCAAAGTCTGAACCCACAAAATTTCTTACGAATACATATTATTAACCCTAATAAGATTCGACGACGTGTTCCTTGTGGGTCAAATAAGCTTCCCTTTTGAATTTCTATGTAACAACGTTCAACCTTCCATTTTTATCGTTATTGATATGGAGACCTCGCTATTTTATACGGGACTAACAGTGTTATAACTATCGAGAACTGTCTGAAGAGTACGCGAAGTTTCTTTTTGTACGAGTACATGAGCTAACCTTTGTTTTAATCCCTTTTGAGCACTTAATCGAAGTCGATACAATAATATTACTAGTTCGATAAACTGATACCTACGCGGCTCCACGACAGCTCTATTAATTGAAGTCGATTTCCCTCAGTGCTCTCCCCCTCCCCCTACTTCCAGTTAGTCGTAACATCCCGTAATATTTAGGTCAGTGTGATACACACGTCCGTACCGAGGTGCATTTTTAAATTGAAATAAAAGAGAGATTCATTTTCGCTCCAATTCACCAAAAGTATAAGCTAGTGGGCAAGAATATTTCTGACTGGTTTTAATGAGAGAAATTTAATTATTCTTTCTTTTAACGATATTTATTCGTACCTGATTTTTCATTAGTTAAGTAAGGTTTAGAGAAGGTGTTAAATAGAATTCTCAAAATTTGTCTACCACGTTGGAAATGATGTACATTTTTAAACTTTAGTAAAAGCCATCTAAACCTCTAAAGAAAATGATGGGTACTGTACTATAATGACTTTATTCACTTAAAATTATTACATCTAAAGAGTGAAGGTAAATAGTTAATTCATCTACGTCTTTCACTTTTAGAGTAACTTAGAAATCTAGAAAGTCTTGGTAAGTACTAGATACTATCGTGTTACACAATGTGAGTGTAGATTTTTATTTTGTCTTTCTTTCTGAACCTGAAGTAGGTATTTGTAGCGAAATATCATTCTATTTTTCCATAAATTGGATTTAATTAAATCCTTTTAATTCCAATGTACGAAACCAATCCCGTTTTCTATTGGTTTTATCCTGATTGACACTTTTCCGAGGAAATTCGGAAAGGCTATTTGATTTGGCAACTTTTCATTGGGCATTTGGGCAACCCCGTAAAAGGGTCTTGACCACAAAACCTTATTTTGATTATGTTAAGTATTCATATTCATTGTTTAAACTATTTATGGATATACTTTTTAAAACTTTTGAATTATAAATCCGATAAAACACAGCTGTAGTTTTGGAAAACAAAATTAACTATACAATTACGTATTCATACTTAGTAACTTTTGTAGTTTAAAAGTTCACGAGCGCAATGGCAAAGAGTGATATGTATAAAATATTAAACGAAACGAGTTCAACTCCAAAGCACCCATTCATATAAAAAAAAATGTGAATAGAAGAAAAATAAACCACTTGAGGCGCACTCTAATATAAAATGATTTATGCTGGAAAAATCTCAGCCAGTATCATTACCATAATGAGAAATTTCTTCAATGGCAACACTCATTTATCGCTTTGAGAGATATGAGATAGGGTGACGAGAGCACAGCTGAGAAATGAGTGGTCTTTAAACTAATATTTCTTAAAAGTAGCAAGGATAATGAAATAGACGAAAAGGAAATATTATACAGAATGCGTTTTGAGGAAAGTGGAGTCAAAAAATATTTTTTCCATCAATTTTAAAAAGTGATTGAGCCCATACAAGTCCCCTTTTGATCAGTATCCATCCACCGTATTTCTTACGATACAGTTATTGTAAGAAATACGGTGGATTTATTTATAAAAGGTTTGTTATATAATCTTCTCAAGCGTCCTATTACAATAAACAATCACAATATTGTGCTTCCTAAATCCATCCAATTAAAATCATTTTCTCGGAACAGATCAGGTTACCTCATTATCGATATTTCTTCTTCAGTTACGCTACAAACTCTTGCTAATTAGTCTAATAGCTATAGCTGTTGCTTATAAGTAACATAAATGTTAAGCAATCGATCTTTACATTTTCCTTCTTCAAAATATTTACCTCAACAAGCAAGCAACCAAGCTTTGACTTCCACATTTAGTCAAAATAAAACCATTTATAAAATAGATCGGCTGACGACCAAGTGACACTTGGTCATCAATCTATTCTTACTTGATGCTAGAGATTGACAATCTCTAGCATCAAGAGGAATGATAGCTCACTTCAAGCTCACTTGACCTAAGTTTCCACGGTGAGATTTTGAAACTCAATCTCAAACTCAAAGCATTTATTTATTTCAAATAAACCAATTACAGGTACTTTTGAATGGTCAAGGGATCGGTCGGTCAGAAAGATGAAGCTAGTTGCCCATTCCAAAACGTAGTAGGTACCTATGGAAAAGAACGGGCAAGAAACTTCACGGAGTGTCCGTGGAGCTATGGTCTTCCATCACCGGAACTTCCCGTGAACAATCCGCCTATACGAATTGAACGTGCTCTGTAAACGAATTGATCGCGCCCCTCGTGTCTGTGACTGACTCTATGTGATCGGGGATGGTGTCCAAGTGAGGCGACGTGGTGGAATTCAGTATTTCGCTTATTTTCCTCCAGTCGTTTATCATATGGGTCTGAGACGGCTGGTTGGGGTCGACGGGCCCCGAGTATGGAGCTAGATGCATGACATCTGGGCGGTGATCAGATTTGAGCTCGTGTAGAATTTCTATAGATTGCAGTCGGAGGTTTACATTCTTGAGCAGCGCTACATTGAGAAAATTGGGAAGCTGGTGGGGATCGCCAGGGAAATGGTTTGGGTTCATCGGGGTAGTGAAATTAAAGTTAAGGGAGGAACCTATGCTGAACATGATCCTACCTCTGGTAGAAGTCGTGTTGCTATTCCAGGCGGGATGATTGGCATTAATGTCCCCCGCCAAGATGACGGAGTCAATCTTACTGAAGAAGGCAGTGAGGTCCTTGGTGATAGGGTTGGGATCGTTCGGCCTTGTTTTAAGTGAGATATAGGCGGGAATGGTGGTGATCAGTTGATAACCAGTCATACCAAACCGATAGAGAGATCTACAGGTGAGAGAGGAAAGGAGGGCCTACAGAGATGCAGTACCACTGTACTGCATCCCGGTAAGGGTGGTACCCTCATTTACTTTAAGAAGTCACTATTTTTTTAGTAAATGAGGGTACCGCCCTTGTGACAACGAGACCTGTCATTGCGAATTAGTTTATACTTGGCTATGTTCGGGTTACGATGATGGGCCTTCAAGAAGGTTTCCTGTAAGAGGAGGATGTCTAGCTGATGATCGTGGAGGAAAGCAGCGATCTCATCGCGTTGGCCAGTAATGCCATTAGTGTTGAAGAAATCTAATATCATGGAACGGGGTTTAGTGGAACTAAACCTTACGTTATCCACTGGAATGATTAGAATTTAAGGGTTGAAGGGATTGCGCAACCTCGGGGTACGCATTGAGAATCTCTGTTTGTTTATTAAAGTAATATCAATTTATCCATTTACCTATCAGAATTTACCTAGATACATCATACGAAAAAATATACTTTCTTCAAATACGGGTCAAAAACCCGGTCACTTGGTAACCGAACATGAACATCAATACAACGTAATCAAAACCTACATAATATTCAATTTCAATCTTTTAAAAACTCTCAAGTTGCCAGAAACACTTGAGAATAATCCTCTTCCATACCCCGATCACTATGGCAAAGAGAGAGAATATTTAAAGAGATATTTTTCTTAGAATTCTCATCAGTGATTTGAGCAGCCACCTCAGCGGCTGAAACTTCATATTCAATGGCGTCTGCGTCGAATAAATCAAAATGCCACGACGACGTCGAGTAAGCACTTCCGTCTTTTGAAAGCGACTTTCTGAGATTGCGCGCTTTATATTTCGCCTCTTATCTTTATGCTGTAGATATTTCACTCGATATTGCTTTGATGATTGATTGGTTTTTAAGTAATTATTCTGGCTGTTTATTTTAGTTTTTTTAGTTTATTCATAGCATAAATACTAGAAACAAATATTTACTTATTGTGGCCACGACTAGGCTCCAAAAATTTTGTAATTCATTTAAGTGCCAAAGTATACTTTTACCTCAAACCCGCAAGCTTTGTTAAAGAACTGAGCAATAAATTTAAATCATTTATTATACAGAAACTCTGTCAAAAACGTTTCTATAAAGCTAGAGATTACTTGAATTACAAATGGCTTGGGATTAATTAAGCTA
Organism: Dryobotodes eremita; assembly: GCA_917490735.1. Lineage (NCBI taxonomy): Eukaryota > Metazoa > Arthropoda > Insecta > Lepidoptera > Noctuidae > Dryobotodes > Dryobotodes eremita. The sequence goes on along the minus strand of OU823254.1, from coordinate 7,697,759 downwards.
CTCCCAAACAACAAACTATTTTATACTAAGTGTTTTAGAACTAACATTGTCATTATTATTTTTATTGATTTACGTGACATATTACACTTATGATATTTTTGGTGTCATTTTAAGAAAAAAAACTGACTTTGTATGTGAGAACCATGCAGGATTGTATACATGACATTATAACTGTCTGGCCGTTTTTAGTATTTTGTAAATGGCCTACGCAAATGTCCTGCAGATCTGGTAGCGTCGTGTGACGGTTCGTTGAGCTCCCTAAATTAGGGTTGAGCTACACGATGACTGACGTATGCATGCCGTCTGTTGGGACAGGTCAAGTCAAAGCTGCAATGCCTCTTTCTTCAAAAGGCCCTTCCAGACATGGCCCTGCATTGTTAGACTCACATAAAATCCTAATAATATAATGTTTGCACTTTAAAAAAGACTATGACCTCTGAGTTTGTTTCGGCATTTATTCTCAGGGATCATTCAGCTAGCAAAGGCCGGCGCCATCTAGTTTTAAAATATTGACCAACAAAAGTTGACGTGTCAAGTGTCTTAAAAGATCTACTTACAGAAATAAACATTTTATTTCATTTTTCATTTCGTTGATTTAATTTCCAAAATATGTCTTTGGAACCAATCGGTTGTGCATTAATTTTCCAAAATATGTTCGGGTCGGCTTCCAGTGTAACCAGATGCAGCAGAGTACTATTATTTTACATGGAGCGACTTCCTATCTGACCTCCACAACCCAGTTGCTGGGTAACACGATACCCCTTGTTACGATTGATTGCAAGAGTTTTCAGCTTCATAAGCCATAAGTGTAGGTGGGTGGCACGAAAAGCTGCGATCTTTTCTTGTCGTGTAATAATTGCATGTTCACTAGAATTAAGAAATAATAGAAAACAGCCTGTTGCAGTATTCGTTTTTATGATTGAAAAATACATTCTACTCTATTGAAAATAATACCTAACTGGCATGACTTGCTAAACAAACACAAGTATCTAAGTTAAATCAATGTAAAACCTTATAAATAAATACATTCAAATTAACATACACGAACATTAATGAAATAAACATGAGCTGAGATACATCGTAAATTGAAATCTAAATAATACATAAAAAAGTAGTTTTATTTCCAGTTTTTTTATTTATTATTTAGATTTATAAGTAGTTCATTTCAACTACTTATATGAAATTAAGTACTTTGATGATTGTTTCATTTCTGGATAAAATTACCTTCATTTATAATATTTGTTGTTTTAAACAGGACCAAAAAGGCGACTAGAAGCCAATGCCTTAAGTTCCATTTTTAGGTCGGGTTTTCGCGCGGTCTTTTAAGGTTCTTTAGTCAAAACATGATTGCGTCACAACTGCTCACATAAGAATCTTTACTATACTTTGACTTGCTTGGATGATCCATACTTATAAATACCTAATTAGTTTCTGAATCATAATGCTGTTACATACAGATACGGATCTGGCGCAGTTGACCTTTTTGCTTAGCAGTAAATCTATAAAAAATAAGCGTAACAAAAATAGCAGAATCGCTGATGGACGCATCTAATTAATTCGGAGGTCAACACGTGTTACATTATTATCTAACATCTGGCTCCCAAAAATGATTGTTTCGGACAAACATATTGCGTCTAATTGTAACTTGTTTCCGATATTTCCTCAATTAGGTACAAATGTAAGTATTATTGATTCATGATCATCTGCCTAGCCCGTTTCCAACTATGGTGGGGTCGGCTACCAGTCTTACCAGAAGCAGCTGAATATGAGTATTTAACATTGAGCAACGGCCTTTTTTTTTTGGGGTGGGATGTCAAAAAAAAACCCACCCGTGTTCCTTCAGTTGGTAAACTGATCCCTTGGTAAACTGATCCCTGAATCCCTTGGTAAACTGATTCTCAGACTTCACATCATTCTTCTTCCTTAATCTTCTTCTGGAATATTATTGACATTCCAATCTAATCATGCATGAGCCTTGAAAATATCGGTGTGGCCCCGTTTGTTTGGCAACTGATAACTGTAAAATTATTAAAACATGATTTCTAACAAAATATTACTACAAAATCAAACATAAAATTGAAAACTGATGATCTACAAAACAACGCATAAACATACATTCTAAAGTTCAATGCTAAATCATTAAGATTCATCGACATTGACATTTAACGCTCAAACAAAGATTGCATTCAGCCAAACTTGTTTTTTTTTTTTAAATCTGCACCCTTATTCTGAAACTCGCGTTCAACCACGTTTTAACATAATTTATGTCGTATCTCGTATCTTGTGTCGATTGCTTGCTTCTGGGGCATTTCGAGTGCGAGCCAGATGTCGCTACGGTCGCAATGGTAACACGATATCGGTCCGCGGGGATTCCAAACGAGATTTATTGGACAAACCGATAGTGTTCTATTAAAATTTTGATTTCTATTAGGGTTGTCAATATTTTGAAAGCAGGTTCTTTTTGCGCTAAAATTGAAAAAAGAAACAAACTATGTACCTATCTATCTATTTGATGAACAGTTGAGTTGAGCATCTAACTGTTACCGCTGTACAAAAATTCAGAAATGTTTATTATGGAGAACCTTTTTTCATTATCACTTCAATCTTCTTTCATTATCTTCCTCATCATATTTTCGACAATAATTATCATCATGAATTACACTAAACGTATGCGAACCTTTCACTCAAATACTTTACAACCCAATAACCCTTATCTCATCTGCTAACCCTAATTTCTATCGCAAACTGCAATTTGCGTTAACGCCAACACTAGTGTATGTGTAATTCAGAATCGGTGCGGGAAACGTATTGAATATGTAGCGAGGCATTTTTCTAACAAACGTGACATCCTGCGAAATTGCATTTTGCAAATGAATAATGTCTTTTGCACATTCGACGCAATACATTTTAAAATATCTGTTTTTGGTAACAGATTGTTCCAATCACAAAGTTGTTAGACAATATATTGGTTTTTTAAATTAAAATACGGAATGAAATAGGACGAAACTGTTGTTTCGGCAAACACTGTAATTAACTTTTTAGTTTTTCCATTTGTCTTACTAAGAGGGAAAATTTATTCAGCAAGTTCATTACGTGTCTTGCGAAAGTTACTTAATTAAAAGTTCGTTTTATCATTTAAGATTTAGTTTTAAAAATACAACTACAAACCGTAAAGTAAAAAAGGTTGAAGAGTTGGCAACGAATAACTACATTTTACGGCAAAAAAATCAGAAAATTGTTCAAGTAGTCAGTCAACGTTCAAGAATTAAACAAATAAAAAAAAAACAATGCATCAATACCCCAAGAAAAAGCTTCGTAAACCTGTTGTTATTTAATTAATAGAGGCTTAACATTGAGTCCGTGGCATTGAACGTTCTATCATCGATATCCGATTCCAATAATCGAACGATACTCGTAAAACTTGTTTCTAAGTGAAGCCAAAGGAAAAAGCAACACTATTGGCCCAGTTTCACCGCCATAGCACACATTTGCCTCGCATTCGTTCTGTGATATATCGCAATATTTATGATTGGGCCAGATCGGGCACAACCAGACTATTTCACCCTTGAACTTTGTCAAACTTAGTCGCGGGAATTGTGACGTCAGTCGCCCAACCTGTTCTGGCTTCTTATCTCGAAAACTTGGCAAAACAACCGACCGTTGTTGCTGAATACTTCGAAATATGACATCTGTTACAAATGATAATTTATCGTTTTCCAAAAGAAAGTTTTTGTTACCTACAATCGCGGAATTTGTTCAATGATAAACTCATAATTGTAGCTGATATTGTCAGATTTTGTCTTAAATGCTTAGAGAAAGGTATGATTAAGAAACTTAAAATCCCAATTTCTTAGTTTTCATCTGCAACTATGTTGAGGTCGGTCACCAGTCTAATCGGTTGCAGCTGAATACCAGTATTTTACATGAAGCGACTGTCTATCTGACCTCCACAACCCAGTTATTGGGTAACATGATACCCATTGGCAAGATTGGTTGACAGACTTTCGGGGTTCTGACTACCTGTAACGACTCTCAAAGATCTACAAATGACAGGCGGGATAAACGGCTTAACGTGCTTTCCGAGGCATGGAGGGGTTTCGGTATACAATGGACGGTCACCCATCCACGGAGCGACCTCGGCAAGCGTTGCTTAACCTTGAAAATCGACTCGTGCAGCTTTTATTATTTAGCCACTCTTCTTAATTAATCAGAATAAATAACCGAACCGATTTTGAAAAACAATCTCTAAAGAAGTATATTTCCCAAACTACCATCCCAAAGAACGTCAAAACCCTAACCAGTCATCCAGCTAATATCCCGCAAAGAAGCAGTAGAAATAAACCAGTTTTTACATTTCAATATTGCACCTATCCATTTCAAAAGCCAACAAAACCAGGGTTGCCACTAGCCATAATATAAATCCATTTACGTTACCAACCAACCTATATATGCCAGTATAGAGGGACACATTAAATGCATTTTCGCGTCTTGTACCTCTTTAGGTCCCTTTATACGGGAATCTTCAAAGTCGCTCCCATTCAGCCAGCAAATGGACTAATATCGTAACTTGAAACGACCGTCCCCTGACAACGTATAGTAAATCGTCATTTAGTCGTTTCGGCTGCCTAATGTGCCAAGTTTCAATTAAAAAGCCATCGCAGTGCCATATATGGGCCATTAGTTCTGATTATTAGCGAGGGTGTATTATGTGGAGTGGATAATTTTATTAAGGTAATTAAAGGTGATATCTTCACTGTGTTGTTTTGTGAAGTTAGTAGAATGAAAGGTATACACGGATTAATTAGGAAATTATAATTAATGGTGTAGTCTGCCCGTTAATGTACAATCAGCATCATAACTACCTAGATGAACTTTGAAGCTTTGATATTTTACTAGTTAGATACCTCGGCAGCACCTACAGATTTACAATTTATAAAAGCACTATTCTGCTATATACTTATTTTCTTATCGATCGTAATATACACACCAACACTGTCTAGAGATAGTTCAGGTTTAGTACCATAATTTTATAAGTACTGGCCATATAAAAAAGATTTGAACGTCAATTTGTTTCTGGCACATTTTTCTTCTGTATTCTAAATTTAAATTTAAGAAAAGGATGACAGAGGCGGTAAAATCAAATTAATTCTATCACTATAAATTTTCGTCTCTGTCCTTCTTATTACAAAACACGTTCTAACTTTAGCCCAAGCATAAACCCTCGAGCCAGTTTTTGTATTTCGAACTTTATGCCGACTCTATTAAAGTTCATAATACGGCACGGTTGGCGCAGTGGTTAAGCGATTGACTGCTGCGCTGCGTGTCGCGGGTTCGATTCCCGCACGGAACAAATATTTGTATGACCTACAAGTAGTTGTTCCGGGTCTGGCTGTTTGTGTATGTGAGTTTGAATGTTTGTAAACGCACCCACAATACAGGAGAAATTCCTAGTGTTGGGCAAAGTTTAAAAAAATTAATAATAATAATAATAATACCTACAAAATTGACAACCTAAAACCGGACTAAGTTGTAAGTTTTGTAAAAGGAACTGTGTATTTATTTCTGTTAGGTTCTTATTTCAAAACAGGCTCGACGGTTTAAACCATGTCTAAAGAAAAACCTTGTTTTGTAGTAAGACCGTGTATGTTTTAAAGACTTGTTTTTTAATCAAAAATTTAATTTTCCCACGATTTTGATAATTAAATTCATACTGTTGGTTTTTCCTATATCATGGAACGCAGACATTTAACCAGAGAAGGGATGTAGAGAGCAATAAACATGTTCAAATTGAGTGCGATCCAGTGCAATGCTGATGCCATTGGCACCAGTCAAAGCGCCATATCAAGATTGTGGTCTCGCTACCGGGACACTGGCGAGGCGGCTGAGCGGCACACTGGGAATATTCGCAATACCACGCAAGACAAGACCGATTTTTTACAAATAACGGTGAAAAGACAACCTACCGCTAAAGCTAGGCAATTGGTTTTGAAGTTACAGAGGGAGCACCAGAGGCCGGTGAGCAATCAAACTGTAAGGAGGAGACTGCACGAAGTCAGCCTTTATGATGGTAGACCACTTCAGATTCCAGCACTACGACGAGGCAATCGCGGACGACGATTACAATGGGCAAATTAACATTTGTCTTGGAACGATTGCCAATGGGCTAGAGTGTTATTCTATGACGAAGTTCGGTTCGGCTTTCATCCAGATTCACGAAGAATACGTGTTTGGCGAATACATGGACGTGAGAGCCGTCTGTGATATCCCCAGGAAGTCCATCCATACCAAGGTGGAACAATAAAGGTATGGGCGGGAATACGTCTAGCGGGAAAACCGACCTCGTTTGGATTCCCGGCAATGTAACTGCTGCAAAATACCGTGGCGAGGTACTGGAACCTGTACTCCTACCACACCAGTTGCAAATGGGTCAAGATTTTATGCTTATGCATGGTAATGCCCGCCCACATACGGCTCGAAAGGTAGCTTATTGGCTGCAGTAACATAATGTGACAACCCTGGACTGGCCCGCGTAGTCCTCGGATTTAAATCGAATTAAGCACGCGTGGATATGCTCCAACGAAGTGCTTTACTAAATTTTCCCGAAAATCTGATGGCCGACAGGAAACTTTCATGCACGTTTGTCGAACCTGGGATCTTATCCCAGAAGGAGATATCGATAAACTCATTTTGAGTATGAATAATCGTTGCAGATGCATTATTGACATCCGAGGTGCTTTTACAGATTATTAATGTTTATTTTGTTATCAATTTAATGTTTCATTTAATTTTATTTCTTTATTTAAATCACCGAAAAGTGAAGTACGGTTTTTTGTACATTATTAAGTTTTTTATTTCTACTAGAAACGCTTTTTTATTTTAAAGTTAGAGTTTTATTTAATTTCCTAATAGAGTATAAAATATTGCGGATTTTGATTTATGTGTGTCAAAAGTAATTTTTAAGCAGTTTCTTTTCAATACAACTAAAATAACCCTAGATTGTGTTGATGTGTATGGGAACAAAAATAAAATCATTGATCTTTAGGCACAGATTTTAATACTGACGGTAGTTAAGCAATACAGAAAAAAATATTAATAATCTTCTGAGCAAACGCGTGTCAAATAAATGTACAAACGGCGATGAAAAATTACTTATTTTATGACAAGTGATCTCCGTAACTCGTCCCGCGTTAAACTTTTCTTCCGACTTTCTCGGAAATTATATTGAAGTGGGAAAGTTGATTTTATTTTATTGGTTTCAACTTAGATAAGGATTATGTCCCTTTTAAAAGCGACCTTAGCTTTGATAGACGTTTTTGTAATTATTACCGATGTAGTTTTTTTTTAAGCTTTACGTTTAATCCCTAAGTTTTATGTTTTTCTTTTAAGCTTTACGTTTTATCAGGTTTTATGTTTTTCTTTTAAGCTTTACGTTTTATCAGGTTTTATGTTTTTCTTTTAAGCTTTACGTTTAATCCCTAAGTTTTATGTTTTTCTTTTAAGCTTTACGTTTAATCCCTAAGTTTTATGTTTTTCTTTTAAGCTTTACGTTTTATCAGGTTTTATGTTTTTCTTTTAAGCTTTACGTTTAATCCCTAAGTTTTATTGACTAATTCTGATGCAAATACTTGCGCAATTTTAAGTGCATTGAGTACCAGTTTGACCACAAAACCAGTGATTACTCGCCGTCCACTAATGGCATCACACTAGCATGTGTGAAACATAAAATACAAAGGTCAGTAATGTGCCAATAAAGTGCCTACATCAAATCTAATTTTGCGAAAATAATTTTCAATGCAACTCAGAGCATGATGTTAGTAAATAATAAAGCATAAAACAATGCCCGTTCACGACCTCGTGGTTCGGTCGTGAGAGCCATCGTCCGGGCTAGTTCACAAGATAGACTAATTCCATCTCTGTCTATATTATTAAATAAAAGAGAGATAGAATATAAGATGATCATCGATTGTGAGGGTAACACTGCGCAGATTGCTATCTCTGAAAAGCACTGACCGTAGCTGTATAGAAAACAATAAATTTCAGAGAAGTCACGTCTTTATAATGATAAATATTGAACCATTAAAATGATCTATCCGCATTGATAGGAAGATTCAGCTTATTGACTCCGCCAATTAACCTTCTAGCAACGAACTATTTAATATTAAATCTTAAATGCCTGTAATTACGGCAATATTGATCATAAAAGTAATATACGCATTCGTGATCAGTGTAACATCTTCAATGACAAACATAAATACGAATATCTCAAGGTTTTATGATATTTCGATCAAACTCACCTTAAAGATACTACTTCTTCTAAACACTTCATTACACAGATACTTAACAGTGTATCTGATTGAAATGCGAGCAGAATGTCTAGCAATCAACTTTTTATATTTGTTACTCAAGTAATAGTGACTACACATGCAAAGTCAATATGTCCCTAACAGTATTCATGCAATAAGAAAGCTTGTTGACAGTCAAATAAAACGTCAATATCTAATATATAAAATTCTCGTGTCACAGTTTTCGTTGCCATACTCCTCCGAAACGGCTTAACCGATTTTGATGAAATTTTTTGTGCTTATCCGGTATCTATGAGAATCGGCCAACATCTATTTATTTATTTTTTTTATTTTTTTTTTTGGTAGGTAGGGTAGGGAGTTAGGGAGGTAGGTAGGTAGGTAGGGTAGGTAGGTAGGTAGGGTAGGTAGGTAGGGTAGGTAGGTAGGGTAGGTAGGTAGAGTAGGTAGGTAGGGTAGGTAGGTAGGGTAGGTAGGGTAGGTAGGTAGGTAGGGTAGGTAGATAGGGTAGGTAGGTAGGTAGGGTAGGTAGGTAGGGTAGGTAGGGTAGGTAGGTAGGGTAGGTAGGTAGGGTACGCCGTAGATAAGTACCGCAACCCGTGCGAAGCCGGGGCGGGCAGCTAGTATATACATAAGTAATAGATAAAAATCTCGGAATAAGTTGGGAGTAGTCGTAAAATATCAATATGCGTAAGGAATACTTTCCTAGGGAAGTTGGAAACATGAGAACAAGACGACAATATAAAGGGGAATAAATACCGCGTTGGCTCATAAATCATTCGCGAACATGTTACACTCAACGACAAACACAGTTTCTTATATATTTCATTGTTGCCTTAGCGATTACGAAACTCGCATAAAAAGGGAAAGAAACACGGAACGACTTTTAGTCACCGAAATGTGATACAATGGGATAACTAGCTAGGGAATATAGGCTAAGTATGGCTATATTTTAATTTTATTTTATTCTGAAAGTTAGTATCTACAATCTCAAGTATTTGATAGTGTCTCAAGTCCAATAAGACAAAATTTAGAGTCTCGAAGCTGCGGAAAGGCGGAACGCAAGGTCTTAAATCGCACAAAATGCTAATCCATGAAGAGAAGGGGAGGGAGGTTCCCCTACTTACTTGGAAAGAGGGAAATTAAAGTCCACATATCCGAGTGCTATGCAAAAATGCCTCGGCTCCCAAAGGAAAAGTTTTTGAAGATAATTTAAGCGATCCGGGTGAAGAGATGAGAATTGTTGTAAATCATATACATAAGAACATGTTATCAAAGTCTTTGAAATTGTATATTCGGAAGCACATGCTACAGAATATAGAATTCACTACAGCAAAACCGAAATATTTTTGGCTAAGAAATAATTTATATAAACACCTTCATCACATTTGAATACCTATATCAGCAAAAAAAACAAGCTTCCTTTAACGACGCAAAGTTTTATGAGTTAACTTTTCAAATATAAGAAATAAATAAAAAAATCCGAACATTCATTGGATTCATGAATGCTGATATGAAATTTTCTAATAAAAAACTTGATACGATATAAAATCGAGCTGTGCAAAATCAAGTAAAGCCGACATTAGCTCACTGAGTAATACTGTGCTCTGCACTATTTTATGTCTGCTGCCAGCCAAGTGAATTTCATTAAAATGGCAAATATTGCATGAAATTTCTACTGCACTGCACTTTAACGCTTTACCATTTAGGAGAAAATTTCGTCAAAGAACTTCTGGAAGTTGGTTCCGAATGTAAGAATGAATTTCTGCTAATATCCCTGGGAGAACAATTTGAAGAGAAATATTATTTTAGAGGATACAAATAATAGGATTACGTTCCTATTATTAATGTCCTCTAAAATTATATTTTTCAGTGTCTGTCTCGTTGGTCTTGTGATCGCAAGTCTGATTGCTCGTAGTGAAATGTGGTTGTAGTAAATCAGCTCCTCCCCTTCAGAGCATAAATGACAGTATTGATGCTAATATGTACATAAAATAATCTTACCTATAAGCTCAACACCGCTCTCCAAAAGTAAAACCCTGAAACAAAGAAAGGAAATCTTAATTTCATCGTTCTAAGTTTCTCCACCATATTTTGGGAAACTAAAGAAAATGAACCCGTATACTTTCAACGGTCTAACCGACTGAACTTTGTCAATTCCGTGGCACTATTACACTCGGCCTGAAAACGGCTTTCAGCCAATAACGCCCACTAATGAAAGTGAACAAGAAATGGTCACACTGTCTTATATTACAGTTATGTATATGGCGCTATAACGTAAACTTTATAGTGAAGAGCTTTGTCCCATTTTCTTTTATTACTAGGTTTATAATGGTTCCGGGAAAAGACTGTGGACTTTCCTGGTGCAAGTAATAGTGTAATAGACTGGAAGATTAGTGTTAAGACAAATGTTGGTAAATGAAAAACTGATTTATTATCACATACCTTATAGGTATGTGATAGTGGTTAAGTTAAGTTAAGTTAAGCGATTGACTGCTGCGCTGCGTGTCGCGGGTTCGATACCCGCACGGAACAAATATTTGTATGACCTACAAGTAGTTGTTCCGGGTCTGGCTGTTTGTGTTTGTGAGTTTAAATGTTTGTAAACGCACCCACAATACAGCAGAAATTCCTAGTGTGGGGCAAAGTTTAAAAAAATAAAGGTACCTACACAAACACACGGCTAGGTGGATATATGAAACCAATAAAAAATAAGAAGAAGGTTTAACATACAAGAATAATTAATATATGCCGTTTGGTCTTCTACCTACATTTAAATGTACAGCATAATTTATTTAAATAGTGATATATTCCCACGGGAAGTTAAAGACCAATAATAAGAAACAAGAAAACCAAATTAGATAAATTAATCCCCAAGATGCTCAAACAACTTTATTGTTTCATAAACGAAACACAAATCGAAGAAGCAGCCTCAGGATATTCGTAACAATTTGCAAGTATGTGGTGGAACTTTCTAACTTATTGGATCAAACTAACGTTCGTAAGGACAAACTTTCTCGTATAGTTTATCTCGTAATATCTCATAATAATTCCTAATTGGATAAGTCACTTGATTCCTTATTCGGCCAATATTTGCTTCTTTGGAGGAGAAACGATCAAGATCAATCTTGTCTAATTTTGCTCTCATTTCTTTCTGTCTGGGGTAATACCATCTCTATTAGCTAACTGATCAATTTATGAAAGCTATCGCTTCGAATCGTGAGCCAATTCTTCAGCTGTAATGGGTGAGAGCAGTTTTATTTCTTCATTTCCCCCGTGTATCGAGTTAAGTATTAGGTTATATTAATAATTGCTTCTACTTAAGGTATGAATCAATATATTAAGAAACGCAGATACTAAAATGTTGTGTCTTGGATATTTTTATAAAATACAATTTAAAATATGAATATTATATTGCTCAGTATTTTTAAAACGCTGTTTTTCATCCAATGTCCCTTCCAAGCAAAAACACTGCCTTACATTCCATTTCTACAAAAAACAAACTTTTCTGTATCTCGCCGAATAGCTTCCGACGTCCATCCTTTGACGATGTTCCCTTTGATTCTGGATCCTCATCCTCTCGTACGACTCCCTGTATCAAAACGACCACCGCGCTAAACCCTCAAAGAGGGGACTCGTCAAAAGGCATTTTATTGGTGTAAATCTTTCGCAATGACGTTATTTCAACGAAATTGATGAATTTTGTTCCTTTCAAAGAGTTATTATATTAAAATTTGGTATATTTAGGAGTTTTATATGAGTAGAAGTCATCACAACAAAAATGTTTGTGTCAGAAACCACGATAAATTCAACATTAAATGACCGTACAAACATGTTCAAGAGATTTAAACATCTGAACTTATTTGACTTTTAAAATGTGAAAGTTTCGCCTTTATATTTAATATTCGAAAGATTTGAAGATAAAACCGAAAATTGAGTGACCTGAGAAGAAAAAAATTACTTGAACCTTTTCGACATTATACAGAAATAACAAATGCTTTTATCCACTAGGATACTTATATTGAAAATATATCTTAAATCTTGAATAAGAAAGTAGGTACTTACTCGATAATGGACAGAAAAAAAACCACGGTAACTTTAGAACTAAATGTAAATAAATGAAGTTAAATAACAACAGTAAGTAACAAAGAACTCTGAAGATGTAAAGAAAAGGAGCGTGATTTTAAAAATGGTTAAGTAACAAAAACAAAGAACAAATTAATAAGAAAATACTGCATCTTATATTACACAAGGCATGAACAAACGGGTTTTAGCCAAGACACACCTGCTTGTTGAAGAACTCATAAATAAAGTGGAAACAGCTAAACTTGCTCAAACATTTTCAAGAGAATCCGCAAAAACCGCGTATATGTACGAATAATAGTGCTTCTAAGAAGAATACTGCTGCAAGTTGTTTTGGTAAATGTACTGCGTAGGACAGGGTTTTTGGGTAAACAAAAAAATTAGAAACAGTTTCATGAAGAAACAAACACTATCTTATTTTTTTATTATTTTGGACTGAAAGTGGAGATTTAGATGTTGTGGGGAAAAGTCTAACTGTGATATACCGAAGTCTTGAAAGTATTTTGAAGTTGTTATTTTGAAGACCCATATAACTTTCAGTAATATCTAAGCATACAGCTTATTAATAAAATAATGTACCAAACCGCCTTTTGTCAAATAAACCTTCATAGCTATAATTACGTACTCTCTTCCGGTCTAACAATTAATTAGGTCCAACCTTTATTAAGGCATTAACGACGTTAACACTTGAATTAAATTGTAATTACTTAGGAAATTATGGACAGGCCAAACGTTTTATAACAAATTGTAAAGCAAGCGAGTATTAAGGAATTTAAAAACTAGATGAGGATGGAAATAAAGTTTTCTATTGGAAAAAAAGGAACAATAAGATAAAATAATGAAGAGGTTACTGAACCTAAACAAAGATAGTCAAGTCAAAGGAATGAATTGTAGATACATTTTAACAGGGCATCCCGCTTTATCATCTATATAAGGCTGGGAAAAGTAAAAAACACGGATTGAAGAAAAGGAAGGCATACAACGTTTTTAATAAAACGGTCAAATTCGGTCAACCTTTTGATGATTCACGTGCGGAAAGATGACGTACACCAAATCCTACTCACTATACGTGGATGTGAATAAAAAATATGTTTTTGTTAGGCACCTACCGTCCGGATCCTTAACAAGGGTATTAGCCACCCAATTCAAATGAATTTCCTTTATATACCTTATCAAACGACAGACTTTGTATACAAAAGCAAAATGTACTGTAATAATATTTTATTTCTGTGATAAATTCCGTAAGGTCGCACTTTTGAAACCGTAGGAGTTAATCTTTTCCACACAGTCACCTCTATGGTACTTAACGATGTACTATGTAGAGACCTTACCACAAAATCTATTGAACGTCTATTTTTCTTCGTTTGATATAGCACTCTGTTTATAAAATTTGGAACGTGGGTGTTAGAAGAATGATATTCCATACTAATCATATATGTTTGGAGAGAGTAGACATTTTGAAAGGAGCTAAAAATACCGCAAACATTTCGTGTTTTTGTAGCCATGACGATAAAAAATAAACTTTTTTCCCCTCCTAAATGCAATTTAATGTAAGCCTTCCTTGTGTTATGCTGTAAAATGGTAAATTGCTCTATAAAAAAGTACGTCATCCAAAACACCTCCAACATTTATTAAGTTCTAATAATTAACAGCAATTTTCATCAAACTTTTATCATTATCACGAACGACATACGTAATTATTTTAGTAAAAATGTCGTCTGTTGTTTTGGATAAATAATTTTCATGTTACTGCTCTAAAAAAGCATATTCTGCTAAAATAAAAGAACTTTATTTATAGGTAAAGCACTCAACAAAAACGATGCAAGCAGCCCCCATACCAGTTAATCTTTTTAATGCAATCGTGCCATCCAATACTCGTACCATGCAAGCGAAAATTTGCTGCAATTTTTCACTTAAACAAAAGAGCGCAAATTCCATTGCCAGTTCTCTCCACTACGTTTTCAAGAAGCACCGTCTAAACGCTGCGGTGGATGTTAATCTCTTCCGTCCGATCGCTCTTTTCAGGGTTAATGGTGTGCGAGAGTCTTCGGTGTGAATTGCGATTACGAAAGATACTCACGTTCCAACGCTGTCCCTAGAGTTTGCGTCTTAACTCCAGACTTTCTTTAATAGCAAAGTAAAAAAATATATTATTTATTTCCGTCCTGTTATTATATGCTACAACTTCTTCGTACTAAAGGAAAATAACTTGCGACGTTCCTGACAGAATTTCAATCAAGCAAGAGTAGCTACTTACTTGTGTACAGCAAAAAATATTGGAGACATATTTTCCCTGGAGATTTGTCAGAAACGATCATAATTTATTATGTGCTCAAGTTCAGGCCGCGTAAAAAATACAGAGTGGTTTTTTTCGTAGTTTTATTTAAAACACAGCAGGTTATTTTCGTCATATTTTATCCTATGCGAGACAGAGCTTTAAGTAGGATCAACTAATGACCGCTCATCGTTTAACATAAGACATCCAGATCCAAATTTAGGAGTACCTACATCTAAGTAAGAATAAAAACACAACAGCAATTAACTATCAACCCCTAAACAGCACAATGCACCACCACTTAAAACCAAAACTAATAAACAACAACATAAAAATAAACATCAAATAACATGAAAATAAAACCGACTACAATCCCCAAGCTTTCAAGACGTTCTGTTAATAATAATGAACTCTATACGAACAATTTCAAAACCAAACAACGCGAAACAGCGGAAGCTTGAAGAAACAATGTTGCTATGCCATGATATTATATTATCGCGAAGTAAGAACCGAGCTCCGTTGACCACACGCTATGTCGAGTGACAAATTAAATGAATTTACGGGCAACAGACTTAGGCTGCAAACATATGTTATGCTCTTTGCTGCGATGTAAATACAATATACATGAGTCAGCTTTCTGAGGTCGCTCCGTTTCATCGTGATAGGTTTACTCTTGATCTCCTTGAATTTATCGTTGCTTGCTGTTGGTTATTAACGGTTAAAATGTGAGCTTTTGTGGGGAGAGAAATACGGAGTATCGTATAAGGATAGAGGATAGAGGAAGAATTACGGTCACGTTGAAGGTATCTATAAAAGCATTTGCTATTGCTCGTGGTTTCACTCGTATCCAGGGAAAAGTACGTAATGTGATGTGACCGAATAAATAGTATTTTATGTTTTAAATTAAGACATATTTTATCTGAGAGCCTAAATTCATCTACATCTGTTCGGTCATTTGTATTTGCATTATCGAGAAAGAAAGAAAATACATTTGTTTAGCACGGACTACAAAGCACACAACACAACATATACCTACAAGTAAAAAAAAAAAAAAACAAATAAAGACTGTAAAGTGCGTTGTGAGAAATTAGCAGGAAAGTGTGCCTTGCGGCTGCGCCAGAGAGGTCCAGCAAACATGTCAGACAACTAGTGCCTGACGCTGGTTTTCAACTGAACCTGAAGTGTGAGGTGAAGGATGTAAATCAGTCAATCATCGAGTAATAAACATCTTCGTAAAATTCTCACTTATAATGTTACCCCAGGATTAGTGATGTCAGATAAGGACAAAGATTCAAAATTCCTTCGCGACGATCTTCAAGATTTCGATTAAATCACAGCCAGTGTACAATTATTGACCTATCAGCTAACATTTTACATCTAGGTACTTATCACTGATTGCGATATAAACTTTGTTTCGAAACTTTGTACCAAGCTAAGAAGTTCCAATCTTCTCATCGTTAAGGTCAGGTCAAGGTGTACCATCTGAGCGAAATCTAACCAATAAACAGCTAAAGTTCAACTTAGGTGACTAACGATGATTGCCTGACTAAGTAACATTTACAAGCACTTAAGTTCTTTGTAAAATTCTTTCAACGGGCTATAAGCTTTTATGTAACAAGAAGTAAGTCTTTAAATGAGCTTGCAAAACCTTTTTCTTTGAGTTTAAATAAAGGTCTAAAAGACTTTGATAACGATCAGGCTTTCCATCATAATTAATATTGTACGGTCAGAAACAAAAGTGTTGCTTTAGCAAGAATCTTAATTGATACAAAATTATTTGAAACACTTCTGTTCGTGGTTATTTTTAATCTGTTCTAGGAACTTAAGTAACAATCGTAAAGATTATTATGTGTTATTTCATTTATTCTGTTACACTTGCTCAAACTTTTATTTTTGAACACAAAGATCACCTTAGATAACTCACCAAATTATTTGTTATACATCGTCATGCTGTCATTCGTTAAATGACAATGTAAGCATCTCAACTCGTGTCACTAATTGAATAACATCCAATACAAATCAATGACAATTCACTCAACAAGTGCCCACTGACCATACGGTGACCGCAACTTGTCCGTGTAATAAATACTTCTGAACATAGAAATGCAAATGTGCCGGTTACGGCTGCTCTACGTTTTATGAATGTCGCCGCTATCGCTTACAGGGTTGGGGACGACGAAATATTATGACTGCACTGCGACTTAACTGGTGAAGACTTTTATGTGAAAGGAGGATTTTAGAAACGGTTTCGTTGAAGTGGTTGATACTTTAGAGTTCATAAAAGGCATTTTAGCACCGGTTGAGTCTATAATACTTCACGGTTTACTCACTTACGGTCTAGAAGTTATGATAAATTTCAAAACAATGTTGTGGAATCATTTTGGAATATTTGGGGTAAGAAGGGTTTAATTTCTTGTGATTCTCTATCAAGTTGTTATCTTTAAAGTTCATGAGAACCGACACTGTTCGTTGACAACACTAAATTGCTATCACCATTCACCAATTGCCAGGCGTAGTGAATGTGACAATTTTCTCACACTTCATGATAGGATTCCATATCAAAATGCATCCTATCAATGAAACTCACTCGCAGACGGCACTCTATAGAATAGAAAAGAATACTCTTTATTATGTTCACCATAAAAATTATAAATATAAATGTAGAAATTTTACATAGGGTGACACAATGGGCGGTTTTATCGCTGAAAGCGATATTTTACAGACAACCTTTGGATGAATTAAAGGGAGAAGGAGAGACAATACTGCAGGTAGTCAGTGGAGTACCATTTACATATTCAATAAATACATACATACATACATAAAACATATACTTATGTACATATATATACAATAATAAATATGAAACAAGAGCAAGGAAACTACATAAATATGTAACGATGATGTTTAAGGAGAGAGGAAGTATTATTTAACCAGAATTTTAAAAGTGGACAAAGATTGAGCACGCGCTCTATATCAAAAAGCAATCCTTTCAATGACATTTTCCACTCTATACAGACACGAACAACGCACCAAATAGCACAAACTCATGAAATCTGTCAATCATACAGCAACCCTACTTCACCAGTGAAAATGCTGACGACATGCTCCCGAGTTTACGGCTATCCCGAATTTGCAACAAAATAAACCATGACTGGGAACAAATCGACGCGGTCCGACGTAGATGACATTTCTGACAGGCACTTTGTACCGGGATTGCGTAAACGAAATCGCGTCGGAAAAAAACTTGAGCGAATTGAAAAACAAGCTTCGGCTGACACTTTCCGTATTAGTTTTCGTGACGTCTAGACCTGTCTTGTTGTTCCGTAGCTTAGGATTCGATTTTAACTGCCAACCTTCATAAACAGAACCTGTTTAGTATTTATAGAAACGATTTGAAACGAGTTTTGTTAAAGTACATTAGACACACTAGTTTTTGTTCAAAATTTCCCCCTCCATGAGATTTTTAGAAGCCATAATAATGGTAAATTTTACTGGTCCAGGACATAAGGTAAGGTTGCCTTTTATTTATCGAAACTGAGCACTAAGTAAGGATTTTTGAAATTTCTCCCATAAATAAAAGTCTGTATAGAATTTCGTGATTTCTGTCGATGGGACTTGTGTACTTATAATAATGTAGGGGGTGATTGAAAAGAAACTTGAAAATATGTTTAACTTCTTTTCATTATAATATAAATAAAAAAGACATTTCTTAGCTCATTACATCATCTTGATCGTCTCTTTCTCTGGCATCTCCTTTCAAATTTAGACCGTACTCCTGCTTTTATGTGATTTTTAGATAGCTACATACCATTCAGATAAAACCAATAGATAAAGCTGCATTCAGACATGCTACTTTATTAAAATTCCCACAATAATATCTATTAGTTTAGCTAAATTAAACAAGGAAACCTCATCAGAGCAATGAATTTCTAAACAAAACAAGCAAAAACGATCTTAGTAAAACACAGCGAGTAAGTTCAAATTATTTCATTGCAATTTATATGGCGACAGCCAATTAGTATCTGTTTCGAAATACGCAACAACTTGCTAACTGCCGAGATTCTTCACGACTTTGTCAACAATTTCGCTGAGTTTAGAAACTTGAGTGCGTATCAGAAACACTCATTATTCTTCAGGTGAATGGATGACGGAATTTCGGACACGGATAATGATGTAAAGTTTTCAAGTAGGTATTCAGATGCTTTTAAGAAAACAAAAATTTACAATTTTTAACGAGGGAAAAGTATTTTTTTTTTTTATAAAAAGGACAAACAGCGTAAGAAACGTTCTAATGAAATTCTTATCCAAAGGTTTACACGTTAGGCCAAACGTATTGACCCACAAAAACCGCTTCACTGACACTCAATGTGACCCAAAACTTAATTGCAAATCGTCCGATTTAACGAGGGGCTTCTCAAATTTACTCAAATCGACCATTCATCGCGTCAAAACCTCTATCTAAATTGGCATTTCATCAGCGTAGAAGCGCCGCAGAGCCGTCACAAGAGATAAAATAGATAAATCAATTGATTGACATAATATCCGAAAGACGAAAGGACCTTTAATCAATGGGCGAGAGAAGAAAAGAGCACCAAGCCGATTAACTCCGGAGATCGGATTGGAGGGAAATGATTAAACGCAGAATTAGCGGCGATAAGGAAGTGGTAGGCGACGACGACGCGACGGTTGATCGGCGCTGTTTTGATACCAAGCTTATCAACTTCGGATTTTATGATTGAATGTTTAATACTTTTGTTTTAATGAAGGGACATAAAAAAATCCTAGTACTAACTTACCTAGGAGATTCATAAAAATGCCGATATTATCCAATCATACGTACTTATGTAAATTAACGGATCATAAAATTAACATAATTATATAGTTTCTTTTTTATCATTAAATTAAATTGAAGGGAAAAAAAATCATGGAAAAAACAGCAATATTCATAGAAAGAAAAACTGGATTTCATAAATTTAAAGCAATAGTATTTGCACAAATTTCAATCATTTATCCATACTTACGGCAATTTGGTGCCTCTAAATTCGTATCTATATTAAGTATATTACTATTCCATAAGAAGAAATGGTGATTACCAATCGTACGACCACTAAGACCCTCCTGATTCCCAAAGACATTGAACGAGATAACGGTTCACAAAGGGAAATCTTACTAAAATTGATATCTCTGCCAATAGGATTACTACTGCGGCTATTACATGTCAATACCTCGTAATGTACCTTTACTTTGAAACCCCTAAATAAAAGCTCTTTGAAAGATAGTTATTTTCTTATTTACTTTGAGATAATCTGTTTTTGGATTGCATGAACGAACATACGAATATTAAGAGAAATTTTGGTTCAATTTAAAATGTAAAAGGTTTTATTTGTGAAACATAAATGAAGATTCAACTTGATGGATTAAAATCAAAAGCAAATATATGGAATTGATTAAAAAACAAAAACAGGTTTTCAATAACACTGAAAAAGCAATAACGCTACATATCCCAAAAACTTGTCCATTTTGAAGCTAAACCAATTTTCCGAATATCCACGTGAAACTATTGAAAGTATTAAAATTCAATATACAGTCAACACTTATTTACACACAGTCCATATTCAACATGATTCACATTGCACGTAGTGGAAAAAATATCAACCACCCATGAACTTCATTGGCAAACAATTCGCCCGTGCTCGAGAGCGTTACCGACACTCGGGGCTAAAAAAAAGGCAATAGGCTAGTCGACATCGCACGCATGAAAAACACGACGGTAGCTTCCGTTCGCGCGCAGAATAAAACCCGCCATCCCGATCCGACATCAATGCGCAGTACCATACGCTACCCCATACACTTACGGACGAATTACAATACACACGCTCCGAATATTCAACGCTATTTCGTGAACTCGTCCCACATTGTTCGCCGTAACGTAGTTTCGAACGTCCGTATCGCTCGTAAATCATGAAGGTAATTTAAATTTTGTCATTAGAGCTAAACTTATGTTATTTTGCACCGAAACGTGCACCTGTGGTGAGAGATAACATGAAGCATAAATCAAAATAATGGCATATGAAAAGGAAATTTGTTGCAGTCAACACACACAAATCTGTGGTAAAAATTAGGCTGTGAAATAAAATGTAGGTAAGTTATAAAATACTCAAATTCAATTTGACGCAAAAGAGCTAGTTTTATTTGCGTGTAAACAGTAGGGTTGTACTTAATCGCTTCATTTAACACTGTTCCCGTGAGAGTGGCCGCGAGTGTACAATACATGCGGGTTGGGTGCGCTGCGTTTTATAGCCAAGCCATGTATCAAAGTTTCGCGAGTGGTCTGAATATCTACCAAGAGTCGGGACCTCCCGTCGACAATACACGACCAGACTTTACGGCGAAAATTCGCAAACTTTGTTTAAAATTAGTTTGTGTATACCTTTCTAGTGGGTCGTTACAGGAAGACACGATTGTACTCCGAGCTCGGTAACGTTGGCTTAGAACAACGAGATTTTGTTCTTGAGCGAAGTGTCGGCGATACCATCTTTTCTTAGTCCAAGCGACGTTATAAAGCTAATCTGAGAGCAGAAATATGAAAAATCATATAATAAAAGTCTGCTACCGTTATAATATAAGAAACAGGTTTGTTGAAATCTTTTGTTGAGAGATAACAAGACATCCTCAGTTAGGTTGACGGTAACGAGAAAATATTACAAAAATAATTTTAAATAAAAAAAAATTGCCCAGGGTCTAGTCTATAGAAGATACGAAGAAAACTTAAGACCTACAATCTTACAAAACCAAGTTTAGAAAAATAAGAAACGACAAATTGAGCTTTGTCAAAAAATAAGAAAAACATTTCCATAGACGGTAGACGTGTCCGACTCGTTGATCGTTGTAATTAATTTGAGAGAAAATCCTATTAATAATAACTATTGTAAAGCATGATAATCCTGATAAGACAAGTTGGATCTAATTACAAAGATCCCCGGTCTTGTTCTCCGAAATATTAAATGAAACAGAAGATACGAGGTCTGATACAATTTAGTTGTATACAAGGCAAATTAGTTGTTATTTCCCAAGAAATAAGGTCCAGGCTGCGAAAGGAGCCAGTAGGCATTGTAGACTGCCAGGAACAGTAACCGAGGGAACGCCAGCGGAAAGGCAAGCGCTTAAAGCGATGTAGCCATAATTTGAGACGTTTCATCAGAATTACTGAGCCCGCTCGAGGTAATCTTCACAAAACTTCATTTTAATCAAGTGAACGCAAATTATATCTCTTTGAGAATGTAGGGCGTATAAGTTTTATGCTAACTTACCTATTTTCATGATATCTACCTACGCTTCTTCTTTTCCGAAACTTTGGGATAAGTTAATAGCTTAATATTTTTTATGTTCCCGAATATGTTCGGAGTTTTACAAAAGTTTGATAGGTAAAAGAAGAAATTTATTTACCTTCGTGTTAAGAATAACGATGTCTTTAAGCCGCGAAACATTACATAAATCAGAAACAGGGATAATGAGATTTTACAAATTTATGTTAAAAGTTTGTTAAGAGAACATCAATAAGATTGCTTTTAAAGATTTACATTTATTGAGACCATCAATTTGGATTCTAAATTGCTCCATGATATATTTTAGAATAATTAATAATAATAATTCAATTAATTAAAAATAATAATTTATTTTCAACTTATAGATGTTTGAGCAGTCATATAGAATTGACTGCTTCTTTCAACTCCGATGAAACAATAACCGACAGAATTATATCGTATTCTTGAAAGGAAGCAAGGAAATCATTCAACGAGTACCTAAATCTAAAAACAATTCACGTAAAACACAATTCCAGTTTTCCCCAAGTATATAGTAAAGCCACAAAATGAGATTACCAAACGTTTCAACGTACTCTCGGATACGTTGGTCAATTTTACGATTACGACTGTTGCACTAAAGAAAACCGTATTATGATTTTCCATCTATCAGAAACCAAATACACTTTATGTCAACACAATAAGGTAGAAAATGATTTAAACTTTTTATTTGCTAGCATAAAATAGTAAGAACCGAGCTAGTAATAAAAATCGCATTTGCCCAACAGGCATAAACTAGCAAACACATTGTTTGAACAGGTTTTAAACATAGACTAAGTCTGAATACAAAAATGTCTGAAATTCTAAAAACCTCAAATTGTTACTTGTACTGGACCAGACACACAGTTGCGTTATCGTAACTTTTTTTAGTACAATAATCTTGATTGACTTGTGACCCTGAGACTACCTGAATAGTCTACGACTCTACGTGATGAAAATGATATGCGAGGAAATTCTTTGTTTGACAAAAGTGAGCACACATTTTTTCAACAACATTTAGCATTCACAGTTCATTCTGCAACATTTTTTCGCAAGATTGTTCAGTTAACATAATCGAAAAACGTAACCAAGAAATACTATCAAACTTCATTTAATTCAATTATGAATCAAGTTTTCAAGTTAATGAAACAAAATTAACCATTTAAAACTATTTCTTGAAAAGGATAGCCTTGGACTTTAACAAAATACAGGCATATACCTACATAACATTGTAACCAGCCTAAGCGAAATTTATCTAACATTGTCGAAGTTCATCCATAATGAAACTGTTATCCTGCCGAGGCGCGTGTTTTCTTTGTACCAACGTATAAAAGGGCCCACTTTGATCCTCTCAGTTCGGCACAGGACCAGTGGCAACAATTCAAACTATTCACGATAAAAGGGGTTTAACTAAAAATAGGTAGGTATCTACGTAAACCTCTGGGCCCAGGCTTTCTATGAGTACAAGGGGAGAGGGAGGCTTTGTTAAGCAGCGTAAGTAACGAGAGGTTTTTGTTAGAAGAGCGTCATTGTGTCCTTATTTCAGCCAAGCAGAAGTCTCAGAAAATCTTTATTGAAAATATCGTAATTGCAATAAATAATGCCGGCGATAAAACGGAGCATACAACATCAATAATTCATCCAAGCCGCCAATAAAAGTTGAACACGAAATGAGTTTAAAAATTCTCCCATTTTGTATTGTACTTTTTTTGTAATTAAAACTTTGCAGACTTTTAAAAGTTGTATTACTTTAATTTTAATGAATTTAAGTATGATAGTGACATTAGAGCACATTAGACGCGATCGCTATTAAATATTGCTTTTAGACATAATTAGTGAACAAACTTCAATCAGTAATGCTGAAAGTTTGGTCTTTATGTTAACCTAATAAATAGTGTTATAATAATTATTGTCTTGAGTGCAATTATAAAGAAAAAGATGGTGATGTCGTAATAAATTATAATATTAGATTAACGTATCAAATTAAATATAACTAAGATTTGCAATATAATAAAATCTTAATATTTACTCGTATGAGGTGGATACAAGCAGTCTTCTATTACCGATTCACGAGAACGGCATTATTAAGAAACTAATATTTAAGTAAGCCTATGGTTTTAAACGATAAAAAATCACAATTCATGATTTTTTTAAATTCTACCGTGTCATAATTTTATGAATGGAGAAATTAATAAAAGATTTGAAAATACGAGTGCAAAAATAAAAAAAGGAAACACAAATGCCATCATAAACACTGGTTCTTGGCACGGTATTCCGGCCAGCGAGGTACATTTTGCACTTACTTGTGGCCAAACGAAAATAGGGCAGGGAATTTCTACACAGAAATTTAGCAGCAAACGCCATATTGCGTACATACCGGGGGATTTCTTAAATTTGTCCCTACAATGTTTAAGGTACATTATAACTTAGGCCAGGGGTATTTTGTTGAAACTATTTCTATAGACCAGTGTTTTGTAAATTCTTTTAAATTACTTGAAACTTTTTGACGCTTTACTACCTCGGGTTTATATCCTTGAAAGCTAACTAAGGGCCGCAAAATATATTTGTAAAATTCAACTTGAAATCTAATCAAATACCTATTATTACCCTTTAAAACGTGGCAATGCTGCCAGCCATTTGGGCACTTTTCCTGTTGACAACGGTGCGGATGAATTATTTGATGCCTTATGACTCTTTCCCCTCCACTTTTTATATACTTGTGCACATAATTATTATTTTAAGATTCTTAGCTTCTAAATTATGTAAATAAAATATAATATTTGTATGTAGATATAAAATGAAATAAATACCTATTTGACTTAGTTATAAACCAGTAGAATTTCGTATAGTCTCCTTAAATCAATATTTTCCCTAATAAAACTCTAACGGTATGTCTTCTTCAAAACCACACGTATATATAATGTACAGACTAAGCAATCAACCATCACAGCTTCAATCTATCCAGTTTCCAGGAAGAAGAAAAAGCGCGCATGCTCAATCGGTAACAAACTTCCCGCACTATTAACGCTTTATCAAACCACTCGCGTTGCATTGCATATTCCTCTTACATAACCTGCAGTACTAAAAGTTCGTGAGTTCCTACAAATTACCCCGCTTATGAAGCTTGAAACTAATTGTCATATTTACTCCCACGAACTTGTTCTAGCTTGAGCCCACTTACTTCCACGGAATTAGTCTTCTCAAATACTTTCAGGTGTATGTTTTCGCTTAGGCTGTAGGTCGGTTTAACTTCCTAAATTATACCTCAAATTATAACACTGAATTTTGGAGTCAAATTCGTGACTTGACTTAGATGAAGTTTACATTTAAATAACTGAAAATGTCACAGTTATTATTACAAAAATGTCGTAGTAGAACTACTACAAAACTAACCCATTAAGCAAGCTAACCTAAGTAAGTAAGTAAGCATTTTGATGAAATGTGACTGAAATCACTTTTAGCTATTAGAACCTGTCGGGACCTATCAAAGCCATTAAATTGCAGTGGTTTACCGTGAATAATGTTGTGTTGTTCGATAAAGTTGAGTTAATGGAAAATTGAGGTTAATTTTATTTTATAAAGAAAATGAAAACAAAAAAGCTACAAATATTTTAATGAAAAACAATGCAGATTTTGCTTGACAGGATAAGAGGTTGGTAATATTCATTAATCAACCAGATTGAAATCATATTCGAAACATGCTACTGCCGTCATACCTACCAAAGGAAATCAAAAATAGAGAACATAAGGTTAACATTGAAGAATCCGGTTTAGCCTTGAAAGTTTACCGCACTATACATACCGGTACTTCAGACGTAAGTAAGTATGTAGAACATTCGTAGTGCAATGTCAACAAAATGTTAGTGGAATGAAAGTGTAAATAGAATGAAAGAGCAAACGAACGCAACGTCACGGAAACGCGTGATATTGACACAATATATTTCCCTTAGAAAGTTTTCTATGTCATGCTCAATTTTATTCATCCATCGCTCGCCCTTTCCTTTTCTACGGCAGCCTGTCGAATGGCAACTTGTAAGTTGATCTAGAAGTAACTGACCTATCGTGGACTAGATTTTTGACATAGTTAAAATATTTCAATAAAAAAAAAAAAAAATTTTTTTTAAATATTTAAAATAATATAATAATAATAATAAAATAATTAATAATAATAATATATATTATAATATAATTAATATTTATTTTAAATATTTTTGTCTTGAGCCCTGTCGCATTTGCCCCAGTGAAAACCTAAGAAATTATAGAATTGCGTTAGGTCTGGTAATAACTTAAAAAATCAACACGTTAAAGTTTCCTAAGAAGGTAACACGGTTTATAAAATTATAGCCCTTCTAAATGAAGGTGCAAATTACAAGCACAACGAGCACATTAACTAAGCTGACAGTTACAACTTCCGTGTAATGATAAACAGCGTACGTTTTTACTTCCTTTCCCGGTCAACTAAAAATTACTGCACCTATAATTAGTATGAATGAAAACAAATTGTATGCAATGAATATTATGGCTGAACAACCTGTAATAAGGGATATTAAACAGGCTGTCGACGGTAATTGCGATGGTGATGGTATTGTAATAAACGTAATTAATAATGTTAAGAGCAGACAAAAATGTTTGTATTCAAACTGTTGTGTTATCTGGCTAATATTGTAAAATATATAAAAGTGGGAGATGTTAAAATATATTGCCAATATTAAGAAATAAAACTATATCTATACAATAATTGAATGTACAACAGACTTATATCCAAACGATAGTTATGGATCACAAGTTAAGTTTTCAAAGAAAATAAGACGATAAGGCAGGTGAGTTTAAATCTTTTTTAGCCTTAATATTATGAATATAAATATTTACGAGAAACAGTTCAGTCAATCGTTTCGAGTGGGTATACAAAATCGACAATATCTAAACATGAAGGTGTAAGTTGTTAAAAAAAGATTAAGGCGGCGGTACCTGATCAGCATACATAAAAAAAACAACATACCAGTGATGCGATCGTATCGACAAAATTGGACAGCTCTTGCAGATTCCGTTTTAAAACTTGAAAACATTTACGTTTGGAATTTACCTGGAACGAAAAAAAAACAAATTAGTATTTTAGTATTTTTCGCAGGATCGTGGCATATACAGGATGACACGGAGATCGACGCGCAAAACTGTAACCATGAATTCAGCACATGATGTCAGACCCCTTAGCGTAGAAATATTTCGTCGGTTATCAAAAAGAAACTGCTGTGACATAGAAAAGTGCAATACCTACGCGGTTAAAATGTATGGCACAGCAGATTTTTTTTTAATAACCGACGAAAAATTTCAACGCAGGGGCGTTCAGAATCATATACTAATCATGTATAACCTGTATGTTCTGGAATTTGTACCATACTGACTTCATTACTTACTAAAGCCACAAAAGAAAGGGAATCTATCATAAGTAGTGAAAGCAGTTCTTAAATGCTCATTGCTATGAGAAACGGTAAAAAATTGTTGTACGTTAGTGAAAACCAAAACTTGACATTTCAACTTTTCAATAGACTCTACATTTCCAAGTATGGATTGAATCTTTATAATCTGGCACAAAAGTTATCTCTATAAGAGTCATACTCTCCGCTGACCTTTCAATCTTTTATTATATTTTCTCCGTAATTTCGGATCTGATATCTCGAATCACATCTACAGCAATCATAAAATTTTTAGAAACATGAGACAACACTTTTATTTCATCAGAAAATATCACATATTTTCACGCAACGAATGGACATCTATAGATATAGTTCGATATCGTCCAATTTCGTCCAATACAGCTTCATATGTACCCATATAGTCACCAATGCCAACACTATTATGCTAAACGGAATAACGGAGGTATCGGAGCTGTTGTGAGGTCCACACGTCCATGATGAGATGACACTCGTTTTACGACCGCCCATTCGCAATCCAACTGGATTCCTGACACAGACACAGCATCTAGTGTTTGTGTTTTTGTTTTATTATCTACTACGTGCGGTGTTTCATGTCGCGATAAAATTGTTATGCACACTGTATCTGGTTGGGTCAGAGTGTAGAAAGTAGTGATTTTATTGCCCGTTTCGGACTTGTCATGGTTTTCTACTGTCATCATTATATTGGATTGTTGAATTGTGTTTCTTAGATTTATAGCAACGTCACTGATAAGTTTGGCCTAACATTAAATCAAGTCGTCAACAAAATTGTTAGGTAACTGTCATCATTATATGGGATTGCTGATTTGTGATTCTTAGATTTATAGCAACGTCACTGATAAGTTTGGCCTAGCATTAAATCAAGTCGTCAACAAAATTGTTAGGTAACTGTCATCATTATATGGGATTGCTGATTTGTGATTCTTAGATTTATAGCAACGTCACTGATAAGTTTGGCCTAACATTAAATCAAGTCGTCAACAAAATTGGTAGGTAGGTACTTTGTTTACATTCAGCAGCTGCATCATTAATACGATGACTTTTTGACCAACTGCGTTACCTTTTATTTCCTTACTACTTTTCATCTGATTACGGTTTTAGTTGTCTACAAAATGTAATATCATTATAACTTCATTCAAAAGCATTTCTAACAATTCATGTTTTAGAACCGGGACGGAAAACTTTACGTCAGCAATTTAGCATGAAAAGAGCATGCAGAAAATCTTTGAGTCAGGGAACTTAAGGACTATTGTTCGTTAATATGAAATGTTATTATTGCAGTTTCAAGAGTACTACACGAAGACCATTGTTGTTCTACCGACCGTGAAATGGAAGCGTGATATGTTTAATATCGTTCTAGGAAATGAATAAGTACTTGGAGAAGAAAATAATTAAGTGTTTTGTATCGAGTGTAAATGGGTATTCAAGCTGGAATTTAATCCTGAAAATGTAAACAATATTATTTATGTACTTACGCTAATATTGATACAAAGGTTCCAAAAAATTGACAGGAATGCAAATTCGAAGAGACTATAATCTGATTTCAGATTTCAACTGAAAATCAAAATGTATGTAGATAAAAAATAATGTTTACAATTTAGGTCAGGAGCATACAACTTATCCAAAACTTCACTGTTACCTACGAAATCTACAATACTGTCATCATTAGCATCACAGTACAAAGGTTGCGTGTCCCTCACATGAGTGATTCCTACTACGCCTAGGGGCAAATGTCCCAAAATTGTGACGGCACATTTCCGGCCGGTCACAGGCCGCGGCGGCACAATTTAGTTAGGGAAGTGGACGGCCGGCCTCGGCCGACCGATATTACGTCGCTACCGTACCTGCTAATCCTATTTTTGTTAACTCGATTCTGTTTCTACGTTGTACAATTGGTTTTGTTTCTTAATCGATTTACGTGGAAGTTAATGTGAGATTTTCTGTTTTTTCGCCATTAAATGTTTGGGTTTTGTTTTGGTTTGTGCGAAATTCAATATAATTATAATAGGTGCTAATTATGTTATCTGAAGCTTAAACATTTAATTAACGAAGCACTTGATAAACAATATCAATGAAAATATGTTTAACCTTAAAAGTGTTTAATTATTATCCTTCTGCGGTAAAGGGTTTCATTTAATTTGTCATAAATAAAAAACGGTATAGTTAATTTATATTCAAAGTCTAGACAGGTTATTTTATAATTAATAAAAAAAACCAGCAACATTAATTAATTATTTGAGCAAACTTTAAAAAATACTATTATAACTTGAGTGATATTAAAATGGCTTTAAACTTGTTTTTAGTTTAAGTGCGATGTACTAAATAAATAAAAGTGCGTCATAAACTTACAATTATTGATTTATGAAATAAATTACGCTACAATTATTAAAGCACGTTAATATTAATCAACAAAACTTGTTTAGGAAGTCATTATTAATTGTTTTTTAAATAAATGTTTCTTACAATTATTATTACAACGATTACATACCTACATTATTATTATATCCTCAAATAGAGAATAGAGGGAAATAGAAGTCTAGGTAACTAGAAGGTATGGGTACCTATTTGGAAACGTTAAGGCTCCCGCAGACAAGCGCGATTAATTTTTCCTAGAAATTGTTCTACTAGAGCCGCGTCGTGCTTTCGCGTCGCGCCTGTTTGCGGTAACCTTTTCAAAATGTCGAGAAGACGATAATTTTTCACCCCTACCTATTCGCCATGATTTAATATAAGGTTCAAAATGATTTTAAAAAAAAGCAGATAAAATTTGCCTATTCCACCACAATTGCTCAATTTCACAATACACTAACCGAACAAAATAAATATTGTTACACGTAAAACTTACTAAAAACGCCGTAACACTTACATAATAACACTCAAACCGGCTACCAACCAATGTCATATGAGTACGTAATAATAATGCAATTTAACAAATCGTAAGACCGCAACGGTTAACCCACATCAGCGGCATCAAGGCAAACCGCTGTGTCGTCTCTGACACTTATGAGTTGCTAAACTTTACATGTATTGGTAAAATTGTTGAAATAGGCAGAGAGGTCAAATCTAAAGATTTCAATCTTTGTACGCACAAAGATTGAAATCTTTAGATTTGCCCTCACTGTGCTTAGGTCACGCGAAATAGTATTCCTAAAGAAAGAGAGAAAGAAAGTCAAATGTAAGAAGAGATATAAAGATTATTGAAAAAAAAATGAATGAAAGAAAATGATGAATGATGAGAGAATGTGAGAAGAGTGAGCTTACACATCCCACATGGAACGATAGATACAATTTTTCAGTGAGTGAAAGAGACAATACTATCCAAATGTCTTTGTCAACGTAATAGAATCGTGACCATCTCTTGACACGGTTGGGCGAATCTAACGATCAAAATCTGTAAGGTCGCATTAATATTTTAATTGCTTTAATTTTGTGTTACGGTTTAAGTGGCCTTATGCTACGATTTGCTAGATGACCGGTTCCGTCATTATTATAACGGCCGTCATGAAAATCTATCATTTTCATACGTATTTGACATTAAGGTGTCACGCTTTGCATTTAGATAGTCGTTTTTGTGTGACCGCTCACCGCTTTTTTTAAGAGACCAAAGCTTTAGCCACGGTACTAACTTTTCTGGACTTACTTATTAGCTTGCATCCACGCGAGAAGAAAAACTCGGCATAAAGCAGTCCACTTTGGTCAAAGAGCTCTCTTCCAAATTACGTCACAACTTCGGCGTATACTTTCCGCTGCTGATTTCTTTAGGTCTTACATTTTTTAACTCATTGATTCTCCATGGGTGGTACGTTAAAGGTGAAAACATGTTGTTTTAACAAAATTTAAGTTGTATTTTTCCCAAGCATGTAGTAGGTAGGTAATTACAACATACTGCAATCACCAATTCGTATACGCACGATTACAATCAGGTCTTAGCAAGATGTCTTCCACGGCCGATTTCATAATATCCCTGCAGACAGATAAGTTTAATTCTATTCTATATTATCTTAGGTACCTTAATCTTAAAACAAAGCACAGATTTTGCACCAGATAACGCGATAAGAATGCACTAATCATTGCCTAACCTTGGCCGAGAAATTCATGGAGTGTGTCGGCCAAGGTTGTAAAGATTTTTCGGTAGTTGCGTGCTTACTTGTGCATTACATATGTCGTAACGTAATCGTTGTCTCAGCAATTTTAATGGATTTTAATTGCTGTTACGTATAGATTGTGCATTGCTCAAGTTTTAAGGAACTTCTTCAGAAGCTGTTGAACCTTTTGAGAAGTAGGTAATACCTACTCATGCGCCATGCCTACGAATATCTTTGTTTAAAAATCCTAACTATCCTAACTTCCTAACTTCCTAACTTCCTAATCCTAATCCTAACTAATATTATAAATGCGAAAGTAAGTTTGTTTGTTTGTTTGTTACCTTTTCACGCCTAAACCACTGAACCGATCATCCTGAAATTTTGCATATACGTTGTCAGGTGTACAGAAACCGACATAGGGTATCTTACATCCCGAAAAAAAGTACTGTTCCCGAGGAAAACAACAATAACGTTCTTATGATAATAGATGGCGCCACGTGGGTTTCGAATCATGATTGAATTATAATCCGAATTGATAGTCAAAGTCTAGATTAACGCGAGCGAAGCAGCGGGCAAAAGCTATTTGCTAATAAATACATACATTCATTAACTCTCGCCTTCTTCCCATGAGGGTATGCAGAGACTACAGAACGCCACCTGCTACGATCCTTACATACTCCTATGGCTTCGCTTGTTCAAATTAAATCAAATCAAATTATTTATTTGCTTAATACAGGTAGGTACACACAGATGTTACAAATAAATATAAAGTACTCTGTATCGTTACCTAATAAGGTGTGAAAATATTTATATTATTGTTAACCAAATTAAATAATTATTAAAATAACATTACAAAATTATTACACTGAAAAACTAAAATAAATTCAGAATACTACAATGTTGTAAAATAAACGAAAAGAGATTAATGGTAATGAATTTAGTTATATTATATATTATGTACAATGAAAGCATAATTTTTCGTCTCGCAAAATACGACACAATTTTTACATGAAGCTATAATTTCACTAGCAAAACTTATATCACTGTACTGATTCGGATAAATGGGTTACCGGCAGATTAATCAACTGAATGAAATTCAATATACCGGCTAACTAAAATCAATAATTCCCCACATATGGACATGACTAATGAGACACTGAATGATTAGGTAATCATTTAGGATTCCGAGTGACAGTGTTCGGTTCTTTGACATATTTACATATGGCTGAATATCACACAGAGGAATGGACAAACCATTTTAAACTTTCACAGAGATATTAAACAAGTTATTATACCTAACCGTAAGCTAATTTGGGGCTTGTCAGATTTTAGGCAAAGTTTATGACATAATCTAATTAAAAACTTATGCAAATTGGATCAAATTCAATATTAATAATTGATCAGAAATGATAGTGTTTTTTAAACGTCTTAAAAATAACAAAAGCTCCGAATTACACCACATAAAAACTAGAGTTTAACAAATAAATTACACTTATTTATTGTTTAGTAAATACTTGATATTGTATTCTCTTAAACTATTACATAAATCTAAATATTACTTAACGAGTAAACTTTGCCACTAAGCAATGACTTTGCATACTCGCTTTGTTTGTTAAGTCAATGTGTCAAAACTTTGTTCAAATATATAGACGTATAGACAGTTTACATTTAGCGGTTACCTGGTATAGAGAGGCCAGTAAAACTTGGTTAAAAAATTTGGTACAAGCAGTGGTAAACTTGAATGTCAAAAAGGCCTTAAACAGTAATGGAAGGGCCAGTTGCACCATTTATGTATTCATCATATGTACAAAAAGCGGATTTAATGATAAATGACATAATAAAATATACTATTACAGAGATATAAAAAATATAAAAATATATATATATAATAGAAATATTTAAAAAAAAACTAGTGCAAATAAACGTATTACAATTTTTTTATTCTTTAAATCAGTAACGTCATGTTAATTGACAGCGTTTAACGAATATCCAATATTGTTTTAATATTAGTCCAAAACGGGAGAGAAGAGGAGACGATGTAATATAAATGCAATTTTAATATGTGTATTTTCCGAATACTGACGCACGCTTCAAAACTACCCCCATAAGTTTAGTTCTCTATTTGACGACCTGTCCTGCTTTACTGGGCGAGTAGGCTGCTAGGCTGTAACACGATGACGACACAGCCTAATAGTAACAGCGTAACCAAATATGAAATGTTGGCACACGGAAAGTTATACCTACTGATGCGTCACGAATTAGTACTTACACGGTACATTGAAATTGGATTAGCTTTAACTTTAGTTCCGCTTCCTGTTACACTGTGGTTTTACTTCGTAACTTATGCTGCCTGTGGATAGAGGTGGTTTAATTTTAAGTTCTGTGGTTCACCTACGTTACAGGTGCAATCATTTTCATTTACTATGTGATTTTCTTTAATTGAAAATAGTCATACACGATATCCTAACTAATATTATAAATGCGAAAGTAAGTTTGTTTGTTTGTTTTTTACCTTTTCACACCTAAACCACTGAACCGATCATCCTGAAATTTTGCATATACGTTGTCAGGTGTACATAAACGAACATAGGGTACCTTTCATCCCGAAAAAAAGTACTGTTCCCAAGGAAAACAACAATAACGTTCTAATGATAATAGATGGCGCCACGTGTCTTCCGATCATGATTGAACTATAACCCGAATTGATAGTCAAGGTCTAAATTAACGCGAGCGAAGCCGCGGGCAAAAGCTAGTGTAACATAAATATGGGTACCTCCGCAGTTGTATGCCTTTTTTCTTGTCTTTAGGAAAATAAACCTTATGTAAAGTAATTCCAACATGATTCAATAAGTTTACCTTATTCCAGGAACAACGTAATAAGTGACTTGTAAGCTACACTTACAGTCTAACCAAATATGAACACATAATTTAGACTTTCGACTGTGGGAAATGGGTAAGTATAGTGCAAGCAAGCGATAGGCGGGCACTATCGTTTATAGACACCATAACATCAAGCAATCTTTGAACCTCGCACATTACACCTTTAACCGTATTTCAAGATGAACTAACCTGTTTCATATTGCCACTTCGTGCTCATGCCAACCTATCGGTAGGATAAGGCTGTAGCAACATTGTTTTTAGCTAAGCAACTTGGAATAACGACGTAAAACACTACCTACCACAATCTGGATCATTTTGAAGCCTATTGCTAATCTATTGCTTCATAAGTTCGAAAAATTTGTCTGCTCAACAACGTAAATAACGCAATAAATATTGTTAAACTGTCAAAATGAAACCCATTCCTACTGTTGGTGTGTTACGTAATTACCCCAATGGTTTGTTTATATTTAAAGTCAGGGAAATTAAGTGTTTTACAAATTGACTATCAACTTAACTTCTTCGACAATTTTTTATATTTTTTATTTTAGATGGGTTTGCTCTTGACTCTAGTCTAGGTCAGAGACAAAGTCGACAATGGAGTGAGTTTACCCAGAAGGAGTGTTACAATTGTTTAAAATGGTTATTATAACACGGTCAATTGATGCAGTGTATCAATTTAATAAACAATAAATTTCCCTGACTGTACAATTGAAAACCATGTATACTTGGTCAAAAAGGCCGCACGGTTGGCTCAGTGGCTGAGCGATTAGCTTCCACGCTACAGGTCACAATATTGATTCCCGCTCGCAACAAATATTTGTATAGCCCACACAAAGATATTCTGGGCTTAGTTAGGTGTTTGTCATCCACCTAGCCATTTCCCAACTAGGTTGGCGGGCTGATATTCAGCCTGACAAATACCAAAATAATTATTACTAATCTATAACCGGATATTTGTCTCTTAGTCGGTGTGCTTGTAAACGCATCCACAATACACAAGAAATTCCTAGAAAGGGCAATGTAGGCATCAATTACAGTGGACGCGTACTGTTACATGTGCATATTTCAACATTAACTAAAAATATCTACGGTACTACTGAACACGCTGTATTCAATTCCTATCCAGACATACCATCATTACACCAAAACAAAAAATGCAGACGGGTTCTCCCAAACAAAAGAAAAGTCACCAAACCGCTAAATATCTTCACTGCGTGCCCATAATATTCACTGCGCAAGTCATGGGTCGTCGACAGTCGGAGCTCCTTGACCCACAAAATTCTTGGACAATAACACCAAACACTGCGCACGGCATATCCATTAAGGCGACAATACCCGCGGATGTGTACCTGCCCTGAGCATAATATACGCTTCTAAACTTAGCCGTTTGAGCCTATTGTGTACTGCGATATTAGCCTGTCGTTGAGTATATTATTCACTGCTTTTGTTGTCTTTGTAAATATTGGGTTGGTACGTCATAATTTCAGCTCCTTCGCTTTGACTTGGAAGTTGTTTATTTTGATTTGAATGTGGGCCAATGTGTTAGGCTTAACACAAATATGCGAATGAGATTACTTGGTCATTAAATTTCAATTACAAGTGCTAATCGCAAAACCAAATATGCAGAAATAACCTCCATCCACCGACAATTCAACACAACTTCCTCTCAACTCTTTTATTTGTCACCACAAAAGCCTTGACATAATCTCAGCAATGAAATCCTCCAACCCAAAGCATTCGCACAAGCCAAGAGGGTTATAAAAAATGGTTAATTAGTGACGTAACTGTGCATTACAATCGGTTGCATCGGCGTTTGCGCAACAGTCGTATGAGGTCGCGACACGCAGGCGCAACACTTGCAAGAATTTACGAGAAATATGAATATGCAGAGAATCAACATAAACGAACATGATAAGTAAATGGAAAATGTGCAATAATGGAATTATACAGCTCTATAAATTAACTTTATTGTGTAAGACATAAAATTGATTTTAGAAAAACAACAGACTTTCTTTTACGTATTGGCTTTTGAAGAAAAATCCTGTCTACTTTATTGTGGATAGAATAACGAGATTTAATTAGCTGAGACATCACTAGAGCCAAGTTTATCTTTATTTTTTAGGACTGGTTTTCTATCCATACTACTACATGTACTTTCTTATCAAGCGTTGTTATCAGCTGGTCTTCTGCACCGTATTACTCTGTGGAATGCACGATGCGCGCGCGCAACCACGCGCCATCGATTGAATGTGCATTGTTGAGGCGGGTTGCACATTTTGAGATTATCGTTTGGATTATAGTTTTAAATATTAGTAAGCTTTGACGTGCTATTTATTAAATTTGTTTTGGCCATTTCTTAGAAAAGATCATGCTGGGGCTAACACGCGTAGGAGATATCAATTCCTATTTTATTATTCGTAAAGTCCTTGCCTAGCCAGTTTTATTTGTATGAAATAATGTTATGTATGGCTATACAAATAAAATATACTTTAAAATATACTCGTTTGTAGTATCTTTGACTCGAATCAATTGTAATCATTTTAATGATAAAATTGATTAATACGGAAGATATTGCTGCAGTCGACTTTCAA
The DNA here is from genome assembly GCA_917490735.1 of Dryobotodes eremita. Classification (NCBI taxonomy): domain Eukaryota; kingdom Metazoa; phylum Arthropoda; class Insecta; order Lepidoptera; family Noctuidae; genus Dryobotodes; species Dryobotodes eremita. The sequence continues at coordinate 7,660,752 of OU823254.1, read as the reverse complement.
GGATTTTTGACTATCAATGACATTTTGCTTTGCTTAATGGACGACGACGCAAACACAGTTGTTCAAATAAGACTCATATATTTATGTAGTTACGAAACCTTGAAATACATAAAGACTATTATCATAAATTGCCTGAAAATGACAAGGACATATATGGCCTTGCCATTTTCACTTTTCAGGCACATGAATCGAAGATGCAGACTTATTTTACACCATTTTAGTTGTTAGATGTTTACGAATACAATTTTCAACAATATTATTTAATGCTACATACAATTGCTAGAAGCACCCTTATCCGTTACCATGGTACCTATGATGCTTGCTTAGCTTGAGCACCATGTATCTATCGCATAATTAATTTACCTGTCATTGCATTATATTTAATTCTTTTTACCAATTGTAGTATAGTAATTTTATTCTAGGTACATCGTATTCACATATAATAATATAATTAATGTGAACCTACATAATATTGTAAAACATTTTAAAAGAGTAACGGTGGAGTTTCTTGGCCATTCTTCTCCATACGAAATTACATTTTGGAAGGGGCAACTAGATAGAATCAATTCTATTTTTTTGTAAATTTTGACGTTCAAAAGTGCCTTTTACGTGCCTATTTGAAAAAAAAAAATGACTTTGACTTTGACTGGATTATCACACCCAACAGCCAGACACAACAACTGTTACCAGGCACCCATAACCCGCTAGTAACTACACGATCAAACATAAAGCCATCATCAAATCACACACACTTACCACAAACGAGCTCGTACGTTACTCTACTATCATTATGATATCGAAGCGCTACTTTGAAGAGCAATAAATGCTTTAAACTAGGTACCTACTTCACTTCTTATCATTAGCACAGTTCCTATGCTTGAATGACATTGTCGTTATCAGACCCATCCAACCTGTCAGTAGCAAATAAAGTGCTACAAGGATATTTTGGCGCCTGAATGATATTGACAGAAGAGCGTTGTCGGTAATCATTTGCGACATTGTCAGAGAAAATGTATTCAAACAAGTGCATGTCGGACCACGCACAATTAAGGATTCCGTAGTTGGGATTAATTTATTCCAAGAACAAACTCAACATTGTAGTTTAAAAACATGTTCTGCCATACGTTCCAACTGCAAATGTAAGTTGGTCAACTATTACTCGTAAACTTGTTAAGCCTACTTAGCTGTGATAGTTTTCCTTTTAATGTCGTTATATAAACTACTCATGAATGTTTTCACATATCCAAAGGCAACCATTTAGCTGGCAGGGGGGGGGACACTTGACTCAAACAAAATGAGCAATTTAAAGCTTAATTTTACGCAAACGGATCCCTGAATCGAACAAAGGTTTTCACAGACCCGTAATATTTTTGAATGGCCTATCCAACGATACCCCATACATTGGGATACACGGGAAAAAACAAACATCCCCCGTTTACGTGTACAGGAGGTACCCTAAAAAAAATATATTCATGATTTTATTTTACCACTTTGTCGGCTTGATTAATAATTATATCCATGCCAAATTATAGATCTCTAGTACTAAGAGTCCCTGAGCTAAGCTCCGTACATACGGACAGACGGACATGTTGAAACTATAAGAGTTCCTTGTTGACTACAGAACCCTAAAAACAAGATGGCGGCGTTCGTTCCGATTTTGGCCACGCGCCAAAAGATCGTTGTACCGTTGTATAGTACCAGGCACCCATAACCTGCCAGTAGCTGTACGATAAAACATAAAGCCATCATAAAATCACACACATTTACCACAAACGAGCTCGTACGTTACTCAACTATCATTATAATATCGAAGCGTGGGATAGTACTTGTTCGCGTGAATCACTCTTAATTGTACCTCGTTCTAGCATCTGTCATTGTGGCGTAATTACTTTCGAATCTTGCCTCCGTAACGCGCTTCCGAATGCCTATGTTATTAAGTTATTATTAATATGATCATCAGTATGACGTGGTCTTATGATTTATTATGGTGATAATTTCGTTGAGATCGGTTAGTAGCTTTGTTGCTGATAATTCGCAATTTGGTGTAATTATGTATGTTTTGCACATTGATCGAAAGAAGTTTGGTAAGACACCAATTTTTAAAGTAACACTACCTTTGGTTGGCTATTCATAGCGGAAAAAAGCGTGTAATTAAAGATAAGCGTATTCATTTTGTTTAATTCCAGAATTATTTGAAACCTTGATCTTGACTGCATTAAAGTAATTTTTTATCCTAATTAAACGTGGTTTTAAAAAACAAGATTAATTAATGTAATAGCTGTGTTACTTTTATACAATATTACATTTGATAAAAAATTGTACCATTTTGTTTAAACAAACAATCACAATTTTGTTATAATTTCATTAGCTTTATCAAAAAACATGATGCATTTAATGCAATAACATTTCCTTAGTCACGACAACCAAATTAATATAATCAATAAAACAACTCTCATCATTTCCCCTTAAACCAATAAAAAACTAAACAGTCATCATTCTTGTAAGACCATCAAATAATAATTTAATCATGTCATCGATGCAATACCGGATCTTCGTAACAGACCATAAAGATAAGTCGGCTTATCCCCTGATGGCACGAAGATGCTAAGTCATAAAACATCGAAAGCTTTTAATGCCCTATCATAAACGGGAAGCCAAAGGGGTGCTACGTACATGTTTGGGTCGAAATGATTCGGCAGAGCCGGGCGGCAAAATCGAAGACATATTTTGGGGCAAAAGCCGCTCTGCTTAGCCTGAATTGTGCTGAGCCGACCCGAACATACCGAGGGTAGATACCGACCGAAGTTCGCCGAGCGGTTCCAGCCGAAAAAAAGACCAATATGTGTAATATTTGCTTCAGGTCGGCTTTGTTGTTCGACAAATAGGTATAACCGATTCAATTGTGCTGATCCGAACATATTATTGTGTTTAGCACCCCTGACTGCCTTCGAGACTTCGCCTTATCAAGTTCTACAAGTAACTATATGTATTTTTTGTAGTAATAAAATATGGAAGGGCTTTAACAAGAAATACATAAAGTATGTAATTATAGAGCCTTAAATAGACCGAGGTATTCACTGCGGACGATTGTAAATGGCTATTAATATTAATCTTCTTTTAAATAAGCGTAAAACAGCGTACGTCTGCGGCTTGTCTTTCAACTATTATTTTATTGTAAGCGCGTAAAAAAACCTACTTTAATCATCTGTCGGACGTTTAGTACAAATAAAATCCTAATAAAGATTTATACAGGCTGTATAAAAAAAACAATTAAGATTGTGTACCTACGATAAAAATTATAAATATCTTTCAACTTTCTTCCCGATATTTATTAACCTTGTTACTGTATCGTCTCATAGAATAGAAAATATACCTACTTTTGCTAACAACCTGCACCTATAACAAATTCATTCATTCATTCAACTCAAGTGTTTTGTTACAGTTGTAATGGCAATCATGTAATTTGGTTTGAATAAGCTTTTATTTTTATATAGATTCTTCTATATTTTGTGAATGTGAGAACGTTGTAGGCTTAAATTGTAGACTGTAGATTTGTAGACCTTTTTATATTATATTGAGTACCTGTTACTTGTTAACAGGCCTACACTCTCCTCCCATACCTATCAACACTGTAATTTGAAACATTGTAAAAGCTCCTTATTTTTAAAAGAGTAACCGTGGAATTTCTTGCCGGCTATTCTCCATAGGAAACAACCAATTGGAACCGTGAACCTAGCTTCAGACGTTCCATAAATGCCCATGTAGGTTTATGTGAATTAAAATATTTTGATTTGATTTGTTTTGAGGATTGCCCATTTTTGCCGTCTGCTAGACGTTTTCTTATGTTAATTAAAATAAAATTATTGATATATTTTTCCTGTCTGTTCTTAAACAACCAGTTTCGAATAAAAGTCTAGAAATCATGCAGTACGTAATAGTATGTATATATATACCAACGAACTAGCCAATTAAGTTCAAATTAATGGTAAAACCTCTAATTTCATATGAAATTGTGTACATTTCTCTCATGCAATGACAAGTAACAAGACGTTTAGATGCAAATTAACTACATTTGCGACTAAAATAACCAAGTCTATTGCATTCTTTATATTATGTGTGTAAAAATGTTTAATAAGAGATGAAAATCATGAATGTTTTTGAAAATAGACATAATTATTTATGTATTTGCGTAGCAAAGATTTTTTTAAACGGATATACAGGCTGGCAATTTAGTCAACTGCGTCCGTCGAGGGGGCGATTTTACCCGTCATACTAAACAACTTTCGCTATGAAACTCATATAGAATTCGTAAGTAACTTTTTTACATGCATCGAAACAGTCAGTCTGTCTACTGTGGTACAGAAATTTGATTATATACAATAATCACTAGTCTGTAGCTATTTAATTCCAGCAGGATAATTACGTAACACAGTAATAGTAGGAATGGGTTTCATTTTGATAGTTCAACTACATTCGTTGCGTTATTTACGTTGTTGAGCAGACAAATTTTTCAAACATATGAAGCAATGGATTAGCAATAGGCTTCAAAATGATTCAGATTGTGATAGATAGTATGTTGCGTAATTGGGGTTTCCCAAGCAAAAAACAAACAAAAAAAGAGGATGCAGGACAACATGCCTCTTTCTATACAAAGACGGAAAGGGCATTGATCATGCTTGGTCACTGCGTGTTGGCATCAGTCCATCTGTTCCACGTTTCCTCACGATGTTTTCGTTCACGGTAACAAATGGTAATCTCGGGAGAAACTGTGACCAGCAGTAAACGTCTCTTGACTCTTTTTTAGCAATTAAAGTATACTTGCTACTAGCGGTGTACCATTATAGGCATAGCATTGAAGAAAAAGAATACTCGGTTTTGAATACCCAATCAGGTGTTTATGAAAGAGGTGTTCACGATATTCATGATGATGAACTAAATTATCAACGCCAATAAAGAAAATGTTTATAATTTTAAGTCATAATTAATGTAACATTTTCCACCCGCATTGTTTCATTTTCCCGGATTCGCGATATATTTGACATCACAGCTAACACACAAAAGGAGTCGAACACAAACAATTATTTTCTAAACCGCTGAATTCGAGTATATGCGTTTGTTCACGACAGGTAATTACTTATAACCCATATTGTATGCATTACAGCACATAGTTACAATGTGTACCACTTGGCTGGTCAATTGGCACATATCGATAATGCCAAATGGCGTTTTCCTTACCAAATGGCATTATTATGCCATATGCAGCAGTTTGGCAATGTATTGGTCGATCGCCAAACGCCTAGAGGGATTCCAGGATCGCTGCGTCTGGACCAATTTATAGGATCCCTAATGTATCGATAAATTATGGTGACGACGATTTCAGATTTGATATAATCAAAGTGATAAATGTCTCCGTGCCGTCTGTCCTTATTGTCTCATGGGTACATAAATCCTCCTTAACAGGATACATTTTTTACCAGTAGGCTAACTGTAACCATGGATTCAGCGTATGATTCTATACCCCCTAGCGTAGAAATTTTTTGTCAGTTATATTTTTTTTATTAGTTGTTCCATACATTTTGACCGCGTAGGTAAAGCACTTTCCTATGAAACAGCAGATTTTTTTTTGATAACCGGCGAGAAATTTGTTTGCTAGAGGGTCTAGATTCATGTGCGGAATTCATGGTTACAGTTTGCGCACTGATTAAAAACTTATCCTGTATTCTCCGAAACGTAACTTGTTTGACACAACCTCTCAGGACATAAAAGCGTAATATTTTCTCATTTCTTCACACTAATAAAACATTCTTGCGGGAGTACATTAAATATTTTATTGCAGAGGATCGTTTCCTAATGGGCAGTTGTTGGAGATTATCTCTACGCCAAAGACCTCTCTAACTTAATCTTTAAGGAATACAAGTTACGATAGGATAACGCAATAATCTGAGATCATGAGATAACTGATAGCCTATAAATACAATTCAACAGGTTGCCGATAAACTGACCGACCTTATTTAAATTTAGTGGGTCGAGACTCGGAGACGTTAATTTCGTTTGTGGCACGCATCTACTCGTAGTTGCAAAGTGGACTATGCGTACTCTCTCACTATATCTCATAGATAACGTAAGTAAATGGTATAGAGATCCACGAGATATCTCCCTAGACCTTCACTTAAAAAGTCAAGTTATTTTCGTCAAAAAATATCTGACTGTATTACTGAAAATCGAAGTTTAAAATAACGATGTATTTAATTGAGAATGTTCATAATCGCGATGTACGGAACTTCGAAAGAATGTCATACTGAACTTCGAAGTATGAATAGACATTCTTTCGAAATTCCGTACATCGCGATTATGAACATTCTCAATTAAATTAAAACTGCGAAGTTCAGTAACACAGTCAAAATACCTAGTTACGGTCAATTTTTTTGCCTTAGTAACCAATTATATTCCTATTAAGCCCACGTGAATAAAACGAATAAAAAAACAATAAGTTTTATTCTTTTGTTCTCGGAACTTAATCTTACTTCTAATTGAGTCAGCTATTTTCAAAACAAAACGATCAGCAAAAGCTCTTGTCAAAACAATCTGGTCCTTCGTCGAATAAAAACATCGAGCTATTTATGGGCATGCGAAAAATACTACGATTTATGTCGCCTAGTGGCTGAAAGCTATTTTTGACATTATTTAAGACCTTTTTACACAACTGGTAGTCGCACGCAAAGCTCTTCCAAGGTCCGTGACTGGGTTTCGAATAAGCTGGGAACAGTCTCATAACATGTTAGATGTTATTGGCGACCCTGGGGCAGTCAGTGGGTGAGTGTGGCCGAGTGCCCTATGCCGCTGATTCCATCCGACCGGGCCCTGGGAAAGGTAAAATGGCATTTGCTTTCAAAATCCCGTTGTTAAGGCATTTGGTGTAGAGTAGATTGTCGGCATCGTATATTGTATGTTTTACTATAGACTTCATAAATGATAAACGATAAATGATTTTATTTCTGTAAGTAGGTTTGTACAAACACTTTTACACGTCAATCATATTTTAAAACTAGATGAGGTCGGCGTTTCCTATCTGATTACTCTGAGAAGAAAGACCGGAACAATTTCTTCTCTCTCTCTCTCTGTGAATAATCTTGGCCAGATCATGTGAAGACTGATCAAGATCAAGAGTCTGAAATGGTCTTTTGAGGAAAAACCACACAGAATGAGTGAACCTGTCCAGTCAGTGCACGCATTTGTCAGTAATCGTGCAGCTCAACTCAAAACTTAAAGAGCTCATCGATACGACGAACATATAATTTTATTTATTTAATAATTTAAGCATACAAATGTACTGAGGTTATCTTAATGATAGTCTGCCATACAGTGGAAGGTAATTATAATGTGTACGAAGTGCGAACACATAAATCCTACATGAATGTACTAATATTTATGTCTACTATGTTACTATTTGTGGACAAGAACATTTACAAGCAATCAACTTTTTATGAGCTTAAATTAGTTTTTTAAATCTAATTGATTCAAGTCGTTTAATTCACATTCACATTGATATTGATAACACTAAAATTAAGATTGAATACTTGCACTTCAACGGCCTTTAAGAGAGTATCAAAAGAAAAGAGGGTTTTTTCCTACCCTCCGACAAGAAGTGATCTCGTACACGACAACTTGTTAAGATATTCGACGTGTCAGTAAAATTAACGACTTCCAAAACTTGCTGCCTCGTAAATCTTTTAACGTGCGCCCGACGGATATCGGATCCGAGTCAAACGGGCCATAAATTGTTCTTCGATAAATCATCACTATCAATTCCATATTAGCACCAGATTGAGCTATTTTACAAGTCAATAAAACTCTAGGACAAAACTTCAAAATCTAAAACCGATTGAACTTGCTCAAATTTCACACTAATTTGGACTCTATTGTTCTGTTTTACAAGCTATTATTGATTGTATTATAATCACGGCACCGAGAGGTCATTGCTTACACTTGCATCACTTAACTTGATCCGTCGATCGTGCTTGTACATAAAACAACCAGTTGAAAAGCGCTTAAATTCCTACATTCTACTCACACAGTGTTGCAAGATAAGACGATTTATATTGATGGAGATTTGAGCCTCGAAGCAAATCGAATAGAACTCAAACGCTGCAAATTGTTAGTGCGAATCACAACAATACTGCCAATTATTCGAATAATTCTAGGCGTCCCAATTAATCGAGTGCCCAAATAGCATTTCACTGTTTCCGAGTTGAGAACTCGATTTTGACCCACGAATTAGAGGCAAAGGATTGTTTAGAATATTTGATACAATTAACATTTCTAATTATTTAGGTCGGCAAAGGGCGAAACTATAAAATTGAAACTGGGTATTCAACTCACTAACCAATTATTTTCACAGACTTAATTAGAACTGGTATAATTGATAACAAAATATGATTTATCAAAATCAATATTCAATACGACTTCCAATTAATTGTAATCGATTAGTGAAATGTTTTGGTATCTATCAACAGCAATTATTATTTAAAACAGCCAGGTGCATGAGAAAGATCTGCGGTGTTACAAGCGGCAACAATTTAATAATCGATTTGCTCCGAATCATTCGTCAAATTGGGAATCGAGAAATTCGGTGCAAAGTACCTACAAATCCGTAGAGTATGTTTTGGAAACATTCCAAGTTTCGTACTTAATTCTCAAGACTCTTAAGTCAAAGTTCGTATGCAAATTCTATAATATATATCTATGGTATTACCTTCTCAGAAGCACTTTACTTTTCTGTCTTCAATTTTCTGAATACGGAAGCGATATTTACCTGTGAACAAAATAGAATAATTTTATTAGTACGTTGGCTAGTAAAGAAATCGTGTGTACCTTGCATAACTTTATTAGATCTTATTAAGTGTAGTGAAATTATGTTGATCCAACATGGAACTTGGAAAAAGCACCGCGATTAAAAGCCAATCCACGTTCAGCGCCAAATCAGTTTCTAGTTTATTTGCAGTACCTCCTGCTCAACATTATTCAACAAAAGCATTGTAAACCAATGCACCATTTATCCTAGGTCTACTTATTCCCAAGACTAGAAGAAGACAACGATAAGAGGAGACAACAAAAGCCCCATTTGCCTAAAACTGGTTAGCGTCACTTATTAAAACAAACCTCCTAGACAGACTCAGAATACTTTTAGGCCGTGGTCACACCAAACGTATAGTCGGCCGCCGACAGTAAAAACGAATGAAAAACAACTGACATCGACTACAACTTTGGTGTGAATGCGGTCTTAAACTCACTTTCTTCCAAAGGAAACAAAAGGCGTCCGGAATCAGAAAAGCATGGCGGCAAGGCAAGAGCTCAAACAAAAAAAAAACCGTAGATTTGTTAAACAAACCGTAGCGGGACGCGTTTATCTATCACGCCCACCAGTCGCGATAATGCGCCGGTCGAATTACAATCGGGCGAACTTAACGCCAGTTTTGTAATAGAGAAAAAAAAACCTTCTGTTAAATATGATTTCCTAGTACTTGGATGCTCTAGTTCCAGTTTTGTTATCGTGTTTTCAGCTCTCAGCGTGGAAATTGTGTGCTTTATTATTACCATTTTGGCGATGCATTAGTAGCGTGGTTTTCGGCCAAACTCTAGGCAATGATTTAGTCACATTTTCCGCTATCTGTAGTGCTCAAGACCTGAAGGAATATTTCAGTAGAAGATGGATAGATATCCAACGATAGCGTAGAGAAAGGCTGTGTGGCATAAGTACAATGATAAAACTCAGCTAACAAGTAGATAATCATGTATGACTTGATTGAGAAAAATTCTGCATATATCCTCACATAATGTAAAAAGCAAGTAGCATTAGCACTACTTATAATAGAACCATCAGCCATGTATCGCATGATTGGGGAGATCGCGAATAAATTATCCAGAACATAATACAAACGCACTACCACTACATACATCCTCATGTTATCCTGGTACCGGGGTATATGAATGATAATGCAATCAATTGGATTAGCCACGTGCAATCGCGACAGTTCGGTAACACACACCCAATCGGATCAGATTACCGAGTCCGTCTGAGCTTGGCACATATCAATCACGTTGGAATCAATGCTTTACTCCTTATCTGATGTCCTAGTACCTCGGGGAAATGGATTGCGGATAATGTATGGAATTATGGAGTAGTGGCGTTAAAGGGTGAGTGAATAAGCTGCAAGTCTACCTGTGCTAGAATTTAATCCTGTTTATTTGTTACCATATAGTAATAATAGCTATAAAAGGGAAGTAAGCAGCAGTATTTGCAATTTTTTATTTTTAGCTTCAAAAATTTGATTTCCTTTGCCTGGCTAGGCCGATACAGAAGAATCATTCGGTTAATTAATAACTAATTACCTATTTAAGAATGTTAATGAATAATATTTGTTATTTCTACGCATGCACGCACTCAAAATATTCAAAACTGACTTTAATTAACAAATTCCTATGCAGCATTCCCCGAAACACATTAAAATAGAATACTATTGAATACACAAAGATGATAGAAGGTTAAAATTATTAATCTACCGCTATTGAGAACTCGCCACATCGAATCCTATTATATTATTCGGAATTATGTGTAATAGGGTTACGTCAGGTGTGATCGCAAGCGACGCGAGGCGACTAATAATACTCTATTCTCCAACAGCCTGTTAGATCCAATCAGAAGCACGAACATTGAATATGGAGCCTTCATTGTCAGATATAGATGCGTTCCTATTTTGAATAGTGCAAATCTTCATAATTATAACGTGAGCAGCCTGCCTGCGTATTGTGTGTCGTGTGTGAAACGCCTTAATTACATTGACAAGTACGAGGCAACTCGATCCAGTAACACAACCACTCCGATGAATATTAATAAGGGTTTCGTGCTGAACCGGTGTCTAATGGTAAAATGTTATGGACGTATACATAAGCGTTTGACTACGACGATTATGGGGTTACCAAATGTTATGAAATAGAATAAACTGTTGTGACAAAATTGAAAGAACGTGGAAATGAAAAAGGTGTTTAAATAAAAAAGCAATGGAAGCGCTCGAAGCTGACAAAGTATCAATATTGCCGGTATCCCCGCGATTCGCTTCGGCTGAAACAAGGTGGGTCGCTGACAAAACAAATTTACATAAATCCGGCTGAATCCGTAAAAATGACGCGCGACAGCCGAGCCGATAAGCCCCGGGTATCATTAGCTCGGAACAGAGTCGAGTGATCACTCACTTGTGCGGCCTCCGATACGAATGGGCTAGGGAAAAGGCCCAAATATCAATCTTCTTTTCCTCATTCTTCCTACGATCAATTCAAAATTGAAAATCCCGAGAGATGCGGAATCACTCAAGTCCTTATCTTTGAGCTGCGAAAATAAGAATTCGATATCTGTAAATTATTTGTAGTAACAGTTGAGTCCATAAAAAGTCGTTGGAATGATCGATTGGTTACAAAAGAAAATAATATTGAAATATGGGTTTTATTGAAGTTAGAGTTGCGTTAAATTCAATTTTATTATTGTCAAGTGAGTGACTAGATTAGGTTCTTACTTCAAAAATAAAACTATGTTTGCACATCGCATTATTACCGAAACGAACTATTAGATCGCCCTGTAAACTTGTCTACCATCTCAAAATTACTTACCAAATTCACAAATATGAAGTCATCCGAAAATTACTTCCAAATTTCTTAAAACGTGAACAGTTTCCGTTTATTAAATTAATTCGAATTCTGTCGGTGCTCTTCGGCGAACTTTCATAACGTTCCCCGGTTGAACTTTGAAACTGCTCGACTTCAGCGTCTTCTTTTATTTCATGAGACACAATCAAACTGGGCTACAACCTAAAGGATTTTCTAGCAATCTCCAACTGCGCTGCAACTGAAAAGGCCTTTGATATAATTTGAGATAAAAACTTTATGTACTACCATTTTATATGTACTTGGTTCAAGTCTTGAATGTCTTCTGAAGGTTGTGGTATGTTTATTTTGAAGCAGTCGCTTTTACAAATCTGTTATATTTTAGTGTAATTTTATTTCTAAAGTTGTATAAAATGTTTGTGCCTTTTCCTGGAAATAGTAGATTACTACTGTTTCCAGACAATGAAAATTACATAATTACATTATTAAAGCAAAAGCATTAGCTTCGAGTCATTTTGTGAGCTGAAATAGTCATTGTTTGTCAAAATTATCACCGGTCAATAAACTTTACGTCGACAGTGTTTGTTAAATACAGGGTAAAATTAAATTAGCTAGCGAAACTCCGCAGACGTGATGGGTATCGATATGAAATATGACAAAATAAAAATAAAAAAGATTTGATGGTTTTTTTCTGGGTCAACGACCTCTGGGAGTGTTGGTTTTTTTTGGGTCAACGACCTCTGGGAGTGTTGTTACATGAAGTATGAGTTGAAAAAATATGTTTAGACATACGACATAGACGTTTGTTTATTGTGTTTAGACATCAATACTAATCACGTCTGTGAAGTTTACACAAAATAAAACCAATTTTTTAAACTGATATTTTCAGTAACTGCGGTCGATAACTCGCAAAAAAATAATTGAATTAATTTCTTTTTAAGCTATTGCATGGCTTTGAGCGCGGAGACCGAATCAAGAAATTCTGTAACGAAAATAAAACCTAACACCCCCCACTCCGCCTACCATGTAGCTCGACCGAGCGTTCGCTAAACGTGTATATATATGGTACGACTGTACTTGAATTAATATCAAAGAAAAAAAAATACTGCATAAATAAAAATAAATAAAAATTATTATAATTGCATAAGTTGATAAAAAATGCTATGTAATAGCTTTACCGCGGCAGTCCCCAAGTGCCACACGTGTTTTTTTTTTAAAATCATATTTAGATATCGATACCTTTCAGGTTTGCGGAGTTATGCTAACTAATTTAATTTGACCCAGTATATGTAACTCATCAAAATATACGTCGTACCTTTATTCCGCTGACAATCAGAATACAACGAGTTCACGAACTCATCAAAACACGTGACTGAATATGTTTCAAGAAAACCCTCTTTATTCAAAAGAACTAAATTACAAAGCTGTTTCGCTTTCGAAGGGGGCTGAAGCTGAATCAGCCGAAACACGGATTTGATAATGACATAAAAGAGCAATTCTACTAAATTATCTTGTGATACGCAAGCAAAAACGATCTTTATTGGTACTTTATGAGACACATTGAGTGTCGAAAGATGGTTATTAGAGTTATAAAATACGCGTAAATTAAATCGTAAATTCTTTCACTTTGTTGCATTTACCTCGGGAATGTAAATCTTGTAATGTTTTGATCTTTTGATTCCAAAGTAATAAAAAGGTGTTCACAGGGATAAGAAATTTAATCTCGAACTGAAATCTTAATATCGAAACAGCGTCAATTCACGAAAACCAAATAAATTGCAAGATCGTTAAAAAGAATAGGGTCATGGGGCAGCCGACAGAAGTAAAAAGCCCCAAAATGTACACAGGGCGCTGCGCGTCGCCAGTCAGGCGCAAAACGTCACAATCATGTCGGTGACGTTAGCATGTCGTTGTTGGTGACGCGAACCCAATAATTTTGCCCCTACCAAAAATCGCTCAACGTGGCTAAAGAAGTTTTCACTTCAATAAACAATTTTCTTTCTACCTTGCTTGAAGTAGTAAACAACTTCTACTTTTTCTCTTTTTCCAATCCAATGTCGAAGAAAGGTGTTTAATGTAAAGCTTTAGAAAAATCTCATTCATTCCAGTTTCTATTGCCCTTTCATTACTTATGGTATTTACTATTTAACAGTTGTATGATTGTTATATTAAAAATGTAACTCAAAAAGGAAGAATTGTTAATCAGGAATTCTGCCCATTTAATAGGTATCTACTTAGTTGAGTAGGTACATAATCATTAAAATCATACCTTCACTATCTAAGCTCTGTTAGCGTTACGGGTTGCAGATTCGGTCCTCGCACGAAAATTTTTCTTGAGTGGTCATGTGATATCATGGCTGGTATACTTGTAAACAAGTCATTTAACGTCGACACCTACAAAGTATGAGACTGATTAATTTTCATCTTCTTAACTTCTGATGAAATTCAAACGAAGAAAGACCGAACGATCTCTACAAGAATTTGTGATTTACAATGTTTTGCGGCAATCTATTGTATACTCAACTGAGTTAAACAACAGTTTCCTCATCTCGTATGCAGATTACATCAATTTCTCTTTCCATTAAGATACTAGACAGATTTAACGCAGTTTCTGCATAGACTAATAGTTAACGGGCTGTGAAAGGTGCACTTGCAAGAAATTAATGTGGTGTTACAACCGGTTTCTCATTAAACACAGTTTTGATACTGACCAAAACTTGATGAAAGTAATGGTTATACTTTAATTTTTATGTCCGTCATTATGTGCTCATCTTTATGAAATTGTGAAATTTTCTTTCATAAGATCATGATTTCATAATGAATACATAGTCATGTCAATAAAATTCAATAGGTAGCTTGCTGGTATTTCATGTTTAATTATATGATTTAAAATTATAGGTCATAAATGATGGAATACTCGTATTCTTATTAGGTACCTACCCAAGCAGACGTAATGGGTATCGATAAAACGAAAAAAAAAAATATTTTTTGTTTGTCTTTTTGGGGTCAACCACCGCAGGCAATGTAGTTACTTGAAATATGAGTTTAAAAATCAGTTTTTTTTTGCTTGTATAAACTTCACAGATGATCAATACCCATCAGTTCTGCGGAGTTTCGCTAGCTAATTTTATTTGACTCAACATTTATTGCATTCCACAATGCATTCTACGCGTCATTGTGCTACTGCATTTCCTATGTCGTTATGTTTAAAATAGTTTCTTGGGAAAAATATTATAATCATAAATATTTCAAAATATTAAGTCCCTATCATAGAAATCAATACCAGGCTATGTTCATCATGACCAGCCTATTCCTACGCCATCCATTGGCTCCCAGCTTACACACTAAGCGTGGCTATTAACAAGACGTTGAGCATGCAATCAGAATACCCAATGAGCCTCCATTGTACCATCCCACAAAGACTAAGGATGTAGGCTTATACGTCAAATCCTATTCATTCTTGATAAGTCCGAGAACCCGCAACTTAAAGGTCATCCGAGTCTTATAAAAGGTGCGCAAGTTATTATGCCTATAATAAATGAACACCCACGTTTAGCCTGTTCCTTTATTATGTAAAACTTGTAGGCATAATTATGAACATTTTTGGTGTTACATTCCTTTGCTGGTTTTTTAATAATTAATGAGGAAGCCTCCGTATTGTTTCTAAACAAAAAAAAAAACTTTTATGATTTTTTTGCCTGATATAAATATAAATAATATTTTCGGCTCATTATGTTAACGCTTGAGTAGGCAATAATATGATATGGTAACGAGTCATATGAATACGATTATGGAAATACAGGGGCCCGTCATCGTTCGCCATTTTGGACTTTCATTATCATAGGCTAAAAATAATTAAACAAAAAGGATAAACATACGAGTCGTTATTTTTAATTCCATTATAGGACCTTTTATACGTTTAGTAATTTCATTCATAGATCTTTCCTCAGAAAAAAATATTAAAAATCAGTCGTCGTCACGCGCGAATGTGAGCGTACGTACTACTAGCGTGGCAATGGCAATGGCGTCAGATATTGTCAAATGTGCAAATTGTAATATAGTGATTAATGAGCTATTAGCGTCTATACAAAACAAAGCGGATGTTATGGATTAGGTTCCCTCGCCTGGATATGCAGTGATAGTTTTGCAGACAGTGAAATTGTGGCGGCAAAGACATTGCTTTTCTATTCAGTTCCAAACTCAAAACGAAAAATTCTTAAAAGTCAAGGAAAAAATGGACGGGACATCGAGGATTTCATTATGTCTTCTGAAGCTCACTGATCCAGAGATCGTACCCATCTTTGGTGCTCGTGATCTACAAAAACTACCACCGGTTACGTTTGACCATATAGACGCGACGAAATTATTAAAGTATATTCTCGTGCTACAAATGGATATCAAAGTCATTCTTTAGGAATTACTGTGAGATAGCGTCTCAACTACCGGAGTCAGGAACTGATTTAGACAATCTAAAGAGTTCCTCAATTATACACAATAACTTCGACTTTGTCAATAGAAGGCGAGGCGAATTTATTGAAGACATACACAACTTTGACTTTGGTCCAATGGCTTTAAAACAGCATTCAATTTCAAAAAGCAATGATCAATACCCGAAATCCAGGTCACAATCGATTAATAGTAAGTATTTCCCTAAATATGTGAGTATAGAGAAAAAACTGTTATCTACTCCAGAGACCGTTAACGAGGCGAAGCAATCAGCTGGTGGTGCGAGCTTGTAGGTTAACATAAATCCAAGTGCAGCGGCTCGACAACATTGGTGACTCACAATAACGAGTTACCGACGACAGCCGGTCAAATGAACAATGCAGTACTGCGAGTTCTAATCTCATTAACTCGAACGTTACCACTAATATCTCATCTGCACCGCAAGGTAATGAGCGTAAGTCGATGGCAGATGTACTGAAAGCGAGTAACGAGTGTAAAGAAATAGTAGGGGACAAATGGAATGTTGTTACAAATAAGAAGCACAAGAAGCCTTCATCTCGTGGAAAGATTAAAAAACCGTACGTAGGTCCCGATAGGAAATTTAAGGCAGCTATCATTAAGGTACCATTGTTCATATCAAATGTGAATAAAACCAAGAATGAGAGTGATATTATTGCTTATATTAAAGACAGCACTCGAGAAGATATAACTCATTTTTAAATTAACATAAAACCAGAAAAGAGGTACAACTCCTCAATTAGTTGTATATCCCCAAAACGAAAGTAGAACTATTTCTAGATAATGAATTATGACCTGACGGAATTACTTTTGAACGTTTTGTAAATGAAGCCTACAAGACGAAGACTGGCATGAGGCCCACTTACGCATTTATGAGTTATCCTTAATAACTCGGAGTTAACAGCTAGCTCAGGGTTAATCAAATAATTAATCATGCGCCACCAAGAGTTAGAGGTAAACCGCTGAGAGTTTAGTCGCTAAACTCTGGTTTAGTGTTAGTAATGTCAAAATAAATTGTTGTTATGAGGTACCGTTGATAGCTTATTTTGTATTTTATAGTGTTCGGCGTCAACAACATCAGCTATGCTGACGATATGGTGCTGCTGAACCCTACGGTTAGGGCGCTTGGAGAGCTGCTTAGTTGTCGTGAGGGCTATGCTCGAGAGCATGGCCTACTTTATAGTGTCAAGAAAAGCAAGTTCTTCTTTTTAAAGGCTGACGGTTCTAAATGTCCTAAGTATGTGTCCCCGATTAAACTAAATGGGAATGACATATTGCGAGTGTACCAATTTAAGTACTTGCGGCATTATGTAAACGATGACCTTAATGACCAAGTGGATATTCAGAGGGAACGTAGGGTGCTGGCAGTCCGATGTAACTTGACTTGCAGGTTTGTACGCTGTAGCAAGACAGTCAAAATAACGCTTTTAAAGCTTATTGCCAAGTTTTACACGTGTAGCCTGTGGATTAACTACACACATTAAAAGAAGTTTGTGATCACTAGCAAAAGCTGATATATTTCAAAAAAAATACTTTATCCAAGTAAAGGGTTCACGTTATATATTTTTTTAAATAGAAATACACTGTTTGAAATTAAAAATCAAATCTTTTTTTTATTTTTGAATAACAAAAATTTTGTAATTCAATCCTAATGTAACTGTTACAGAAATTTGATGGAAAGAAAAAGATCGTTTAACCAAACTTATACAACAATTTATTAAGAGAAAGTTTCTATTTAATACAACATAACTCCTCCTCTGGCTCGCACATAAGCGGAGATCCTTCTGGGCATGCTGAGGATTAAGTTATCCAGCATTTCTTGCGGTAATCTGTCCCATTCATGAATAGCGGCTTCCCTGATCTCTGGCACTGTCTGGAAGGTGGCTGACGGTTCCAAACAGCTCGCTTAAGAGCATCCCACACGTGCTCTATTGGGTTTAGGTCAGGCGAGCCGGCAGGTCAGTCTAACCTTGTGATGTCGTATTCTCGGAGAGCAGCATTGACTCGTTGAGCTCGATGTGCGGGCTCATTATCATCGACCAGTACGAATTGGTGCCCATGGTTTACTCGGAATGGTCTGACAATTCCACCTAATAGCGACTGTTTTGTACATTTCTGCCGTCGTGGAGCCTCGATAGGTATCCAAGGCGTCTTAGCTCCAATCATTATTCCACCCCAAAAGGACACCGATTTCCCACCTTGCTGAACGGTTCCAGTGGCAGTTCTTTGCATTTCAGTCTCCAAGTCTTCTTCAGACATGGAAACGTCGGTTATCTGGATGAGTACTAATTCGCGATTCGTCAACGAAGAGACAGTTTTGCCAAATGTTTCCTCCTCATCTTCTTCTTTTTGCCGGAGCCTAGCCCACTGCCATCTCCATCGCTGCCGTTGCTGTGAATTCAGAGGTGCTCGCCAAGACCTCCGTGCTCGTAGTCTAGCCTGGTGTAAGCAATTCCGAATGGTCTGAGTGCTAACTTCAAGTCCAGAGGCGACCCGAACTTCTGCTTTTATTTTAGTGGCGTTGATTGTTGGATCACGGGTTGCCAGCAATCTGATATAGCGCTTCTGAGCAGCAGTCAGAACAGTTGGGCGACCACTGCTGGGTCGGTCAACTAAATTATCCATGCCGTGGTACCTCTGCAACGTGGCCACGATACAGGATTGGGATACAGCAACTCTGCGTGCTATTTCTCTCGTGGAATATCTTTCATCCCTCAAAGTTACAATTCTTGCTCGTAAAACTTTTGATAATCCTCTTGGCATTTTATTAATAACAACTTTCCTTGAAAAAATATTATAAATCCGTTAAAATTTAAAGTCAGATTTCTGAATGAGTGTAAGCTTGGATTGAATTTCTTTTTATATGGAAAAACAATTGAATTAGTTTTTTTTGTGTTTTATATTATAATTCTATATTTTTAAGTACAGAATCTAAAGAGATGAAGACATTATAATATAGTCTACCGTAACAAAAAGGTTTTCGATTCTTCGAACTGATCGCAAACTTTTTTTGATGTGTGTATACTCAGCGGGCTATCAGCACCCTACGGGTCCAATATAATAACGGGTTCTGAACGTTGATGGGGCTGTCCCGTTTCTGCTGTCTATCAGGTATGTTTGCATTAACACACGTCGATGGCACCCACGCCATCGTCAGATCGAAATCTGCCTCTTTGCGCTGCAGAGTGCGGGAAAGGTCTAACTGCATCCTTTTTTTTTTTTTTTTTTTTTTTTTTTTTTTTTTTTTTTTTTTTTTTTTTTTTTTTTTTTTTTTTTTTTTGGGTGGGAAATCATCAAATGACGTCTCCCGCCCTGGGCGGAGCGGAAGGGCGTGTCAGACTCTTACTGACTAAAACCCACCCGTGTTCCTTCAGTTGCCTGTGCGCCAGGGCCACGGTAACTCTTTCGAACAATCCGCAGCCCCGGCAGGCATCGGTCCTCTCGGACCCCGTCACTGGTGCTGACATCTGTCTGAGGCGCGCGTGGAACACGACGCGCCGTCGACCCGGGCCTGGTCCTTACCGGACGGCGAGCTGCCCATTGCTCGCCGTCCGCAAGCCCGCGCCTACGGTGGCCGGGAGTCGGCAATCGACTCCCGACGCCCAGGGTGTCTCCTCCTCCTGCGGCGGCTAGGGGCGCGAGGGCGCAAAGATTGCCTCTCCCTTTCGCGCTCCGCCTCCTCCTTCGCGAGCATTACTGCTTCGCAGAAGGAGGTGACGGCTTCCCATTCCCTCTCGCTCCGTACCGTCTAACTGCATCCTAAAGACCATAGCGGGGAGATTCAATTCTCCTATGTTAGGTGATGTTGTTCAAAGATGCGTTTCGAATAAAAGCCTTGTCTCTAAGTAGATTATAAGTAGGTATAAGTTATCTTTTTGTTTACTAACCCATATGGATGTTGCTTATCCGAAATAAAGGTTATTTTATTTTATTTCTATAATGAGTCTTTTAAGAATTTTAATTTTATATTTTCAACTGCTAAACAGTAATTCGTTCCATCATTTAAATTACGTTGCATCTACAAAATAAATCACTTAAGCAAAATTGCTTGAACCTTGAAAGAGCCATGAGAAAGCAATTTATTTAACACAATAAGCAACCAACTTCAGAACAGTTATACGCACATTGGAATAAACTGAATCGGTTTATAAACAATTTGTGATAACCCACTCATCATTACCGGTGACTCATCAAGAATGCACCTTAATTCTTCACGCAAAGATTGGAATTACAATGGAAAGTACAGGAACGTTGAATCCAAATAGGGGAACCTTACGGTACTTCACGGAGAGTGGAGCGGTACGGCGTCGATCAAGTCAGGTCAAAGGTTGCTTATTCATACATTGTTAGCAATCTTCTTTAAAAGGTGTACCGTTTGTGATTCCACCATTTGATGGTAACCTCTCATTCGTAATTGAAGACGGCGGATTGAGGAGTTCGCAAATACTCAGCGAGCTAGCAGAGTAACAGGAAAATCGTGCACCTGTTTATAATTTTTCAAACAAAGTGGTCCTCTACCCGTTTGCGATGTAATTTCAGGATAAATAAATAATATCCCGTTTATCAAACAGCTTTTAAATGGCATCGTAAACGAAGAAACTGGTCATCCGCTTACTAATGAGAGTTCTCGAGAATTCTCCATTGAATGAAAAAAAACCCTATATTATTTTTAAACTCAGCTTGAAATGGTCTAATATTTCCAACTTTCACAACAAAACGATATCAGTTCAACCAGTCATTATTTACACACAGTAAAATACAGGGCTGAACAAAAAAGATCATCGATAGCCTCAACTACCGGTATCGGGGCTACTAACACAGCCTGTCGCAACGCAGAACAATTTAATAATACGATAGAGGTCGTCGCATTTATGGTACACGATGATCGGGTAGCATCGGGCCATACCGATGAAGCAAGCAACTGACCTTTACTACCTCCCCGCTTCCACCTCCCTTCTATTCCCCACCGCAGTCCCCTTTACCAAGTCGCATCACGGATATACGAGCAATACCTTTTACGTTAAAAGCCTTTATGCAATTTAATTCAATAAGATTATCGTGATCTAAATTATGTGATGAAAGAAAGAAAGAAAATAATGAAAAAGTATATATTGGGACTCGCACAGGATTACCACAAACTAAACTAACCACACTCTTAAAAACAAAAAGCCGCATAATTAGATATTGATCTTTCATTAACATTGACATGCTAAACAGCCTTGGTAGTTTCAGATTTGACATTAAAAACTAATTAAGTAAGATCGTGATGAGTCTTCAAGAGCCTCGATTAATGGTTGACATTAGCATAATCATTTAGTATCATATTCGTATTAAATACGACCCAGATTTTACTAAAAATTTTGGTCTTAATCATCACTGTTTGATGTGGGTCACTGTCAATTTTAAAACCATCTAAGTCGCTCTCAATTCATAATTTAATTATGACCTGCAGTTTTATTTGACTCTCTGAATAGTTTTGTTCTTATTATCTAATTTAATATATATATATATATTTCTGATTAAATTCCAGTTAGCAAAGTTCACATACTTTTACAATCTGAACAAAGACCGGCTTACCGTATAGATGTTGAGAATAAAAAACTGTAGTTAGCAGAAAAAATAACGACTTTGTTCTTAAAATAAGCCAAGCGAAAACAAGTCCACAAGTTGGATGCAAATTATATGCAAGAACTATGCAAAAATAAACTAGTATGGAACTGAGTATTTTTCCTTTAAATGAGATTGTGGGCATTTCGATCTGAGGACTGGTTTAGCGAAGTAGTAGTTTCATGGGAAGGTAATGCGAGGCAAAGCTATAATCCCTATAAACCGCTGGGTGTAGGCACTGGGGCCGGATGCGATGGTCATATTTCATTACATGCACTTCGAGCAAGACGTGCACGATACTGCAGCGGAACAAATCGCGTAAATTGTTAGTCAAGTTCAAATTGGTAGTGACATAATTCAGATTTCTGCGTGCAGATATGGACGATAAGAATTTACTAGTATATAATTTAGAAGAGGAATTAGTGAAATAATAATACAAGACTACGAACAAACACTGATCATTAAAGGAAGGCTAAATATTTTTAGCTCTTTGAAAGAATGTGGGTAAACTCTTTTGCTTTATAAGACTCGTAAAGATTTCGTCAAATTAACTCGCGTATCGTGTATCTTAATTTTTTACTCCAAATTCATGAATGCCGTCCGGAATTGCATTTTATTTAAGAGCATTTCAAAGTCGAATAAAATTACTTAAACGTATTTGCGCTTTATTACACAATGCATACCGTTTTATATCACTGCCAAAGTCAATAAATAATAACTATAGAAGAAACTAATGTTACCACCAACAATATTGAACTGAGTAAACTTACATTACATTCATACAGTGTATTACCTCAATGCATATGTCTTCTATGATTCATGAAACTGCAGATGACGCTGCCTTCACATCCGGGTCACTAAGATACAATCAGGAGGCTTTAAGGCGACATTCCATATCCAGCAACGCTATAGTATTATTTATATCAATATGGCATGTCTTCAATGTAAGCCAATCAGACCCAGTCGATCGGAAATTCCGCACGGAGCATCACATAGCATCGTACGAAAATAGATAATGTCGATACAAAATGCATAGGCTAGACGGCGCCGAGTAAACATGACATACCAGAATTACAGCGATCAGTTTTAAACTTTGAAACAGATGGTTTTATTATGGATTAGAAGAGCTAGCAATGCTAAACGTAGAAAGTGAGAAAGAGATTTTAAAAAAGCAAACATAACTTTGTTGTAGTTACCAGTATTTCATCCCAGTCGTGACATAAGAGAAAAGATCAAGCTTCCCAGCGTAACTTTCAGAATAGAATAACTTGACCTTTAGCACACAAAGGAAAAAGACATAAAGATGACATCCGAAAGCTATGACCTTTGAGATCGTGCAAAAAAATCATTTGTCATACAAGTGTCTATAAATTTTAATGATTCGTGAGACGGATTGATATTGGCCTGTAGAGATGACTGTGATTGATTGATTATAATTTTGACTATGGCATCATTACACCCATGATTGAGAAAGCAAGGTGATATACATAGGAATTTAAACAAGTCATCAACATGAAGCTTTTATTGCAATAATTGTGTAAGTTTGCACCATGCAGATCTTACACAGTATTCGGGACACTTATTTTGTAAGACATTTTCCATGCACAGCGGAAACAGCGCTTAAACACTGCAATTAGTATTACTAAGTAGCTTAAAAGCGTAACAGCAAAAGTAGCAAGTTTAAAATCGTCTACTAACACCGCACTGGCTCGTTACACTACATTTTATATGAACACAGGCGTTAGGAGAAAACGAATGTAAAAACAGCCATTAATAATATTATATAGTTCAGTCTTAAAGCCAGTCAATTACAAAGATGATACTGATGAATTCGAAGCTAAAACCGACGTCAACCATATAAATCTAATAGAAGAACAATCGAAGACCAACAAAAGCAACATAAATAAAGTTGTGTCGGGCCTATTTCTGTAGACAGTCGGCTAAGCCGCATAGATGCCGGGAATGGTGACTGAAAAGTGCTAAAACACAATGCACAACGATATTCTATTCGTAGAAATGCTATTTTTACAAGAGGCTAGTTCTGAACCAAATAAACTGATCAATTTTATAGTGAAATATTTAGTGGAATCAAA
The DNA here is from genome assembly GCA_917490735.1 of Dryobotodes eremita. Taxonomy (NCBI): domain Eukaryota; kingdom Metazoa; phylum Arthropoda; class Insecta; order Lepidoptera; family Noctuidae; genus Dryobotodes; species Dryobotodes eremita. The sequence continues at coordinate 7,636,933 of OU823254.1, read as the reverse complement.
ATATATTTTTTGTAAAGATGAAACAATAGTGATCAACTAATAGTGAGCGTGTGATAAATACATTCTAATAATGGAAAAATATACCATCAACGGTATTTATAAATCGATTATAATTTTAATAAACGCCCCGTCGAAGTTAAGCTAAAACATGTTTGTTCAGGTGAAAGCATTAAATAATTTAATTTGCACAGAGATTGTTCACATATTCGGAATTTTTCACTTCGCACTCACTTTTGTTCATTCGTTTTTACGAAGTTAGCTATCTTGAGCAGGATGTCGCGATATGCAGAGCGTGAGAACTCGATTCTATCTTGATAAGTTTACCCACGATTCGGATTCACCCAAGAAACGTCATTCAAGCACTCATTTCGCAATGAATTACTCAACTAAAATGGCGTTAAAAATCTGTATCGCTTGTTTTTTGCTTTATTGTTTCTTCATAGAATCGATGTGAGCAGAATTTACGACAAGTAAGTATATTAAAGTGAAAAAACGACAAGATACCTAACAAATTATTAAGACAGTACTTTTGAACGTAGATTCTGTAATAATATAGAAAAGTATAAATTAAATCTTAAAATAGTTTCCATTTCTGTAACAAGATTAAATATTTGTAACACAATAGCGTGACTCAGCAGAAACCATCCGGAAAACTTTAAGATCGTCACTATAAAAGTGTACTCCCAATAGTTTTGCTGAGACTAAACAACTTTTGCGAAGTACACTGTATGAAATCCAACTGGGTGAGAAAATAAAAGCTAAAATGTCTAGCTAGCAACACGATAACTGTAACAAATAGAGCAGATTGGAAGGAAAACAAAGTTTAGCGCAACGAGCACCAACTTTACAGACTTTTGCGAAACGAAAAAGAGGATATGAAATCAATTAAGTCTAGCTTTTAACTATTTTTGGATTCAGTGATTTATTTACAAAGTGAAATTTATTAATAGACTATATCAGTATAGTTAACGATGTCATTATTTCCTGTTACTAAGCATATGATAAGCACACGCCTACCGCTTGCAAGATTCAATCATTAGGTAAGTGCTTTCAAAAGCAAAAACCTAGTCTGAAGACAGAAAAAAGAGGAACCTGCTTCGTAACTAATCCATCATTCTCAAACACACAGCATTATGTTATAACGAGTCATCACTAGGATGTTTGTTTAGAAAGTTACGAGTACATCGCAAGTGCAAAAAGTATGTAAACGTTCATCTCTGAATAGTTCATATGCCCCTGGTAGTTGTTATATAAGTATTGCATAAATCCTTTCACTACTTACAAATCTAGAATACGCATCTAAAACATTGTATTTTTTTCTATCCTGAGTTTTTTGTGTTTTACTATTTATATTTTAGATTCATTAGTAATTTTTTTGTTCATTTTTGAACCATTATGATTATTTATAGTAAATTATCTGCCTACTTTGTGAAAGCTACTAATCTGTTATACGAATGTAACAATATTACATTCGTGTAATTCCTATGCTTGTCGTTGATTATTTTTAAATATCAGTTAAGCACTCACATCAAAAGTGTCTAGGGATCAAGCACGTTTTTGCTAGTTACAAACATGTTGGTTTTTTAATTATATTTTAATTTTTTTATAAATTTCGTCATTTGAAAAGGGAATATTTTTGAGTTTCGGTCAAAAGATGAAAATCTTCCGTCAAGTCGTATTCCTATATAATCCTGCAACTGGTTTGTGGCCAAATCAGTAAAATTTCTTCCATACTTCTGAGTGGAATCAATACAAAAGAACGTTATTATGGAGAGAAGACGTCATTTGAGCCGAGAAGAAATGATCAGAGCCGTGGGAATGTTGGATTCTGGTTCTCGGCAACGTGCTGTGGCAATCGCTCTGGGCACTACGCAGAGGGTTTCATGTCGACTTTGGACACGTTACCGCATCGCTGGCAGCCTGGCAGAGCGACATAGAGGACGAGCTGGCATCACCATACGCAGACAAGATCGTTACATACAAATTACTGCGCGACGAAATCGTACAATGCCCGCGATGATGTTGGTTACGAGGCTTCATGGCTCTTTAGAGATGTTAATAAGCGATCAAACCATAAGAAATCGCTTGCATGAAGTCAATCTCTGTTCCCGAAGGCCGATACGTGTACCACCTATTGAGCCCCGCAATCGCAGAGCCCGTTTACAATGGGCTCGGGAACTCAGAAATTGGTCAAAAGAAGAGTGGCGTTTTGTGTGTTTTTCTTACGAATCTCCCTTTGGTATGAGGCCAAATAATACATGTGCATGGTATTGAAGGACCTCTGGACGCCAGGAACGTTTAAAATCATGCCAGGATTTCCATGCGTACAGTGGTGGAACAATCATGATATGGGCGAGTATTTGGATCGGCGGAAGAACTGAACTGATTTTGGATCAGAGGCAATCTCAATGCACAGATTTACGCTGAAGCGATTGTATCAGACGTTTTTATTTCTTTGTGGACCCAATTTGTTGCTTCATTTCTGCTAATGCATGATAATGTACGTCCACACACTGCCAGAGTCATTGCAAACACATTTGTCGCAGCTACTATCAACGTCCTACCATGGCCTGCTCAATCGCCAGACTTGAATCCCATTAAGCACATATGGGATATGCTTCAAAGAAGAGCTCAGCCAAATATGGATGCCGTACACACACCAGAAAATAATATGTTTAGCCTGTTATAACAGACGTGGGCGGCCATTCCGCAACGATTTGGATGAACTCATATTGAGTATGCCGAATCGCTGCAATTGTGTTATACGCATTAACGACGAAAAAACGAACTACTAATTTTTTACGCAATAAAAACCTTTAAAAACTTTTATTTATATCACATTTGAATGTACGGATTAAAACCTTAAGGTGAAAAATCCAGCGAGGCGGCGAGCCTCCTTGCCGGATTGCCGCCGTGGGATCTGGAGGCAAAGGTCCTCGCGCACGTTTGGGAGTGGCGCGAGGAGGCGAAACGCCGGGGCGTAACTCCGCTGCCGCGAGAAATCACGGCACAGCGGACAGAGCTCCGGCGGGATCTCATGGCGGCATGGAGAGTGCGACTGTCGCAACCCAGCGCAGGGCACGCCACAATTGCGGCGGTAAGACCCCTCTTTGAGGAGTGGCTTGAGAGGCGCCACGGCGTCCTCACCTTCCGCCTGACGCAGGTCCTCACCGGACATGGCTGTTTCGGTTGGTTCCTGTTTCGGATAAGGCGGGAGGAAACGCCCGGGTGTTATCATTGTGTGGATCGACCGGAGGACACGGTGGAGCATACGGTGGAGGTCTGCCCGGCTTGGGCGGAGCACCGCCGTGTCCTCGTGGCGGCGATCGGCGGCGGCGACCTCTCGCGTCCGGCCCTGGTTCAGGCCATGGTACGGAGCGAGAGGGAATGGGAAGCCGTCACCTCCTTCTGCGAAGCAGTAATGCTCGCGAAGGAGGAGGCGGAGCGCGAGAGGGAGAGGCAATCACTGCGCCCTCGCGCCCCTAGCCGCCGCAGGAGGAGGAGACACCCTGGGCGTCGGGAGTCGATTGCCGACTCCCGGCCACCGTAGGCGCGGGCTTGCGGACGGCGAGCAATGGGCAGCTCGCCGTCCGGTAAGGACCAGGCCCGGGTCGACGGCGCGTCGTGTTCCACGCGCGCCTCAAAGAGATGTCAGCATAATTGACGGGGTCCGATAGGACCGATGCCTGCCGGGGCTGCGGATTGTTCGAAAGAGTTACCGTGGCCCTGGCACACAGGCAACTGAAGGAACACGGGTGGGTTTTAGTCAGTAAGAGTCTGACACGCCCTTCCGCTCCGCCCAGAGCGGGAGACGTCATTTGATGATTTCCCACCCAAAAAGAAAAAAAAAAAAAGGTGAAAAATCCAGCATAAGCAAAAATTGCGAAAAGTCTTTATTAATGCTAAAATCAGAGAGTACTTCGTCGATCTACACATACGAATACATTTTATTTAGTCAATCTAATTATAGATATGTTTACTTAATTTCAATAGAGCAAAAAAATATGTTTTATAAGTACATTGATCCCTAGACACTTTTGATGTATGCAGGTAGTTAAGATTTAAATTTGAGTACAAAAACTCCACCTGTAAGTACGAGTAGTTACCTACTATCGCGCTATCAATAATATTTTCTATACAATTTTAATAATTTCCAAGAAGGAATATAATGCACTGATAACAAAATCCAATTGAATTATTATCGGTACCATGTAGTGCATAAACAATTCTACAATGCGTAAAATATAGCATGAGATACGAACTAGGTATAGTATATTTATTTTGTTTTTTATTTTTTTGTATATTTTTAATTTTCCTATGCTGCACTGGTTGACGTCATCACGTCAACGCTGGTTATCGCTGAAAACCAGCGCTGGGGCTGTCTCACATAGGGTAGTAGCATTATGCTGAGCAACTGCCGTTTTGCGTGGATGTGTCGCTATTTTCCCCCAACTCGTTCTTTTTTGTATTTGTGTTTTTCTTTGCGTCATGTTTACCGCAAATAAACCTATTTTCTTCTTTTTTTTTCTTAGATAGTGAGTACAACTTTCCTGTTTCTTAGAAAATGATTTGATCGGAGATTTTTATAATTAACTCAATATGCAAACTAATGCTAATCGATTTTAAAACTCATACTATATGTGGATATTTATATAATTATAACATTAATTCGCCAATGGCCTATTGTAGACACAGGCTTCCACAAGATTTTTTCGAAACCTTTGATTCGAAACTTTTACAATCACATTTTTAGTCTCCACAAAACTTGGCCGTCGAACTTCGCCAAGGATAGACTCTTGCTTCCTAGTTAGTCACTATCCAGAGTATCCACCGTTTATCTAAACAAAGTGAATTCTAAACTAGTATGGCAAACATTCACATTTTTAGTCTCCACAAAACTTGGCCGTCGAACTTCGCCAAGGATAGACTCTCGCTTCCTAGTTAGTCACTATCCACAGTATCCACCGTCTATCTAAACAAAGTGAATTCTAAACTAGTATGGCAAACATACGTGTGTTAGCTCAATCAAACAGAGACGTCCATGGTTTGAATTGGTTATTTTGACTATACAGCAGTTGCTAATTGAATCGTGTAGGTGTATACAGTCTACTGTAGTACACAGGATGACATATCAAGCTTTAAATTTCCAGTATAAGATATAGTCTTGCGTTGTACAGGCTTTCCGAACAATGAAAGGTCAGTTTATATTGGATTATGTTGTCATGCGAACCGAATTCGCGTGTTACTGTTGGTATATACATCTAATTTCAACGGTTTTATAGCTTTTGTTTGTGACGATCAAAGTTTTCAAGAGCGAGTGTGTGAATTTTATTTGTCGTTAAAATTGTTTCAATTTTGCAGAGATTATTAAAATTGGTTAAAGTGACATTTTACCTATTACAACTTGTACGCTCTAAGCACGTTGATCAATATTTAATAATGGAAAATAATAACTCCAAAATATCAATCGAACCTCATAATATTGTACTTTAGCTACCATTATTACTAAAACCATCAATTTCTATTTAAAAAAATTCCATCGACTTCCTGCAAAATTTCAATTTCACCAATCACAGCAAACAAATTTGAGTCGGAACCCCTCGACAAATCATCTTCTGCTACGCTTTCCCCTTGCCTTGTTGTTTTCTAATTATCTACTCCATCGCATTCAAACCCCAGTCGGTATCGGCGCACAAAACTCTCCCAATTAAAACACAGTTACACACACAGAGACAAACGGCACTTCAAAACAAACTCGAGTTTAATGCCTCAGATTGAAAGTTAATTAGATTCCCAATTCCTCCCACTGGGCGAAGCAATTTGAGGCAAAATTAATATGAACGAACAAGGAGAAACAATATCAGATTCGGTTGTTTCTATTTTCTGAACGCAATTTTACATCCTGCCAACAATTTTGCTAAAAACCGAACGGCATTTCGGAATCCAAAAAGTATTTTCCGCAGGGAATTCAAATAAAATTTAATTTAACTAATTTACTTCCTCCATTTTTCCGATGAGAGATCCTGTTGATTAAATAGAAAATGTAGCTATACGTCGATTCATATAGCTTACTTGTTCTTGTAGCATCGATAAAATCGTCTACACCTGCTTTGTTAATTGCATCTTACACAACTTAAGTACCAATAAATAAGTTATAGCAATTCCATTCCTTTTCCTTTTGCAAATACGCCTCATAAATTAATTCTTCTTTTATTTATTTATTTATTATTTATTAAAACTTTATGCACAAGTAAAAAAAAATACTGTACAAAGGCGGACTTAATGCCTGAGGCATTTTCTACCAGTCAACCTTAGGGTGATGCAGAGACAAAACATGGCAGGTGCAACATAAGGGATAGATAACTTGAAAAATAATAAATACTAATACATAGATACATACATACATACATATAACGAAAATAAACTTAGTCAAGAGAAATAACGATAGGAAGAGGAGAAAACGAATCCAGCAAATCAGCGCTGGGATGATTCTGCCAACTTCTTACGAATATGTTCACGTGCCTTCACTTTAAAAGTAAACCGACTGGTTGCCGTCCTGATGTTCAGAGGGAGCGCATTCCAAAGAAAGACCGCCTGGACAAAGAAAGAAGAGTGAATGAAACCAGAGCGGTGGGAAGGACATCGTAGAAGACGATTTATTATACTTTTTTCTTTTACCATTTTATTATACTAGTTTTAAGGAAATCCATATATAGATGTTTCAGTTTAAAATCTAATAATAATGACTACAACACGCTAAGTAGGTACCTACAGGTAAACCAGAAAAGTTATGCGCATCGGTAATCTTCGTGTTTCCGAATTAGCACGAAAGTCGCACTTTTCTTCCTTTCTCTCGTATGGTCATGCCTGCATATTGCGAAATTAAAGCTACCTAAATTCCAAAATTACATGAAACAGACAAACCAACAGACATTTACCAAATCGTGACTCCCAGTGAAAGTGATTGGCCAGCAGAAGGCATTGAAAACAACACATCACGACCTTGCAGATCAATCAGACTGATCATAGTGCGTGACTTGCAGCTACTGGTATTTGATTTTTGCAAAGCTCTGCGTATGACGCCATAGTGACTCATGCGCAGCGAAACGGATTGCTTGTAAGGTGTCCTTAATTACTTAAGCAGGTATCTACAGCTGCATGAAGGTGGGTCTGGGTATACAATGGAAGGTTTAGTTCGTGTGCATATTGATTGAATATTATTATGAAAAATTTTGATATTTGTGGGAGATTTAGATAGAATAAGTTCAATACATCAGGCTGTATACCGTATTCCATTATGCTCTGGCGATGAAGAACAAAGACTATCTTGAGAGAAGATAGCTTTAAAAGGCAATACAACCAATAAAGAAATGAAATATTTGCTATGCAAGTTAATTACCAATAAAATACTAGACGGTGCAATAAGATTCATTAATGATAAATAATGGAAGAAGCTTACTTATCTTCCTTGTGAATCGTTAAATAAATTATTCCTAGTTATAATCCTGCGGCTTTGTAATTCATCGCTTATAATAGCCTGTAGAAGTTCAATGGTTCTAGTTAGTGCTAAAGATTTGACGCAATCTTATCTCTTCCATTAGAAATATTAGAATTATCTGTATCTGAATTTAGATTTGAAGCTAATATTACTTTAGAGTCATTCAATAAATTATTCTTTATCAACCTGTGGCTATGAAACTCATCGGAATTAACTACTAAATCTGGAATCGTCTTATCGTCTATTTAATCGTCAATAGACTATTTAAAACCATTACCTATATAGAAACTAACCCGAGCGGGTTACTACCACTAACCCGAACGTTTAAATAAGTTAAATACAATTTTAATACAATACGGCTGACATTTACATCTACGTACAAATTACTTGAATATGCGTCCAATCAATCAAAATTTCTATCAAATCTAAAAGCTAATGGTATAAAAAATAAACGTAAAATCAACAACTTGCACGCAAGTGTCATTAATCGAAGATGACAAGCGATAACGTTGTGGAGCCACCGTCATCGTCATCAAGTTCGTAAAGGTTCAGTCCCACCAAAAGATCTGAGGTTATATTATTTTAGAACAACAAACTGTATCAACCATGAAGTTATTATCATTGAAATCTATGATTGAAGCAAATTGATTTTTAATTTACATTGGTATAAAACGTAACGGACAATTTAAAGCGATTTGATTATTGAACATCGATCCGTAACTTTCATGTTTTACAAAGCGGAGTACCTGATAGACTATTAGATATTCTACTCTGTAAAACACAAAAAATAAAATGAAAGAAGGAGATACTGCAAAGTAAAGAGGTTAATTATATGTCCAAGAATGTAAACAAAAACGAGTTTGACCTTTCTTGTTTACATGACAACAACCAGTAAAAAGATAATCGTATAAGCATATAACTTAATTAATACTTAAGGGTAATTGTAATGAGCAACCAATTTACATACACACACTGTACAGTAACGTATTAACATAAACATTATCATGTCATGCATTATAATATTGCTTCACACGCAGTGAGCACAAAATTAAAATCATGGGTGCTACCCATTACCTTTTCTAATTTGTCTTTTTTATTAAGCGTACCGTAAGCATTTTATAAAATGAAGATAAATTGTATTCTAATTTTAGAAGCCTTTTTGGGCTTGTTGTTTGTGTGCTTATGTTTTTTATTAAAAGGGCTGACTGTTAATTATTTTTTTACTATTTTCAATGAATATCATAAAGTTACCATTTCATGCAACAAAATAAAATAAATAATAGCAACTTTTTTATGCTCCAATTAATATAAAACTCACAAATTCATCCGCTCGCACAGCGGGAACCCCCAATAAACGGCAGTTCTAAAGGTAGCCAGAATACAATGAGCGCTATAACGAACAAGGGAAGTATCAAGTGGCGTTCAACCGGCTACCGTGACCATCGCACACGATCTTGATACTTGAATGAGATATTAATGTATTAGATACCGTGATTACATTACTGACTTAGCATTTTGTGTTGGCACGTGATTAGTTTTGCTTGTTATTGAGTTGTTGGAAAGGAATATCGTGGAGTAGGCTTCGAACATTAATCAGTTTATTTATAGGAGAATGACGTATGGAGTTACCTATAGTCTGGCTGGATCCTGTTACAATTACCAAGTAATCTAGTCAAAGCGAAAATGAGAGTTATGACATGAGACGTTCTATTTAACCTCTGATTTAAACATCGACGAAACTCAAACATATTTTCTTATATTCTTTCAAAAAAGTAAAACAGGCCTTATTTTTATCAAAATAAGTACCTACCTACAATATTTTTTTGGCTGGTGTCTAAAAATACTATAGGGGAGGGGTGGCATGAAAGGGACATTTTTGATGTTGAGGCTCTAATAAGTGATTGAGATAATATTTGGAACAGGTTGAAGTCGAATGGGAAGCTTCCATTATTATACTATTGAAATAAAATGCACTAATTGACATTTATTTATTCTTAGTTATTTATTTTCGCATCTTTAAAAAATATCTATTTTGTCCCTTTCATGAATAGCCTGTATTGAAAGGGACGCAACGATTTATGAAAGGGACAGCACATAAAAATCAAGGAAAACCACATTACACTTTGCTAAACATGTTCTAAAAATATGAAGTATGTATACAATAACAACTTAGGTATGTTTCAAAATCAAGTCTTACCGTCTCCATCTTACAGACTAACAGAATTAAACTTAAGTGAATTAAAATTAATTTATATAGAAATCAACAATATTATAATCTTTTCTTAGACATAATTTACTTAAAAAATTATTATTGCTTTCCTTACAATCAACAGTCTCGTTATAATTAACAAGAATTGAAACATTTATATAAAATTAAATATAAATCAACCATTTTATAAGTCTTTTCTTAGTTCTTAATATATTTATAATCAACAGTCTTCCTTAAAGTTTAGTTTACTATCTTACAAAAGTAATTAACTTAGGTAATAACAATGACGGCTTTTAGTGACATAGTGAGCAAAAAAAATTAAAGATACCTTTAATGCCACAGGTTTCGTGTGCCCATTTCGTGCAAATTTTACATTGATACCAATCTTCATTGCTGTCGGAATATTTGTTCTTACAAACATTACATTGGTCATCACTTTCTGTTTTATCTTTTGTAATGCGGCGATTTTTTAATCTTGGAGTGACATCTTCAGTTTCAGAAATATCATCTATTGAATCAGAATCTAGATTTGACAACGAATCGTTGCTACTGTTACTGCTTGCGATTTTTCGTGCAGTCTTCTTCTTCTTTTGACTAGATTTAACATTTTTTTTTCGGTTTTCTTCTTTTTACCCTTCTCGTTACTTTTGGTTTTGTTTGGTCCCTGATCAATTAAATTGCATTTGAAAATTTGTTTTACATGTTTTAAGTTTAGTTTCTCAGCCTTGGGCGTTTTCTTTTTTAAGATATCCATCATGTTTTCTAGAAGCAATCTATCTTTTTCGGGGGTTTCAGTTATAATCGTGGTTTTGCCTTTACGTTGCTTCCCAGTGGTTTTTCGAGGTGGAGCTTTAGGAAATGGACGAATGAGTTCCGGAGTTATTGGGGGGTAAGAAAAATTTGAAGCTCTAGCATGTAAAACTTCAGTATCGGAATATCCAGCTTGTGGCTCATTCAAAGTAGAGGGTGCAGGTCGTGAATCATTGGAGGTTGAAGTCTCAGGTTGTGGCTCATTCGAAGTAGAGGGTCCAGGTCGTGACTCATGTGAGGTTGATGTTCCAGGTTGTGGCTCATTCAAAGTAGAAGGTCCAGCTTGTGGTTGACTTAAAATGGAAGGTGAACCAATTCGTTCATTTGAATCAAGCTCAAGATCAACAAGGTTAGAAGCGGTAAAGCGGGGAAGGTTATGTGGCAGTTCTTCTTCATTTGAGGAAGATTCGTCAGAGTTTTCGGCAGAACCAGTGGGGGTTTTAAGATAATGCGGTCGGTCTGTTACAAAAGCAGGTAAAAAATCTTCATCAGTGAAAATATTTTTATTGATTGGCCATATTCCAGTGTTCTTGAAACCAGACGTTATATTATTCATATTAAAAGCAGCATAGAAAGCGTCTTTAGCAAATTGAGCCACATTATAAATTGTGATAGTTTTACCAGGGTTTGAAGTCATCCAGTCATTCATGCTAGCTCTGTAACGAGCTTTGAAGGGTCCAAAAACGGTCACATCGAGAGGTTGTAGGCGGTGACTGCAGTGAGGTGGAAAGGTTAGTATCATTATGTTATTTCCTCGGGCATACAGAACTACGTTAATAGTTATATGAGTCTTATGATTGTCTAGGACTATTAAAGCTGGTGATTCAGCATTAGGCTTGACGATGTGAACAAAATGTTTTAAAGCTTTTAAAAAGCAATCTTCGGTTATCCAACCAGACACATTGGCGAGACCTAAAGCACCCGTAGGACCATTTTCCAGCATATGTTCCTTAAAATGAACACGCGGAAATATAAAAGCAGGAGGAATGCTTCCACCAGAAGCATTTGCGAAAGCCAGCATAGTTACAAGCGAGCCACGTTCTGTTGAGCTAATTTGACCAACTCTCTTAACACCTGCTTGGGCAACTATCTTGGGAGCATTAGTGACCGTTGTGCATCCAGTTTCATCTAAATTCCAAATCATATTTGGAGGAAAATTGTGCTTTAGGTAACATTTCTCTAAATTATCGAAAAAGTTTTGAACATTGTGTCTATTGAAGCTTGTAGTTCTTGCCAGGGAAGTATTCTCAGGTTTTCTTACGCTCAGTGAGTCATGTCTTTTTAAAAAGCCCTTCAGCCAATCTAAACTAGCTGTATTATTTTCATCCCATGAAGATGGTATTTTCCGATTTAAACGAATTTCATACTGATACGCTAGTTCTCTGACTTGTTTGGTTGTCAAGCCATGGCACATTTTTGCGGAGGTCTTCAAATAATCTGCCAGGGAATATTCTTGGTCTGCCGTGAAAACTTTTTTATTGCCAATATTAGGTTCATAAATAAATGACGTACCTTCTAAAGATTTAGCTTTTGCGACCAATCTGTGCAAATGAGATTTGCTAACATTAATTATCTTGGCAGCCGATCTCACAGAAATGCCTTTCTGTATTACTTCATTCACTGCCTCTTCAATTTTGTGTGCATCGACACGTGTTCGCTTTTTAGGTGGCATTTTTAATCTGTAAAATTATAAATTAATAAGTAAGTAAGCCAAGACGAAATAGCAGTTATGAAAGGGACAGTTATGAAAGGGACGTCCCGTTCATAACCGTTTGTCGTGTCCCTTTCATAAATATCATATCGAAATGGAAAACATAACAACAAAATTTACAATTTTAGATTAAAGTTTACTGACCTTTTGTTCACGTATTTATCAATCTCTAGCCGATCCTAAACAGTGGACAACAAATAAATAGTTAACCCGCAGCACTTGACAAAGCGTTTCACAATTTTAACAGAAAAATTACTTTTTAACGGTAATAAAAACAGTTGCACTACTACGCCATCTTTGAAATGACAGGAGTGTGAAGTTAGTCGCGAACAAATGCGTATTGGGGCTGCCATACGACATAAATAGTGTTGACTCGAAAATGTTTTCTTTTTGCTAGCTATTTAAAGTGTCCCTTTCAATACTTGTCCCTTTCATACCACTTCTCCCCTACATATTTATGCAAAGGAACTTTAAAAACGTTTTGTATTCAAATTAAAATATACAATCACCATAGTCAAGCCTACTTGGGATAAAAATATACACCCTGTAGCTACGTGTAAACCAACTTACATCTAAATATGCCTAAAAATATGAATGAACTATCAGCCAGGTCTTGGTACGACCTTACCCAACAAAATTATACTAATAGCGGGACCCGCATAACTTGCCTCTTTTTTATGAAGGTTAAGAATTTCCATAGAAACTTTATTACATATCCATAAAATAAAAAATATTAGCTGACTATAAAATATAACTCTTTTAGGTCATGTTAATCTTTAATAAAAAAGCTTTCGTTTTCTACTTTTGCCGTCTCAAGGATCATAAAAACGACAAGATCTTGTTACAGGGTGACTCGCAGTTTATATGTAATAAAGCCTATTTCTTTCATGAGTATATCTTTCAGCGTTTCATTTTATAGCTGCCTTACTGGCTTAAGAGAATCAGTCTTCTTTTGTGAGAGCTTCTGAAAATGCAATGTGGAAGTTTTCTCCATCAATAAAAAAGGGTTAAGTGATTTGGCCTGCGTTATTGAATACCGGCCTATCTTTATTGTTTGGTATGTCAACTTCCAGCCTATTCTTTTCGGACTCAAGAGTGTTAAAAAGAAAAGTTTTGATATCAGCAACTTTGGTGTTTCAACGGTTTTCTTTTATTTTAAGATAGTTTGTAAGTATATTCAACTTACCTAAGTATATATTAAAAATACAAGAAAGTTTATGATTGCGTTTATTATTTTAAACATAGCCACGTTTTTCATTACTACACCTCGTTGCTACTTTTCTTTAAAGTTCTTCTACATAATGTTTCATCACGATATCCTTTGTTTAGAAGCCTTTATAATATTGGAACAGTTTCTCTTCATTTAAGAGCGTTACGTGCATCAAAAGTAGCCGCTAATGAGCTTAGTGTCTGTGAAATTGAGGTCAAAGCTGAAACACTTTCGGTAAAATCTTCACGCTAAAGTATTATGAAATTCAACACAACGTTACTGCAGCTTCGTTTCGCGTCAAGTTGGCAAAGTTGGTGTTGATACTACAAGTTTACAACTCATAAGGAAAAACGATCGTGTTATATGAAACCCACACACGTGAAATTACTATCCCGAAAGTTTTGCTGAAACTACCTACTTAGGTGTTGGTGAGAACTATGTCATTAATTTTCAAGATTCATTAGAAACTTGAGTCAAGGATTTAGTTGGAACTTTTATTTTACTACGTAAGTTTAATACTTGGTAAATAACTGTTGATGGTTGTAACTTTCTTGAGACGGCTAAGTGGAAGTTTTCCAGGCACGCCTTATAAGCCTCATAACCCCTTGAAGCGCTTATAGGTAGCCGCACCTCTTAACTATCTGCGGAATGTACTCGTAGACCCACAGAGTGTGTGGGGAGTGTCGAGTAATGATGGCTAACAACTACTTCAGTCACCCCACGATAAGTATAAGGGTGATATGACAATATCCAATGTTATCATAGTTGTTACTTTCTTTACAGTGCACAAACAATTTTTTGTATGTGTTGTAGTTCTGATGGTCAAAATAAGCTAAATGCGAATGAATATTATTTGAAGCTTAAAACGTGCAACCCAGTTGTTAACATGAAAATGTTTTGGGCATTTTTTTGATTTAGACTTCATCCAAATAAAAAAATACCCAAAACATTTTTAGTCAGAGCATAACATCGAATTTTTAGCTACATTCACTAAATATGCGGCACGGTTTTCCCCAACAGGGTTTACACATCGACACGGCATGCCCAGAGGCCTATGGCTGCTCCACAATTAGTCGAACGTACGCCATCGGATTTAATTAACGGATTTCGTGGTGACAGGCAACTAAACCCGAGTGTGAAACGGGCATAGCATTTAAGCAGAACTTAATAGTATCAACACTGAAGCAAATTAAGCGGTGAATGTTGGATTAGAGATCATAGCAGTGAACAGATTAGATAATAGCCTGCTACTTATACAAGGCGAAGATCTTTACGTAAAATTTAGAACTGTTCAAACTGATCGTATTCATGCGGGAGCTAAAAACGTAAAGTTTCACCTAATCATTTTAAGCCGAATTAATAATAATAATTATTAATTTGAGTATGGTATATACAGTAGGTATGACGTGAGTTCTAACTCAACGTAATTCATTAACTTCACTCTAGTGAAGTTAATGAATTACGTTTTGATAGCCACGAAAATACAGACAAATGTTGAAACCAATCAAATAAAACATGGAAGACCCATGTTTGACTTACGCGAGACAAAAAATTAAAACCTTTTACTTTGTTTTAAATTATTATCATAATAATCATGAATATTGGACAGTACAAAATGATTACAACCATTCATTGACGTCATGAAAAATAAATTCGCACAATCATAAAAACATTCTACCAAATAATGGAGAAATATAAATACAAAATGTTCGAACAGCCGCAGGAAACGAGTGTTAATACATCATTGATTACAAATTATAAATTGATTTTGCACATGTTGATATCGCAATCAGATACACTGTAGCAATAGTATATGATATTATTAATAACGTTTAATGCTACCACAATTTTCATGGTAATGGTTTTGACATTTTGGCCAAATCGGCGGGTGATTCTATAAAATGAACGATGTATTATGTGGTAAAACTTTAATGAGATAGTCATGCGGAATTAGAGATCATTAATATGATAGAAATTATGGAGAATTATTATCAGTGAGTTGGCTGTTTTGCTCAAGATTTTTATCTAATCAGATGCATAGTTTAGTTACCGTATATAATTATTTAATGCTCCAAAAATTTCAAACCCGTTAATTTAAACTAAGAATATTTTTTAACATCATACAAACACGTTTATAATATAAACTATTTGTACTTTTGAAATCAACTTTTGTATAATTTCAATAAATTATCTACGAAGAAAACAGCACTGACCGTTGCCTACGATACCTAACACTTCACACTCCAAACAAAAGTATTACCTTATCTTCAGAATTTTCTGCGAATTAATTATGCTTCAGAAATTATTTTGAGAGGAAAATTTTAGGAAGATATCAACGATATTGAAATAAAGATTCATTATGAAAGCCTGTATTGTGTTCTATGGTACGGTCTACAGCTTTTCGTAGAATTTATAACGTTCGACGACTACCTACCATTCATAGCTTTACATTCGATTTTAATTTATTAATTTGTTTGGCAACCGAACAACAGATGCGTTTAATTTATTGCTACAAAATAAATCTACTATAATAGTGACGTCACGTAATCATTTATGTGTATTTGAGTAATAATTAAAGGTATTATTAAACGCTAGTGAGAATTTCGGAACTGTAATATAGCTTATTTGTTCAGTTGTTTCAGAGATTTTAATGTCACTGGCTACTGACTAATGGCAATTAAATCTGATGATTTACATGAATGTTTTTTGACGATAAAGCTGTTTGTAATAAATTAACTATCACATAAATTAGCAGTTGATTTACAAATTAGCATTAAAGATTTTGACTCATGACAGTGCACCCTTTAATGTATACACCCCGTATACAGTGCAAGACACATTCACAATGCTTCCAAGACTTATCAGCCCTTTCGTGTGCACTTCAATTTAGCCAAAATCATTTCAGTAATCAAATTTACGCACACACAGCCGTAGATTGTCTTTGTCCCAAAAACGTAACCCTTCCTTTTAGCGTGTATAATAAATTTAGAGGAAGTTCCAAGTGAAAGTGTCACGTTACCTGTGTGAGATGTCTCGACGGACGCGTAACGTGTGCGTCGTGTGCGTAACTACGCGAGTGCTCACCTGAAACAAAGACACATTGTGAATACACATGCAGAAGGAGTAGAATGAAAAGGTACTGTACTCAAAATTCAAAAGATTTAGAAGTAGGTAGACGAAATAATGAATTTATTGTAAGTGGGGTTGATTAAAATGACTTCGATGTCCACAATTAAGAATAAGATTTCTGTTATTTTGAGGAGGACTTGAAAATTATCAGATAGGACGACAATTTCAAGCATAAAGATTATCTCCTTCTGCAAAACACTCAGGAAACTAGATCGAAAGAATTTAATTTAAAAAGTTTTAGCACAAAGGCAAATAAAATCGATGCACTTGTCCCTGCAGCTATATTCTAGTTACAAGCCTACTATAAACTCGCAACTAGTTATTATACTAAAACTTGACACCTAAGGAATGACCGTAAGAAGCACTGAACCGGGAAGCCTGGTACAAAGGGAGGCCTTTGTGCAACACTGGAACTTTACAGCTCAGATTACATCTTGAAACTCAATCCTAGCAATTTATTCTATTTATTCGACTCTTCCTACCATGAATATTGCCACTGTTACTTTACGTGTCTTTCTTTTTTGTAGTTGTAAGTTCATTGGTAAGAATATTTCATTCATCAACTGTCTACGCTTTGATTTTGTTTTTGTCAGCTATCCTATTTTCTATTTCAATTAAAACTCTTCTGTGATAATCGATTCTCGTGCAGACCTCACGACACGCCACCTCAAAACATACAACCATGTTAATTCAAAAAATAATGGCACCAATTAAAGCGGTGTTGAAGTTATAGTTTTATGGCAGCATCGAATTGAAAATTAATGACCCCAAGGTGTTGCTATTCTCGCAAAAACAATTTCTTGCACGACATTGTTCGAAATACACGGTAAATAAATTGAAACCTACAGTCAGTACTGTTGTACTAGCAATGTTCGTTTCCGGCGGCTCACGATTAAATCTATAAAGGGTTTAGATCACGCACGATACACATTGGTGGTATGGAAATTATTTATGAAAGTTACACTATAATATCAAAACTGTATAAATTAAGTTCATATGAATACTGTCAAATTTTGTATTTCATGTCTTCATGCCTTTACCTTTCTGGTTGTTTTAATTCATTTAAGACCTAACTTTTCCAGGTAAAATAGCGAAATCACTATCTTCAAGCTTATTATAACTAGTTTCTTCATTCATAAACATAGATATTAAAAAATCCTCCCATGACAAATTGATGCGTGAAAATAATAGTTTTATTTCTACAAAAGTGACTCTAATCTTTAAAGCAAACACGCAACGACAAATTAAATTATATCACATAACCCGAGTTAACTTGTAGTCTAAATCACGATAGGTGAAATAGTAAAAAGTACCGTCAATAATTATTATTACAAAATAGTTCAACGTATTTCTTAAAAGCTTTAGTGGAACTAATGGAGATTGTTGACATTTGATAAATTCTTATGGACAAAATAACACTTTGTGACGTAACATGTCATTTCAATTTCACGGCCCCACTGACAAAATCAAGATTAGGTCAACAGATAAAAAAAGTTTTTCTCAAAATCGATTTTCGATAAAACTTTTTTTATGAAATAGGGCCAAGTTCTTATAACTTGTAGGGTGTAAAATGGGGTCAGTAATACTTAAGTCAGGTATTATTAATTGCTGGTTTATAAAATAAAGTTAATTGATTTCTTTTCATTTTAAAGTGTTTACATTCGAAAGTGACCTTCGATATTGTCTTGTATTGTATATTTTGCGTAGGAACAATATGAATAAAGCCCCACTTTTCAGACTACAAAAGGTGTCTTAGTGTTGTAGTGTTTTTTTGTTTATCAGTGTTATTCGTTATTAATACAAATTAATCAAAATAGTGTAATTTCATCGACCTATATCCAAAAACAATCCAACCTCGTTTTGAACTGGGTCACATAAATATTGAAAACAGTGGTTACACTTACAAGTTCTACAAAACCAAATACCTATTAAAATAATATTATTCAGCTTTTACATGATAATGTAATTAACTGAAGACCATTAAATGGTCTTCAGTAATCTATTCAATTAACCGATAATTATACACAAATTTTGTGTACGATTATCAGTTAATTAAATTGACCGATAATCATCAAAGGAGAACGCCGCTGAGTCGTACCAACTTGCGAGGGAGCGGGTCACAACCAAATGAAGTTCACAAAATTACTCCTATTTTTTTAAATAGATTTACGTTTTTGTTTTGAAAATGATTCCGGAATTCGGACATTAAAAATAAAAATATTTTTTTAAATTTTGTATTTATTCTGCACTTATGTCACTGCAACTGTACTTCATTTCCGAAAGTTGCTACTACGTTAAAAAAATTTAGATACCTGCCGACAAACATTTAAAAGAAGAAGATACGATAAGAGATGTAAGTGCCGATTTGCTATTTACATATTAGGTATATTTTTATGTGTTTCAAAAAAATGTTTAGGTCACGCGTTGTGTCGTATTAATTTAAATGATTATTATATATTATTATATATTATAGAATATATTTTAGGCATTTAATGAAAAGAGGACTGATTCAAAAAATAAAATGTACGACGTATTTATTGCATTTAATAGGTGGCGCCGCCACGGATAACATAATTTGCAATATTGATTTCATCTGAACTATTTGAATATAATTATAATTCTTATTAACGGAAATGGGAGCTCAGGTGCTTTTTCATAATGTAGTCGTTAGTTAATAAACCTACTCTCGCCGTAATGTTTCTTAATTTTTATTTGCCAAGTGCCGGCGCCTGCGTCTCTTTACTTGACACAGCGATGCCATGGAGTGCCACTGGCACTAAATGCATAGACAAGTAATTGATGTTACGTCGGGTGCTGACACGCGGATTACATTTTTTTTAAAATAATTATTAAACTAAGCACAAATAGCAAAATTTTAATATATTTTATTTATTTCTATAATCTGTCCGTGACATCACAGCAGCGGGCCCTATCAGAATACCAGCGCTGCGACACTTATTTTTTTTTTTAAATATTGCAGCCTCATGCTGAGATAGGGGCCTTATATCTACGTTTTTCATGTCCGATATAATTGATGTTCCTTACATTAAAAAAAACTGGCAACAAGAATTAATATTGATTGAGTGATGCATTTTATAATCATCTATTAGGAAAAACTAATACGAAATCAACCTTATTTGTCACTAACTCCACCATTTTGATTTTCGCGAACCTAACCTCAAAATAGTAAGTAGATGAATGGCAAATAAATACGAATTGCAGAAATCCATGTAAAAAATTGTTAACAATAAGAAGAGCATTGAATTCTCCTTCAAATACACTAGGTTTGGTTGTGACAGCGGACTTTTCGTTTGGTACAGGGCGCCCTATATTTGGTACAGGGCGCCCTACATATGATACAGGGCGCCCTGTATTTGGTACAGGGTGCCCCGTATTTGGTACAGGGCGTCCTATATTTGGTACAGGGCGCCCTATATTTGGTACAGGGCGCCCTATATTTGGTACAGGGCGCTCTATATTTGAGGGCATTCTCCTTTGTGTATGATTACCGATTAATTGAATGGATGTTAAATTATTTTAATTTCTACACCAGTTATTGATTCTGGCAGCTATGAAGTTATTGTTCTGTTTTCCCTTGTTTCTTTATGATTTGAGATAGGTAGGTATTTAATTCAAGCAAAGTATGCATTTTTATCTTATATAGAAATGTATCTACCATGACGACCTCAAAATGCTTACTGCTAAAAATAAACTTGGTATACTCAACAATAGACAGACTTTCTTCTAGCGTCACCAAGATATCTGTTAATAATATCTAACCTATGACCTCACCTCCTACATTATCTACAGAACTCGGCTCTTGAAAGACTTTCGCTTACGCGTGGTGTGTCCACCACTTTATAAAATGACATTTTCTTCGATTAGCGTGCTAATGCATAGATCACACAGTTCACACGTTGGCCTCCGAGGCCGATCGATCGTCGGAACCAGACAAACCCCTTTGGCTGTGAAAGGTCGCAGGTAGCGGTGAAAGTGTACGATGCTTTCGCTAGGCGGTCTGCCGCGTGATTGTGTCCCCAGCTTAATGTCATGGAAAGTACGCGCGATGACGAAAGTGTCAGATGATATTCTGGAATCGCAGAAATTATAGGTAACGATTTTAATTAAAATATTTAATTATTCTATCATTCAATGAATGTTGGTGGGAGTCTGTATATACTCGTAGATACAAGCGAGTTAAATATTTAAATTGAAGCAACTTAAAAGCAAATTTGACTCGACGAGCTATAGAACGCAGCCCGGGAAGCCTGAATGTGGAACGCTTAAAATAACCACAGATAACCAAAATGCATGACATGTAGTAAAAATGGACGAATATTATCTTTTATTAACCCCGACCAACAATTTACGACACTCTCGAAGAAAACTTCGGTCTTTGACCTACATATTTAAACAGCTTGTTAGTTCTTATAAGTTCGATCTATATTTCTATCAAGATGATGGGTCGGTTTGTATTCTTTATTAGTGTACTTATATTGGTGGCATGGAAACTTGAATCCTCCGCAGGGAACGACGGTAATAAACTAGCGAAAGCTAAAACTTTCTCGGCATTATTAACATTTATTACTTGTTTTAATTACGCATAAAAGCCATTCGGATGAGACTTATTAAATAATTTTACTTTGAGATGTCAAATATTTCTCAAGGACTCTGTGAATTTTCAAATGTCTTATTCGGTTACCAAATAGATAACCAGACTATGGCAAAATGAACGCCCTGTCATAAAACGTAATAATAGAGCAAGATAAATAATTTATGTTTTCACCTGTACCCACAGACAGAGATGGCACGAGTAAATCAGCGCGGATGATCGCACGACAACATGAACGAGCGGACACGACAAGAGCCGAAGGTTAACATATAGCAACCGATATGGGGGGATTCACTTTCCGAACGGGCGGGGAAAGGTCCATTCGATTAGAACGAGATTTATGTTTACTCGGTCACTTTGGGAACTTTCTATATATTATTAAGCAATTACTATACTTGGATAAGATATGGATGTAAGCAAAAGTGCGAGGTAAAAATTACGCATCCGAAATAAACAGAAATAGGAATAGTAGAGGAAGTAATAGGAACCAAATAGCTTTGAATAACACAGTAAAAATTGCTACTTATCTGTCGTAAGAAATCAAACGAAATACAATAGAAAGTATCCAACAAGTAATACAAAATACTAAAACCATCATCATCATCAGCACAGCAGTCCACTGCTGGACATAGGTTTCTCCAATTGCACGCCATTCAGCTTGATTCTCGGCAACTCTCATCCAGCTGCTACCAGCTACCCTGAGAAGGTCGTCGCTCCACCTAGCCTGAGGGCGTCCTACCATACCGTTGCAGATCCGCAGTCTCTGCTCAAAAAAACGTCTACCCCAACGGTCATCAGTTCTACAGCTATTATGGCCAGCCCGTTTCCACTTCGGCTAAAACTGCACTAAAATTATTCGTTAGGTTAATAACAAGACAAAAATATACCTTCAACATGAAAATAAACACCTCATTTCCTACAATTTATAAAGTCCAAGTCTTTATTCTTTCTAGGAAAGAAAATACTGCACAGCTGAATTACAGGAACAAAATAATTTAGTCGAGGCTCCGAGCTATTTCAGACACAATTGTCTTAACCAACAGAGGTTAATTTGGTCCAAGTACGACCCAGCGAAAAGGTAGGGTTTATTAATTAATTTATCCCATGTTTTCTACATGACCGTATGAAGATTTTTGTGACACTGTCGAAGCAATAAGGAAGGGAATGAAAGAAGGCGAAAACTCAAAAAACTCAATATGGGAGTAATTTCATACATATTAAAGCAGCTATGGATGTCTTGACGTAAAGAATTACCTTTCTGTGTGAAATAAAGAAGATTCATCATATTTCTTCCTTGCCTTTCTCCAATATTGGGGTCAGCTTGGCTTCTAGTCTAACCAAATGTAGCTGAATACCAGTATTTTACATGGAGTTCTACGGCCTATCTGACCTCCACAACCTAGTTACTGGGTAACACGATACCCCTTGGTAAGACTGGTTGTCAGATTTTAGGGCCTCTGGCTACCAGTAACGACTGTCAAAGATTTACATGACAGCCGAGGGCCGAGACCCTACAAAGTAACGTGCTTTCCAAGGCACGAAGGGATTTCGGTTGAAACAAAGAAGAGTGTCCTGTAATTTAAATAAATAAGTAGATGGGAGGTATTTTCTTTTTCTCATAAACTGTTGAAGCCATTATGTTAAATACGGATAATTAAGTAACTTTATATACCTTAGTAAGGTCCTAATTTTTTCTATTTAATTTTGAAACAGACTAGAATTTCAATAATTATTTTATCAAACTTATTAAAAGTTCTAAGCAAAAACAATGACCTTAGTAAAACAGCTTAATATGTTCTAAATACGGATAGTTAAGTAAATTTATATACCTTAGTAAGGTCCTAATTTTTTCTATTTAAGTTTGAAACAGCCTAGAATTTCAATAATTATTTTATCAAACTTATTAAAAGTTCTAAGCAAAAACAATGGCCTTAATAAAATTGCTTAATATGTGCGGTAATGAAATTGTAGAATAATTCAGCGACTAAAACATAATTAAGTCGGTTGGAATTAACATAAAATATGTTTTAATCATTAATTTAGGCATGAATTTTCATGAAAACATGGTTTTCTGTCCTCGGGTAGTGCACGTTGTGCAAGCGACCCCGCGATATTAAATATTCATTGTTTGCAACGGTTTTTATGTATCAATCAATAATTCTACTATTACTGCCATATTTATCTAGAGTGCTAGGAAGCTCTTACGGCTCTGGGTGTGATTTTCAGGTCTGCCGAACTGCTGAAACTAAATACGGTCAAATATATAACGGCAATAATACGGCAAATCAACATACAGCAACTTACGTTTAGTAGGAACACGGTAGCACAACTCACCCACACATTAAAAGTTCAGCTAACGTATGCTAAAAACCTATATAATTTAGATCACAATCCAATAGCAAGAATCCCTCTAATCGTCCAACCGTTTAGTAAAACATTGTCCATCAACAAACTCCTCACTCAACGACCCGAACGGAACTAAAAATAGATTCACGAGAACCCGTCATTTTCGTAAGACCAAGTTCGTACAAATTCACGCCTTTATTACCCGAAGGGTTAGGCAGAGGTACACCCACATTTCGCTAGTTATGTTTAAGTCCCATGTAATAGGGGGCAAAACTATTACCATCAACCGGGCACAAATTCAGACTCCGGTGCTGCTACTGAGAAATTCCTGATAGAAAAACCCATTAACACTTTGTCCGACCTGGGAATCGAACCCAGTACCTCAGGCTCAGCAGTAGCGCTTGAAACCACTAGACCAAAGACGCAGTCGTTATTAGCCTATCTAAAACATTACTTAGACAAGTTGCTCCATTACTTCGAGTGAAATACCTTATTGTAGTTTCTCATTTAGTCACGTAAAACATTAAATAGGTAGATCCAAGTGTTTTATACGACCCAAGAAATTAATGTGTCTAATAAACCCGAAAATTATGTGAGCATGAATCTGTTTTCACATACAAAATGTATTACTTTTATACAGCGTGTAATAAAAGTTGTATAAAATGAGGAAGTTTGGTTTTAAGAATCATTGGTTTAATCTTTATTAAACTTGGGCAGGTTGTGCATAGGTAAGACCTTTCAAGTTGATTAGAGGGGTTAACACCCGCCATTACGGAGTACACGTTTAATTTTTTTAAACCGGCCAAGTGCGAGTCGGACTCGCGCACGTAGGGTTCCGTACCATTATCTATAAAAACGGCATAAAAATCATGTCTGTTGTACGGGAGCCCTCTTAAATATTTATTTTATTATGTTTTTCAGTATTTTTTGTTATAGCGGCAACAGAAATACATCATCTGTAAAAATTTCAACTGTCGAACTATCATGGTTCATGAGATACAGCCTGGTGACAAACGGACAGACAGACGGAACGACAGCGGAGTCTTAGTAATAGGTTCCCATTTTACCCTAAGGGTCCGGAAACCCTAAAAAATCAACTTTATCTGTTCAAGTCGACATTGCACTGATTGCATCTCAAAAATTTGAGCCTATCCAATAACATAGGTACACACAAAAAAACAATAGAGTAGCAGTAATCACGTCATAAGTGATAGGTGATGTCATTATAATTAAAATAATTGTTTTGCATATCGCTGTTGTTTCCTATCTAAGTACTGGACCTACCTGCTTTATTTTTATTCGACAACCGCTTAATTAGATTTGAGGAAAACCAAATTATTATCAAGAACTCATTCATTAAAAAAATATATGACATGTCACTAAGTGATAATAATCCACCAGAACAAGTCTTGTTTTAAAATGTTTGCTATTATAATTAACAACATAATGACAATCTAATCTAGCCAGCCTGTTTTGTCCACTGTAGGGCAAAGACCTCTCTCCCCCGTGACAGAATTGACAGAAATCAAAGAAAAACCAAATTACGTCACATGCCTATAATTTATACAACGCCATAACAAAAATTTCCCAACAAATGTCAGTTACATGAAAATGACATTAAATGTTGATTTATGTAGGCTTGTGACTAATGTGCAAGACATCACTGGCTCTTAGCTATCTGATTCCTTGCTTATCAATATGACAGAAGCTGAAAGCTTTATTTGTGTTTACTTTCAAGAGTAATGGTAAATACTGTATGCACACAACACACTGTATACGGTAGGTGTCAGATGAATGTAGTGGATGCATTCGCTAAATAAGTGGAAATAAATAATAGAAAACAAAAATTTAAAAAAACGATGTTGATACGAAATTTATTTTTAATAGTAGATAAATATCTTATAAGATATAAAGAACTGTTAATAACATAAGTGATCATTTTTCAATCAAACAACTACTATTTATCCAAAAACAATATCACAATGATCAATATCATCATTTTGATAACAGCGCAATCGAAATTCGCCTCCAAATATGAAGAATCGGAAACAGTTATCAGCGTCCGCAAACACTACAATGGATGTTTCGCAACGCGATAATTTCCCCCGAACAAAAGGTTCAGTGTAATAATAAGTGCACACAATGAATGCATTCATCATAATTTAACTTCAATGAAAACATTCACAGCTGTAGTTGCGAATTCTCAATTGGATATGATTGCTAAACAAAACATATTATAAAGAGATAAAGATGAAGTCATCCGTCCATCATATATGGAATGGAATAGAAATATGGAAGCAACACGGCACTCAAGGTTATGTGATGTAATGCATACAAACTTGAAACACCACTTTATGGAGATACTATTGATTTCAATAATACTAACATGAATAATGATTCTAGATTACAAACTGGTATCGATAAGAATGAATATAGATTTGATATAAAAATGCCGCAATACAAAGCAGGTGTTCACGATCAATACAAAACACGAAATAACGGTAACTAAAGTACCACTAACTTTACCAAAAGAAAACATTTTCAAATAACACTTGTTCTCAACCATCACGAAATACTATCAATGGTAAAAGAAACAGAATAATTGGAGGTAACAACCGCTATGAATATTCAAGTAACGATAATAGAAAATGGCAATTTTCTACCAAGAAACATGCATCAAAATTAATTAAGAAAATAAACGTAACGAGGTTAAAGAAAACAGTAATCAAACCAAATCAAACCGAATCAAATCAAACAAATTATTTCTTTGCAAACATGGGTACTTCGTAGATGTGTTACGTATATTTTTTTAAGTCATAGTTCTTCATGTACTACCGTCACATGGGCATGCAAATCATATTGAATAACAAAGGATAATATTATTATTTAAAAAAGGTTAAGATTTTTTAAATTTTAGTATCAGAAGCCTGCCCTCAGAAAATAATGCCATCTTGGAATATAGAGGCAACTAGTCCATGGTATATATTAAAAGTGCCTGAATGTTGATTTTCTTTGAAAGTTAAGAGAGAGCAGATGTAACTACCTACCGTACACGAGAGTGAAGAACTGAAGGTTAATAGGCATTAGACACTCGCGACCCGCCCCTGCTTCGCACCGGTACAATGGCGACATGTCAAAGTTGAATACTTAACGTAATATAGGTACACATGGACCTTCCGGAATAATACTCTGAATGATGGTGTTAACCACATCAAAATCCATTGAGTAAGTTCCTAAGACCTGAGCGATCACAGAGACAGACATGAAAAGTGACTCTGTTTTATACTATGTATGGATATAGATAACGGAACGGATCCTAACGCAGCCTATGTCAATGGCCGAGCAGCCTAATCCAATAAAGCGTACATTATACGAGATGCCTCCGTTGACGATACACGTAACGGTAACGTATATTTAACAGGTTTCCCAATACGGCGTGCGAAGCGAGCTTGAAAAGAAACTCATTAATTCATTAGCCGCTATAGTAACTAGCTAGTCGGCTTATTCAGTAGATTTGTTGGTTTCAGTTTGATAAAGAATTCGTACGTCATCAAATTGTGGTTCGTTTTATTGAGTTTTTAGTTTTATGTTTCTAACTTAATGTGTCTTGTATGTGTGTTGTATTTCTGCTAGACTTGCGTTTAATCTAAGGGTATTTATATCAGTATTTTCTTCAATTATTAACATACTTAAATCAATCACTTTTCGCATCACATTATTATTAATATCGGCCCATTTATCATTTTCATTGATAATAATAATATGTGAATGTCTAAACAAACAATTAAATTCACTTAATATATCGTCAATTGTTATAACTTCATTAAAATGAACCATTATCATTGTCCTAAGCGACATTTAATTCCATTAGGTGTACAAATGATGTACCTACAGGAGGAGAAAAAATAAAACACTAATGTGACATTTATAAAGCCGAGAATGCCGTCTGGAACGGTTCCGGAGCCTCCAGCGATGACCCGATCTGAGATTGTTCAACGGAGAATAAACCTTAAAGGTTTACGATAAGAATCAGAACCGCTGGGATTTACGAAGTGGTTAACGGCCTGATAATAACATTAAATATTACCTGTCATGTGTTAAGAATGTGATTATCTTTTAATATTGCTTTCTTTTGTAATGCATGTTGCTTTGTGTAAACGTCTACTTTGATAAGTATCGCACTAACATCATTTCTTATTAACGCTTCTGCATATTTTTCCTCATCTCCCGTTCTACTTATACGCACTCCGAAGGTCAATATGGTACCGTTGCAAACGAAAAGTTTAAAGCAATATTCCGAAACCGCCCACACGAAATCGTCAAGAATTACCGTATTTATACATATACCATAGATCTCTAATCGTCGGAATTAATTAGCTGTCCTACATTTACGAAAAACTAGTTAACAAACATGGTTTTGTAAACACAAAAGCTCGAAGGTAGAATCTTGGAAATCATCCAGCATACTTTTGTGAACCGGTTTCAGATAATAGCACAATGAATGTAAAATGTTTATTAATGAGAGTAACAAAACTAGGCGACGGTCAATGGCAGCGGCCTTGGCAAACGCTGCAGGCACACGATTTGGTATTACATATATACAGATACACTGTTAGATAATTTTCTACCAGCTTTAACTTGAGTTCAAGTTCTTAATAACCCAAATTGAATTGCGAAGAAATGTAACAAAACCACATGTAATATTATCTTCATTGTCATTTGCTACTGCTAGTCTTTTGTTACCACTAGCAGTTATGGCAGCTGTTTGAATACTCTCGTACGCGAGAAATTGTGCACCTGACATAATGTTTGCATTGCTTATTATAAGCTTTGTCTGTTATTCACTACATAGCTACCATATCGTTGCTAAGTCTATTCGATGGACGTAATCATACTGTCTCTATAAACAATCAATGGTTGGTTTAGATTTATGTGTTTGTTAACACATGATATTGTGGTTGTATTATGGTAAAGATAATTACCGCATACAGATGAGGTAACACTACACCAATGAACATAAATTACCAGGAGTGATGTTGCAGTGTCGTGCCAATTATTAGGAGTAGGCTTTGAAGATATATTAGCTGGCGAAGCAGTTACAGTACATGTCTTAGTTGATCGCACACATGCCACATAGATCTTGGTAAATGTAGCTTACATCTATTTCTCCACTTTCTATACCTGAATATTGGGGAATAGCTCTTCTCGTGACATTATAAATTTATTTTTCTTAATTTAGGATCTCTTGTGAAGACTTCAATGCTTGTACTTTTTAGGTTTTAAGTATATAACTTTTTCATATGCATATGCATCTATCAAAAAACCTGTAAAAGTAACTGCCATTTATTCATATTTAGAACATAACATTAAAGTCTAGTTCATAAACTCAACGTAGTCATAAATTATTAACACAAACATAGGTTAGTACTTCATGTAGTACATAAAAAACATTAGTCCATAAACGATAAAACCCAGTATTGTATATCAATCAAAGTCGTAGCAAGCATTAGGTAAATTACCTTTAAATTTTAATGGTAGTCTACATTTTGTTAAGTATGACTATAATGTAGTAATTAACCAGTACGACTAACAGAGCATTGAAAATAGGGCAGAAATTAATTCATGTACCTTTCTGTATTTACTGAAGTGGTTCTTTATTAAAATTTTGTGCCAAAACAATGCCTGTTGTAGGGTATTTCTGGGGCTGAGACGAGGATTTATTTTAAGGCCTTGACTGCCTCAAACTTATTTATTTATACAAAAGCAACTGTTTACTGTAGTAACAGTAGCCAGACCCAGTTAGATATTTCTAAGACTACATAATTCTGTCTGTTTCAAAGAGTCCGGATGTTTGTGCGAGCAATTCCCGTATCGTCGCTTTTCAAGACATCGCGATGTTATGGAATCCTAGTTTGCAACTGTAGGAGAAAACGTACAATAGAATCATCGGTCTTTTGGTTATTTTAAAAACGAACTAGTCTACTTTTCCAAAAAGCCTTAACAGTCTCAACAATGGCAAGATCTTTTAAGAAAACAACGAGTAGTGGTACCGCTTTATTTTCTAAGTTTGCTAAAGGAAATGGCTCATTATGGTGTTCGAAAGTAGTAAGTGCCTGTGAACGGCTACTTTTGTAAATATTTCTTGCACTTATAAACTGATTAAAATACATGCTGGAAGTATCTTAAATAATGTTTTCTTGTAGTTTTAATTACTACTTTTAGAAGAAACTTAAAATTGTTATCAGTTTTTCTATCTAAACTAATTTGATTGCATTGTAATTAATTACTGCTGTTATAGAAAATATTGTAATCATAATCCTCTTGGCATTATCATAATTTATTTGGGGTCGGCACAGCATTTCTTTTTCTTCCATACATCATATCTTCAGCAGCCGTGGTCTCAGTATTCATCAGTTAGTAGGAAGTTTAATATCATTGTCTCCTTTAAATCGATCAATAGTAGGTTTTTTATAACACTCAAAACTGTAGCTGAGAATATATATTTTTCATACGTGATAAACTCAGCAATGTTAGAGAAATCTAATATTGATCATGTCAGTTTAAATAAAACCGAAACAAAACTTACATTATTCAAAAATAGCACAGTTTATTCACTCTTATGGCTCTTGACCTAATAAAACTATAAATAAAGTAAACAAACTATTTCAGCAGACACGGAAGCGTTTGCTCGCATTAAGACGTGATTTCACTGCGCGAGCCAAAGGAAAACGAAATATTCGACGACTTACATAGTAGGAACGAGGCTTAAGCCCATAAAATCTATTCCTGGGTTACTCACCTATAATCGGCATCCTACATGATATTATTAGTCCAAAAATATAATGATAATCAGATAATTATCATCAGAGATCGGATATTCGGATGCATATATACCTAAAGTAAATTTTTGGTATTAAAATATGGAAGCGACTTCTTATTTTTTTTTTTGTTGTAAGAACAATCCTGTAATTCCAGGAACACCGGGAATGCATAACTAGTCGGGTATATAGCATGGAAGTAATTTCTAAAAAAATATTGATTTTAAACAAACCCCGGGATTTTTGGATTGCATAATTATTCAGATGCATATTTATTTGAAATTAATGTTTATACCCCGATGCAAATATGTGTATATAGGGTTTAAGAGGAGGAGTGATGAGTGTTAGTTAAAGTTACAATTTTTTCGATACAAAAGCGCATTCCAGATTAGCCAAAATATCAACTTTAGGTGAATATGCATCCGAATATCCGATATCTGCTTAACATGATATCTACAGTTTTTCAAAAAAGGCCGTGTTTACCGATATCCAGCTCAAGAGTTTAGATTATGCGTATGTTTACTCGGAGACCTTTTTTGAACCGACTAAAGATTCTAACGTTATATTATACAAATCACTACCCAATTTTGTTTGGAATTCACAAGTGGGACTACTTTCCATACTTATACTTTCTGTTCCATACTTGTTATGTAAATAGACGTAAGGTCTTCAATATGTTATCCTTTTTACATTTAAAACACTTGGGGATTACCAGGATTGTTGATTCACGGAAATACAAATAGATAGACAATTTGATAACTTGATAATCCTTCTGTAACGGAAATCTATAGTATTGACATGTTTGTAACGTGCTCGCAAACACGTTTGCGGTATGCGAATGACTGCATTCAATGCTTGTTTCGTGTTCGGCATAGTAAGCGCGCACCTTAACATTATTACTCGTACAGTACTCATTTTAAAACTATATTACAGCAGATCCACTGAGTATCCATAAAGACTATTATTTACTGAGCCTCTTTATGAAAACATACTTCTTTATTGCAAAATCCAACATTATTTTTTAAATAAAAAACGGAAAACGTCCGCACGTAACCAATTACTTACAATAATGTTACAGACTTAGATAAAATATCCAAATATAATTTTATTATGACACTCATTTACAGCATAAACGTGTTAGTAATAAAATAGAGTCAACATTACCATTCTAAACTGTATCCAGTGTAAATCAAAAATCATGGGTCGCTTACCTTTTACCACTGGGCCATACGTCACAAGAACAATACAATACGAATGGTCAGGCGCAGGCTAACGGTACGACCAACCATGCCGCGTTCAAAGATTTTACATATTCAGCCATCGTAACGGTTCCAACATTTCTTTTTGTTATTTCTACACACGGTCTTATGGTAAATTGCTTTATTTCACGGTCCCATTTCAAGCATACACTCGTTACAGTACATGCACCTGTTTGATTATATCTTTAATTTTACGGAAATAAGGATTATGATAGCAGCACTGATTGAAGTTATCTCGTTTGTATGATAAAGTTTTTATTTTTTATCATGATAAACATTTTAATGGTTGTTTAAAACGCGATGTGTTAGTGTGGCATAACATTTGTATATCAACTCACCGCATCGCCGTCAGTTGGGAGAGACAATTAAATTAAACAATGGTGTATGGGCGACATTCGATGGACTTTCGGCCTTGTAAATTGCTTGATTGGTTTCATCGACACGGCAACAAATTGATGGTGTAATTCACAAACTGTCAAAAAAACTTCCAATACGTGTTTACGGTTTAAATTATAAGACTTGAGTTTTTGTTCAATCAAAGGACATTTGATGATAAAGAACGGCACTAGGTCTGATTTGGGATTAAATTAACTCGAGTAAATTTAATCCCAAATCAGACTAGTGAAATAATAAAGAAAACAGGAAAATGTATAATAATGAATAAATTATTATTCAAAAGTTTTATGAAATACAACAAAAGCGTTCATTTCCATGATAAATGAGGATTCATTTTCTCTGAAAAAAAGTAGAGTGAGGGCAGTAAACACCATTATCATTGAATCGACACTCGATGCTAACAATGAGAGTAAATCTCGTCGGCTCACCATCTCAACGAAGAAGGAAGCGAGAGTGTCCATTTATCAATTGTAGACATCAGACGGGTACAATAAGATGTGCTTACGGACATTGTGTCTTGAAGAATGAGTCAAGACTCGGGGTCTTACTGTTGAACAGTCTACACGCATAAAGGAATACGAATGAAGGCAACAATGAACCAGCTATAAATGGCAGTCGACGACGAAATAATGTCAAAGGACGGCACTTTATATCTAGAGCAGATGAATTCATTAATTTGAAATTCAACTCTACAAACACGGGTATCAACAGCGTTCATTATGAGACTGTAATCAATAACCAATCTCACAGTCACATAAAGAGAATAATATCAATATTTAAATTCAATTAACACCTTCTATACATGCAAAATTACTGGACAAAGAACAAGTTAATATTTCACAAAACGTAATTGCTGAAGCGGTAATTACTACGTAGAGAGAGAAAATTATTTTAAAAAATGAGGTTGGCTATCTACAATGAATGAGTTAGGTTCCAAAGTGAATTGAATAGAAGTGACTCATTATTTCCAAACACGATCTTTGACAACATGCGTGGGAACAATGGAGATGGTGCGTCAAGACAACTCAAAACAATGAATTATAATAGCAGAGCCCCATCCAGAAGCGGAGATGATTGCGAGGTGTTATGTGACCCTCGAACTAAGACTTGAACCAGTCGCAGACTAAGCATTTGAAAGCGGTTCGATTACAAACGAAAGTTTAGTTGATTGCTTTAATACAATTTTTTATAGTCACATCATGTGACCCCAAAAAGAAAAATCAACAATCAAGGTCAATTTCTCTTTGAATGAGTGTGCCGTATTGTGGTGCTTCTTTAAAACCTTGTCTAGGGAATTAGATGACCAACTAAGAAACTCATTGAAATACGAATCATGAACTAATAGATTGCTGAAAAGCAATTTAAATTATGTTGGATCACAAAGGCAAACACTAAGTAAATTAATTAATTAAAAATGAATTATTATTTATGAAATGAGTTATCTATACTTATTTATCTTTATCAAGATTCATAATTATTATGAATCTTGATAAAGTTATAAAAGTTCAATAATAAATTATCAAAATACATTAGCGCTACCCATTTATCAGTAACACTGATATTTTTTACTGATTAATAAGTAGGTACCAAGTTGTATTTGAAATATATTATGTGGCACGGTACTAGTACTCACTGAAACTATACTGAAGTCTGTCATACTTATCAGACTACTTATAGATTACAAAATGTTATCAAAATCAAAAATGTAGGTAACAATATCAGTTTCTAAGAAATCAGACGAAATTGAATTAAGGAAAATGTTAAAGAGCATTAAATAACGAATAACAATGGCGTTTATAAATTATCATAATTATATTATTCATGTTTCCTTCTATGATTCTGTTGTTTTTAATATTAATCCTCAAATCTGCGGAAATCCGTTCCTGTTTCTTATTCTTTGTAATCTTATTCTTACGCACCCTATCCGTCCTTAACAATTCAGGGCTTCATTTATAAACATTGCTTAAAATTAAGAGACGTTTAAATGTCAAAAATGTATGGTTAAACAGACGTTAATCATTACTTAACTTTAAGCAACGTTTATAAATAAACCTCTTTGTCTTCTGTTAGCATAATGTCATGTCAGTTTAATTTTTCAAACAGATAATAAACACATTGCTTCTGTCAATATTTCCATGTCACTGTTTGTTATCTTGTTTAATACCCACACTCAGCTCAATCTTAAGTAGTTACACAAGATAGTTACTCTCTATTATAAAAATGTTAAGCAGACCATAAAGTAATTTCCTCCAAAATCTCACTAATACTTTATTTATTGTATCATGGCTTTCATCTTCAATGTCAAATATCAACTTATGTTCATTACATCAATAAGAGCCTTGAATTCCAGTCTAATAACAATTAATGTATCTTCCCAACCCAATTTATTATACAATAATTTAAACTCAACAAAATTAGCTGCCCTATCCAACCGTACGAAGTCATGGTCCTCCAAAATTTGCTCCCAAATCACAACCCTATATCCTTAATCGGTCAAATTCGGCTTATCGAGGGTCCAAACTGGACACTAATGGGCTTTTAAGGTCAATATTTCAGGACCCCGGTCGGTGGTTGGGTAGTAACGTCCCCAATAATTGGTCCCAAGTCTCGGCGGGCCAAACTCCAGGGAAACATTTGGAGCTAAAACGTTTGTTACAGCTTGGCTGTTAAATTTAAGCACTCCTCCACATAGTTTAGTGTTGCAGGTATTAGTAACGATGCCGTTGTATATAATTTTGAGCTTATTGACAAAGCTAATTATAAACTGTACACAGTCGCTGTAGCAATTTTCACACCTGCTCCGTTATAGAGGAAAATAAAGCGGAAAGGATTTATAGGAAACCGTGTGTCAAAAATGTTGAGTTGCCACAATCTTCCCCTATACCTTAAGTACTTGGTGATGAGAATCCAATCCCTTTGTCTATAAAGTATAAACAAGATAGTAACCCTTTCCGTTGAGTCAACTTTTCTACTCATGCGTGAAGACAAACACACGGTAAGCATAATTAAGTTTATCCCCCCAATTATAATATTGGGGGAAAACCGGAATGTACAGAATGTATTATAACTCATATGAAGATAAAAATATTGTAATGGAAAATTACAGAAAGTACCGAATGGAAATAAACTATTTGAGATTGTTATGAAAAAAGGTAGAAGATAGTACCCGCAGCGGAAAAATAATATAAGCTAAACTAACAACTTTAGGTACTGAACCTTCCAAAGAAGTAATTCTTTAAATAATTAGTCAAGTCTGTAAAAGTAAAAAAAAAAATGCTTAACATACACAGTAGACACACACATCTTTATCTATAATATTTGTTTGTCTGTAGGGGTAATCTCTGGAACTGCCGCTCCGATTTGAAAAATTATTTAAATTATTTAAATTTGCATTTGCTAGCCCAATTCTTGAGGAAGGCCATAGGTTATTTAACATCACGCTATAACCCTTAGGAGTCAGGCAAAAACAAGAAAAGTCAGAAAGAACGCTAAGCGAAAACGAATTGATAGCGTAGGCAGGTGATACGATGCAACGGGGTTGGTCGGGGGGAACAAGAAATATCGCGCAGACGAAATCACGGGCAGAAGCTATCATACATATAAACGTTTTTAGTAGTTAAAATAACAAATAAAATGGCATTAACTACGAAATAGACCTTAAAAAGGCCCCTCTCTAATTAAGTGTTGTTCTCGTGAGCAAATTGTAGTTAAACTAAGTCTCAACTCAGGGAATTAGGTTTTTAGTCTGGAAACTACTGAACCAACGACCAGTAATTTGACTAATTTTGTGGAAAGTTAGGCACATGCTAATTGTGTTTATGTCCGTACCCAAAATGCTTTATACCTGAAGGAACACTTTAATGGATTAGAAGAGAACAAGTGAATTGCACATCTTTAACGATTTTCGTCTGCATCCAAAATCACACACAGATTGAGGAAGCCTGTGCCCCAGCGGAATATTATAGGCCGAGTATGCTATGAATAGCAGAGCCTACTTGCCTAAATACCTACTCGATTATCGTTACAAGATTGAGATCGTTAAATAAAGAAACACTGAAAGATTCAATAAGAACATACTTCTAATTTTACTTACAGAGGAACTTCTGGCCGGTAATGGTGACAATTAGAGACAATTACCTGTAATTAAAAAATACCATTAATTACAAAATTTTAATAATATGGCACATTCAGAACGAGAACATCATTGATACAATAATACACCCTTCCTTCATTCAAATTTGATGAAAATTTATAGGTATTTAAACCTAGATAGAAATAAAACAGAAAATGATCTAGTAAAACAAATCTTAAATTATATTTTCTATTCAGGTGACAAAGACGCGTTCACTAATGATATACCTTTGTTCAGACTGAATACGTGCTTCTGGAATGACGTTCAGGCCTAGAATACAGCTACAAACGGAACCTGCAATCCTATAGATTTGGCCGCAGAACGACTATGAATATCGTCCTCTTGTAATTCACGTGGCTCGTTTCATGCCAGCCTAGTCCATAGGTCTGTTGTCACCGTCACAATATGGTCACACAAAGGAGCTGAGAACGTATAGATCCGATTGCCTTTACTTTGGATATCGCTTTGTTTTCCAGTAACAATCACCGTACATTGATATATGGAATCTTGGCAGGCTATTTGGATTTGGAAACAGATTTTGCTTCAGAGAGAGTCAGTTATATATTGGAAGCTAAGATATTGACGAGGAAGGATTCTTAGTAGCTACTCTTAGTTTGAATCTGAATTACATAATTATTTTTAACTTACAACAGGTATATTAATGCGGGCTTTACACAGGTGACTATAGCAATAGGTGATATAGATAGTGGTGGTGGTGATATAGTTCTATCTAAATGGCAATTCGCTTAGGCCGCAGGTGACTAAAGTGGCAAGTTCCAAAGTAGAGTAGGTTTCGAATTTTGTCGTGCAGGTCGCATGCAGCGGGTGACTAAAATCTACCATGAAAATGCTCACTCGCAAGCAATAGCCCGCCGCGCCGTATGAAGGTCGACATTTTGATGCAAAATGAACTAGTCACCTGCTATTCTTATCGACCTGTATATAAATGGGGTGGCGATTCGGCTTATGAGGTGGTTTGGTAAGCGACCAGCCGCACGGCGAAATAAATAGAAAAATTTCTTTATTGCCATAAAAACAGGTTACAGAAAAATGTGAGACCCTGACTCCAGAGCTAGGTTAGAGTACCTGTATTTCAGGAGCCATTAGCTTCTTCCATTTAGGTTAAAATTAAGCAAGTTTTATGCAGCAAAAGGTGATGAACTCCTTTTACTTAAAATTAAGTTTAATAGTAAACATTTAATTTAAGAACTAAATATAAAATTAGAATCAGAGCAAGTTAAATAATCTCATTAAACCAAAAACTAAAACTAAAATTAGAATAAAATCAAAATTAGATTAATAATTCAAAACAATATTAATATTAAAATCAAAAAAATCGACCTATAATAGTGTAAATCCCCCGTTACGGTCGAAGTGTTTAAAGTAGCTTTCCCTTTAAATTGTTGCCAAAAAATGTGATATAACTATTATTGTAGTAGTTAAGGTCTTCATTGGCGAAGCAAACATACTAGTGGTTGTTAGTAGGTACCCAATTGGTTGCTGCTGCCAATTCATCGGATACAATACCAACCCAAATCCTCTATCTACGACACCCTTGGGAAGCGTTACTGTGACTAATTTCTATACACTTGTAAACTATCATTAATATACCCACTAGTACTATATGTCTGCCTTCGTAAAACATCTTGAAGCTGCAATCACTGACCGCCGGAATAGGTCCTTTAGCGTAGTGATGAGTTGGCTAAGATCTAGAATCATCATCTCAATAGTCCGTGCCACTAAGATGTGCATTCGCGGCACAAGGCATACATTTAAACCAATAGCCAAGTTATTTGGCTCCGATGATGGAGCAGCCCTACCTAGACAAGACTGATGTGGTTGCGGCTGACGAACTGAGAAGACGTCGATTGCAAAAAATCGCTATGGATAA
This sequence comes from Dryobotodes eremita, assembly GCA_917490735.1. NCBI lineage: Eukaryota > Metazoa > Arthropoda > Insecta > Lepidoptera > Noctuidae > Dryobotodes > Dryobotodes eremita. Next base: position 7,598,912 of record OU823254.1, on the reverse strand, counting down.
ATGAGCCTGAATTATTAGTTAATTAAATCAATAATTGGACAGTACTATAGCTATACATCAATATTTTTGCGAAAATTATAGTTTGCGATGTATTTGAGAGATGAATAAAATTGTATTATTTGTCGGATAACTACTAGTACTGGTACTAACATAAAATCACACTGTCGTCCTTGGACAGGCGGTGCTGTATAGTTCACCCAAATTTCACTAGATTTGTATATAATGTCCCATATAATAAGAGCGCGCCTATTGCCATTAACTGAGCACAAAACAAGACTCCAGGACAATACTGAGAAATTGCTTATAGAAAACCCCAATAACATTTTTTCCGTCCTGGGAATCTAAGCTAGGGTTCCATGCTTAGCCGTTACGCCTGCAACCACAAGACCAACGAGGCAGTCTCTTGAAAACTAAAAGAAGATAATAATTCCAAAACATTTTCATCAAACAAAACTACGATTAATATTAAAGTTTTCATAACCTAGTCCTCTCAGGTACTAAAATGTTTATAGTTGACCAAATGTTTGCAAAACACCACACCGTTATATGACGTGACAATAAATTCGCTTCCCACAAACATTCCCAATCTGCGGCCATTGTTCTACCAACTATGAAATTTTGGAACATTAGAGATGTAATAATGACTGCTTAGATACACATGCTCTTTGTTTATACCTAATGGTGCATGTGACAACAACTTTTCGGATCTTTGTTATTAAAATAATCAAATGTTTAATGTATAGATGCATGCGATGGGAACATTAGATGTCTGTAACCGCTTTTAAACTAATTCACAAGATATTAAGCTCTTTAGCTCTTCAGGCATATTGGTAGAATTGTCATGGGGAAACTGAAAAACAATTAATCCAGAAAGAGCAGATTTTTTATGATAGTATTACAATTAATTAAAATAATTTATTTCAATACGTGTAGATACAAAGTAAACCATAACAAAAAAAAGATTTTATTGCCATCAATATTTTAGAACCCCAAAAGGAAATACACGTGTCTGAAAATCTGGTGTAGTAAAAAGTAAGTTAGGTATCCACAGCAACATAAATCAAAATATAATCGCAAAACCAAACTCAACAGAAAATTTGGTATTTGCAAAAAACGATGAACACAAAGATGTGCATACAACAGACTGTAACGGAAGAAACAATGTACCTCAACGTACATACACAATTTTTTTTTTCACAAATTGCATTACAAGCTTAAACATTTTAATTGGATACCGGCATCGCTGAATAAATTGCAGCGATAGTAAAACTAAAAGATCGGAGATAAGACGATGAATTTAAACAACCAATTGTTGGCAACGAGGAAATTGTATCCAAAATACAGAAAATCTTGGTGGTGTGTGCAGGGAAAAAACAATTGGTGATTGTTTTATACGGCCTACACAAAAACGATGTAATAGAAAATTTACCTAGCAATACGTTTGATAAGAACATTATTGTTGTTCAAACACATTGGCTGCACGATAACTGCCATGTTTTGAAATACGCGAAATTATTGCAAATCTAGTTTTCTTTGGGAAATTGCATTTTGCATTTTATAACTATGTTTCGAGTTGTATTTTGTTATATTTATGAAAGACATTTTGTATTGTCAGAAAATGTTGTTAGCAATTTTATTCGTAGTTTCCAAACGTCGTCGCCGAGAATAAGTTGAAGTTATGTATTTCGGGAGAGGGAATTATTATCCTTACACAAAAAGATGTTAACTACTTTTTTAATGTTAAATCAACAAACTAATGAAGAGTAATTGTGATAACCGAATTAGGATACGAATGAATAATGCTGAAATAAGACATCATATCAATCCCATACAATGTAAAAATACACTATTCTTAGAAAATAAACAAGTTTATAATCTCCATTGTTTATCATAACCAACAATACACGCTCGGATAAATTGAGATAATCGAATTCTGTATTAACACGACACAAATTGCGCAACCTCAAACGAGCAATAGACAATGTAATAGAAACATAACGCTAAGCTACCGAGCGAAAAATTGCTCCAATGTAATACAAATTCACCTTATCTTTTAACATTAATAAAGAACGAGTGTTATGATTGTGTCAATTGTTTGCTTTGCAATAATGATGTCATTCAATTCAATGACCGCAGACCAGCTGTATAGGCCGAGATATTATTACATTCAACATTGTCGGCACAGAACTGTAATTTGTAATCAAAAGGGAGAAGGGAATCGTAGGGAACTTTCACACAGTTATCTCAAAGACACCAATGGTCTGGGAGATAGTAAAGTTTTATCAGCAAGCTGGAGGCGAAAATCGTTAACATTGCAAACTCGACGGTAAACAGGTACTCTTGACCGACGAATGGCCTCCAGTGACACCGCAGCGCGTCACTACTACACGCGGCCGGTACCACGCGACGGCGATCGATGTAATGCCAACGATTGATCCGAGGTGAAAACACCAATTGCGAGTGCATAGACGACGGACCCGGTAAAGCTTAGTACGGGGTCGATGAAACCTGTTCGACGCTCAGCTCTTGGCAAAGTACTCATTTCTTCAGACGGCTAGTGTTTCGATTACAATCTTGGTCTAGTAATGAACGCTTGGACATCCAAGGTGTTTGAAGAGCTGTGTTTATTAGAATTGCTGGGCAGATATTACGTGACACAACGCTTTGTACAGCAATTCAAATAATTGAAACAGTCTAGATTCCAAATGATAATACAGAAATACTTTCATCGCGTTGCAACTATAATGGGGCTATTATTAGCAACAGTATGGTGATGCCCAGTTGAGTGATAAAGCCTTCAATTAAACAAGACATACAACTCCCCACATTCCACTCGCATACGAACATTTTTCTCACGCTTTTTCTTTGCACATACACATGCTTCATGATTAATTCACTTGTTTTTTCCTGTGATTATCGAAGTAAGGAAACTAGTTCTTAAAGAACACCTACCTATCGCGTAGTTTGGTATTAGCCACAGCCCTTTACAAAACATATATGGACTATCGAAATACGCATTCACTTTGTAATAGTCTTCGGTTATAAATAAATAATAAGTGGTTTCACTGGACTTTTTATTGTCCTTGTGCAGTTATTTTAAGAATCAGAAGTACCTTCAACAGAGTTGTCTTTATTGCTTACATAGCCCGTAAATTGTTGCCTTGTCTTTATAGTTATTTGTTTCTTTCACAGTGATAACTCTTCAACATTACTTAAAAATAATAACCTGCAAATAGCATTCAATTAAATTGGAACCAATTTCGTCAAATTCAATCAATGCAAATTTCAATGACCCCAAGAATACCTTAATAGACACACCAGTGAAAAATTCCCCTGTCAAATACAACAAAACACTACCGTACAATAAGTTGAACACCATCGAACATACCAAAGTCTTGTTACTCAAACCACAAACAAAATTACGACTGATGATTACAAGTTTCCTTCAACATTTTACGAGGCCTTTTACAGCAACATTCGACCCTCTCATAACGCTAACTAGCATTCTTTACTAATAGGGACCCCTGGTTATCTTGTATTAGCCATTCCAAGTAAGCCGGCAAGGCTTTTGTGTTGTATCAGCATAAAAAATATGTCCTGCTATCGTAAAATTGTTCAATATACTTCAAAGCAGTATTTACGGTCTCTATAAACTTTTTTGGCTTCAGTCGCTCTTAGAGAAATTTCTTAAGAAACGTCTTGCTGAAATTTAATGCTTTCAGAATCTACTTCGGAAGTTCTGATAAGCTTTATTATTAAGTCGTGTTTACTTCATCTTCCTGGTGGACCGACAAATGCTGATACATGAATATCATCTGCCTTAAGGACATCAAGCAGTTGACACTTGATAACGTTTATCTAAGAGAAAGATATGGGAAGATTTGATGCCACTCGTATTTGCTAAGGATGACATTGGGTGTGGGTGTGGAGCTGTGTCGCAAACTATGCACGATCTTCTATCTTGCCCTCTGTGTCCCAAAACTTGCAGTCAAAGTGACCTCTGCGCTGCCACCGATGACGCCGTGGAAGTGGTGAAGTTTTGGGTCAACAAAATTTAAGAAAAGTCGTGCCAGCGACACGAAGAAGAAGAAGAAGCATGGATGACTGTTTAGAAATAGTCAATAACACAGCAGCAACCTCTTAAAACTTCATAACTATAGTTACAAGAGACAAATGGAGAAAAGTCAAAGTCAAAGTCAAATCATTTATTTCAAATAGGCACATAAAAGGCACTTTTGAACGTCAAAATTTACAAAAAAATAGAATTGATTCTAGTTGCCCCTTCCAAAAGGTAGTTTCGTATGGAGAAGAATGGGCAAGAAACTCCACCGTTACTCTTTTAAAATATTTTACAATATTATGTAAGTTCACATTAATTATGTAATCATATGTGAAGACGATGCACCTAGAATAAAATTACTATACCACAATAGGTAAAAAGAATTAAATATAATGCAAAGGCAGGTAAATTAATTATGTGATAGATACATGGTGCTCACCTATTTACAAATATTGAAAAGTAGATGATGTTTCCAAAATTTTAACAAGTAATAATTTAAGAAGAAAATAGAGAGAAGAAAATAAAGCAAAATACAAGAGCCAAGTCATATCAAGTCACGATAAGAAATTGTGTCACTGTTTTAAGTGTTGTTATTTATGCACCCACCAAGACTGTATGCAACTTTTCAACTACGTAAAGTTACTAAAGTAAACTAAACTTTTAAAGAATTATGTCACAAACTTAATTGTCATCTGTCTAGTTATATGAAAAGTTTAATGTTTAAAGTTGCTTTGAATGACGGTGTTGAAGTTTCCTTTCTCGTGCGTATTGGGGCTTTAATTGCTTCGGTGTACAATGTTATTTTGGAAAACTGAAGGGTCAACAAATAAGACCCTTGCAAAAGGAATTATTGGCTTACAACTGATTGCTATGATCAATTTCCTTGTACGGCTTAGTGACCATGGCAATGGGAATAGGAATAGGAGATTGGGGTTAGAAAATCGATTATTAGGTAGGATCGAATAAAAATACTGATCGATGGAGCCGAAAGGTTCTGGAGTGGCGATCGCGTACCGGAAGGCGTAGCGTTGGAAGGCCTCCCACAAGGTGGACCGCTGAGCTGGTGAAGGCCGCAGGAATTCGCTGGATGCGAGAAGCAAAAAACGGTTCGAAGTGGCGGTGCTTGGAAGAGGCCTATGTCCAGCAGTCGACGTATTTCAGTTGATATTATGGTATTGAAAAAAAATACACATGTAGAAAAAGACGTTTCAAGCACCATGAAAGTAAAAATTAATTAAATCCGGTACCATATCTAATCTCATTATCACTGGAGTTATATTTTTTGTCCTTATTCGATATCCTAATCCTAACTAATATTATAAATGCGAAAGTAAGTTTGTTTGTTACCTTTTCACGCCTAAACCACTGAACCGATCATCCTGAAATTTTGCATATACGTTGTCAGGTGTACAGAAACCGACATAGGGTATCTTTCATCCCGAAAAAAAGTACTGTTCCCGAGGAAAACAACAATAACGTGCGCATGATAATAGATGGCGCCACGTGTCTTTCGAATCATGATTCTATTGTAACCCGAATTGATAGTCAAAGTCTAAATTAGGCGTGCGAAGCCGCGGGCAAAAGCTAGTTACTAATAAATACATACATTCATTAACCGAGGCCCGAATTGAATGGCCTTCACTGCCTCCATAATGGAGGCAGTGAAGGCCATTCAATTCGGGCCTCAATCGGACGGGTTGTCCGAGATGCGGGCGGAGATCACCCGCTTGACAGCCACTATGGAGCTCCTCCGAAAGGAGAACGAGGAGCTCCGAGCGGATCTGGCCAGCCTCCGAGCAGCCGGCCCCCGGGAAGTGCCACAGGAGAAGGTGCAGCACGGGAAAGGCCGGCCGGTGCCGGTGCCTGCTGAGGACCGGGTACTGACCCTGGTGCGGCAGGAACTGGCCTCTTTCCACAGTCGGTTTTCCGCTCTGGAGGCCATTGTGCTGCGCCCCCCGCTAGCGGCGAGCCGGCAGGTCTCATTTGCCGCCGCTGCGGCCAAGCCAGGATCAGCGGGGCCATCGAAAGGCGGGCCCGTGCCGGCACCCGCGGGGCCGCCCTCGGCGAAGTCGGCGCCTCCCAAGCCCAAGAAGGGCGGGGGGCCTACGCAGGCGTCAAGGGCCCCAGTTCCGGCGGCGAAACGGCCGCCCCTCCCGCCTCCTAATGCCTCTCTGGCCGACGCCGAATGGCAAGTAGCCGGAGAGAAAAGGAAGGCGGGCAAGGCTTCAAGGGCGGCCAAACGGAAGGAGAGGCGGCAGCGGCGCAAGGAGCGAAGCGTTGCGGCTAGGCTCCGCGCCCCGAAGTCCGCAGCTGTAGTGGTTACACTACAGCCGGATGCGGAGAAGAAGGGCGTGTCCTACCGCGACTTACTCATCAAGGCGAGGGCGGCGGTGAACCTCGAGGAGCTTGGAGTCACCAATGGCATCCGGGTAAGGGTCACTGCGACTGGGGCCCGGATGCTAGAGGTTCCCGGTGCGGCTAGTGGCCCGACCGCTGACGCTCTGGCCGAAAGGCTCAGGGCGTCCCTAAATGCGGACGAGGCCCGAGTGTCCAGGCCCACCAAGTGTATCGACATGCGCATTCTGGGCCTGGACGACTGTGTGACGGAGGCTGAGGTGGTGGCCGCTGTCGTCAGGACTGGGGGGTGCTCTGCCGAGCAGGTGAGAGCGGGCCTCATTCGTCCTGACCACACGGGGATGCGAGCCGTGACGGTGAGCTGCCCCGTGTCGGCGGCCAGGAAAGTTGCCGGGGAGGGCCGAAGGCTCCTGGTGGGCTGGGTTTCTGCGCAGGTGAAACTGCTGGAGCCCAGACCTCTGAGGTGCTTCCGCTGCCAGGTGGGCAACCACGTGGGAGTGCAATGCACCTCGGAGGTAGACCGCAGCAATAACTGCTTCCGCTGCGGTCAGCCCGGTCATAAGGCCGGCTCGTGCAATGCCACGCCGCACTGCTTTTTATGTGCGGCAGCTGGCAAGCCGGCCGATCACCGGGCTGGGAGTAAGGCCTGCGCTCCACCCGCCAAAACCAGAAGCAGGGGCAAGCCCTCCGCCACCGCCGTCACCGCCGCACCCGCCGCCACTGCCGCCGCCGCTGCCGCCCCCACCGTCGTCGTTGCCGCAAACACCGCGGCAGGGCCCTCACAGGGGGCTCGGGAGGGGGCTGATATGGAGTGCCAATAATGGCCCCATTACGCCTCCTCCAGGCGAACATCAACCACTGCGCCGCTGCTCAGGATCTGTTGCTCCAGAGCATGGCGCAGTGGTCGATCAACATCGCCGTGGTCGCTGAGCCGTACTTTGTCCCGCCCAGGGATGACTGGGTGGAGGACCTGAGCGGCTCAGTGACCCTCATTTCGTCGGCCGCCGCCGGTACCCCGTCGCTTGAGGCAGTCAAGAGGGGACGGGGTTGCGTGGCAGCACGGTTCGGGGAGATTGTTGTGGTAGGGGTTTACTTCTCCCCGAACCGAACTCTCGCCGAGTTCCACAACTCCCTTGCGGAGTTGAGAGTCGTCGTCGTCGGGTACCATACCCTGCCCGTGCTCGTACTCGGGGACTTCAATGCTAAGAACACGGCTTGGGGTTCCCGGTACACGGACACACGGGGCAGGATGGTGGAGGACTGGGCTCTGGAGACAGGCCTGGTCGTCCTAAACCGGGGTTCTGTCCCCACGTGTGTGCGGATGCGGGGCGAGTCAGTGGTGGACATCTCGTTCGCCAGCCCCGCTCTGTCACCGCGTGTCATTGACTGGCGCGTCATGGAGGGGGTGGAGACGTACTCCGACCACCGGTACATCCGGTTTGACGTCTCCGCCCAGACCTCGAGCGCGCTGGTCCGACAGGCCCCGAGTGGTCCGCGGTGGGCGCTGAAGAAGCTGGACCGGGAGCTCTTCCTGGAAGCCTCGATCGTGCAGGCCTGGGTGTCACCACCGGACAGGCCTGCAGACATCAACGTCGAGGCGGAGTGGTTCCGGGAGGCCATGTCCGAGATTTGTGACGTGGCAATGCCCCGGGTCCAGCCCGGACGTGCCTGGCGCCAGGTGTACTGGTGGTCGCCGGAATTAACGTCTCTGCGCGAGGCGTGCGTTGCCGCGCGACGCCTGTACACCAGGCACCGCAGGCTCCGTATCCGCCCTTCTGATACGGAAGCCATTCAGGCGGAGCTGTACGAGGGTTACAGAGCGGCGAAGACCGCCCTCCGAGCGGAGATCCTGCGGGCCAGGGGACTGGCCCGTGAGGAGTCGCTGGGGACTCTGAACAGGGACCCGTGGGGACGCCCATATAAGGTGGTGCGGGAGAAACTCCGCCCATGGGCTCCCCCGCTGACGCAGAGTCTCCGGCCCCAGCTCGTGGAGGGCGTGGTGAGCGCTTTGTTCCCTTCGCGGGGGGAGCATACTCCCCCGCCCATGGCTCCGCCTCCTGCGGTGCCAACTGCGGACCACATGACCGACGATGACGACGTTGCTCCTGAGGTGACCGAGGTAGAGTTGAGAGCGGCGGTACGCAGGCTGAGTGCCAAAAATACCGCCCCAGGACCCGACGGCTTACCGGGAAAAGCCTGGGTCCTGGCCTCGGAGGCTCTCGGGCCTCGACTAAGAGGGCTCCTAAGCGCATGCTTGGAGGAGGGCCAGTTCCCACTTCGTTGGAAGACGGGGAAACTGGTCCTCATTAAGAAACCGGGGCGCCCGGCGGACTCTCCGTCCGCTTACCGGCCCATCGTGCTGCTCGACGAGGTGGGCAAGCTCTTTGAAAGAGTCATTGCAGACCGCCTCGTCGGGCAGCTGGTGCGGGTGGGGCCGGATTTGGCGGAGAGCCAGTTTGGTTTCCGCAGGGGGCGCTCCACGGTGGATGCCATCATGCGCGTGCGAGCCCTCACGACGGGGGATGCTGTGGCCCGGGGTGGGGTCGTCTTGGCGGTGTCTCTAGACATCGCCAACGCCTTCAATACCCTGCCCTGGAGTTGCATCCGGGAGGCATTCCGGTATCACCGGATGCCGACCTACCTCTGTCGTGTAGTCGAGGCCTATTTGACGGATAGGGCGGTAATCTACCCCGGTCACCAGGGAGAATGGAACCGGCGAGAGATGTCGTGCGGTGTCCCACAGGGATCGGTCCTGGGGCCGCATCTGTGGGACATCGGGTACGACTGGGTGCTGCGCGCCGACCTCCCTAGCGGCGTCAGCGTGGTGTGCTACGCTGACGACACGCTAGTCCTGGCGCAGGGGAGGTCGCACCAGGCGGCGGCCGAATTGATGACACGCGGGGTTGCGACAGTCGTCGAGAGGATCCGGCAATTGGGACTCGAGGTGGCCTTGCACAAGTCCGAGGCCATGTGTTTTCATGGTCCTCGGAACGCGCCACTGTCGGGTTCCGAAATAACGGTAGGAGGGGTTCACATCGGCGTCGAGTCGACGATGAAGTACCTGGGACTCGTCCTCGACAGCCGGTGGAACTTCGTGGAGCATTTCCGACGTTTGGCTCCCAGACTGCAGCGGGCCGGGGCTGCTTTGAAGCGGCTCTTGCCCAATCTGGGGGGGCCAAACGCCTCCTGCCGGAGGCTCTACGCGGGGGTCGTGCGGTCCATGGCCCTTTACGGGGCACCGGTGTGGGCGCGTTCCTTGAGGCTCCGGCCAGCCCGCCGGTTGAACGCGTCCCAAAGGGTCATGGCCATCCGGATGGTACGGGGATACCGCACGGTCTCCTGCGAGGCGGCGAGCCTCCTTGCCGGATTACCGCCGTGGGATCTGGAGGCAAAGGTCCTCGCGCACGTTTGGGAGTGGCGCGAGGAGGCGAAACGCCGGGGCGTAACTCCGCTGCCGCGAGAAATCACGGCACAGCGGACAGAGCTCCGGCGGGATCTCATGGCGGCATGGAGGGTGCGACTGTCGCAACCCAGCGCAGGGCACGCCACAATTGCGGCGGTAAGACCCCTCTTTGAGGAGTGGCTTGAGAGGCGCCACGGCGTCCTCACCTTCCGCCTGACGCAGGTCCTCACCGGACATGGCTGTTTCGGGAGGTTCCTGTTTCGGATAAGGCGGGAGGAAACGCCCGGGTGTTACCATTGTGTGGATCGACCGGAGGACACGGTGGAGCATACGGTGGAGGTCTGCCCGGCTTGGGCGGAGCACCGCCGTGTCCTCGTGGCGGCGATCGGCGGCGGCGACCTCTCGCGTCCGGCCCTGGTTCAGGCCATGGTACGGAGCGAGAGGGAATGGGAAGCCGTCACCTCCTTCTGCGAAGCAGTAATGCTCGCGAAGGAGGAGGCGGAGCGCGAGAGGGAGAGGCAATCTCTACGCCCTCGCGCCCCTAGCCGCCGCAGGAGGAGGAGACACCCTGGGCGTCGGGAGTCGATTGCCGACTCCCGGCCACCGTAGGCGCGGGCTTGCGGACGGCGAGCAATGGGCAGCTCGCCGTCCGGTAAGGACCAGGCCCGGGTCGACGGCGCGTCGTGTTCCACGCGCGCCTCAAAGAGATGTCAGCATAACTGACGGGGTCCGATAGGACCGATGCCTGCCGGGGTCGCGGATTGTTCGAAAGAGTTACCGTGGCCCTGGCGCACAGGCAACTGAAGGAACACGGGTGGGTTTTAGTCAGTAAGAGTCTGACACGCCCTTCCGCTCCGCCCAGAGCGGGAGACGTCATTTGATGATTTCCCACCCAAAAAAAAAAAAAAAAAAAAAAAAAAAAAAAAAAGGTGTACAAAAACGGACATAGGGTACCTTTCATCCTGAAAAAAAGTACTGTTCCCGAGGAAAACAACAATAACGTTCTTATGATAATAGATGGCGCCACGTGTCTTCCGATCGTGATTGAGTTATACCCCGAATTGATAGTCAAAGTCTAAATTATCGCGAGCGAAGCCGCGGGCAAAAGCTAGTTTATTATAATTTGCCTTTAAATAATTCTGATGTGTGGAACGTTACGTAATACGTTTACGTAGGTAACAAGAATAATTATAGAAATAAGTGCATAGTAAATGGAATCGGATACAGCAATTAATGATTTTATTACTGTGCAGGTACCTATATTAAAGAGAAAATAATAGGTATACTTGAATTAATTACGTAGATAAATAAAATAATTTACTGATTAGACCTGTACCTAATGAAATTTACCACAAAATGACTTACAATAAAATACTTTTTTCGTATAAAAGAGTTCATGTTTTACTCATACGTGGGTTTATTGATCGTTTGTATTGTTGCAATCAACGTAGTAACTTTCACTGTACCATAAAAGTGATTTTAAACTGAAAATAAGTGAAACCATAGCGAGCGAATGTATGGGGGCCATTTCCTAACGCAGTTATAATAATATAAATCGGATGTGTGCATTGCGATTACGTTTGAACGAACAAAGGGACTGTAAAAGTGGCATTTACCCTACTCTATAGTCAACACTGCGCTGTGCCATGAAATTAACTTTAAAAGTTACACAACGTCCTATAATTCTGATCAACAATCCTGAAAACACGAGAGACGCATGTTATGTTAAACAAAAGCCTGCAAACGCCGAGGTGGCAATAAAATCTAGTAAATGATACAATAATTTGCATGATGCGTGTTAATTATTAACATATTAATTGGCTCGCAGTCAAATTAAACTGGTAATTTATATTTTATGAACGACTTCTAGGAATTTTAGACGAGAACTGGTGGAATTATAAATTAATTCCAGCCCGTAAATTCAATCAATCAATCAACTCAGCCTATCGCAGTCCACTGCTGGACATAGGCCTCTCCCATGCTGCGCCACAACACCCTGTCCACCGCCTTCCGCATCCAGTCTGTCCCAGCCACTTTTTTGAGGTCGTCGGTCCATCTAGCTGGGGGGCGTCCCACACTACGCTTGCCGATACGCGGTCGCCACTCCAGAACTCGTCTGCTCCACCGGCCATCGGTCCTCCGACAAACATGACCAGCCCACTGCCACTTCAGCTTGCTTACTCTGCCCGTAAATTATTTGCTTCAAATTAAACTGTTGATCATTAACCACAAAATCCAATGATACAGAAAAATTGATGACAATACAGGTTATGATGGGTGCAGAAGGTGAAAGGCCAACTACAGTGAGGCACATAGATTAGGAAAAGCCAATACTAGAAATATGAGTCAGTGTCGTTGCTCTTTCCGACACGAGAGATGAAAAAGTACGGCATAACATAACAGTAATAAATTGATCGAGATGAATACGAATGATTATAAGTTTTTAAGTGAAGCCACACAACATTTCGCACGTCTTCTGGAAGAAATTTCTTAAGAAATAAGCAGTACCTTTGAACTCAAGTGCTATAATATATCATATCTCTATGTTATTTTCTGTGTGTAGGTACATACATAATAAAATCTATATATTAATAATAAAGCTGAAGAGTACTTTTTTGTTTTTTTATATTTGAACGCGCTAATCTCTGAAACTACCAGTCGGATTAAAAAATAAATATTTGCATTTGGTAGCCCAATTCTTGAGGCTATCAAGTGCAAAAAGGCTATAGGCTATTTAACATCACGCTAGGGCCCTTAGGAGCCTAGCAAAAAGAAAAAAAGTCAGAAAGAACACTAAGCGAAAACGAAGTAATAGCGCGGACAGGCGATAAGATGCGACGAGTGGTCCAGTGAAGAAGAAATTTCACGCGGACGAAGTCGCGTGCAAAAGCTAAGTAAGTAAATAAACATTATCTTTAGATAAACACAAAAGCAAACAATGAAAACAGTACAAAAATACTTGAACCAAAACGTAATTCACGATGTAAATTCGTAGTATTTATTACTCTTAACAAGTAGTCAAGTACATGAGTACACAAGTACGCTACAGAAAATAAATCAAGTTTTACGATATTTTCCTTTTATCTCGTTACGTATGAATTAAATCAATTTTCCGCGTTTATACGCATTGTGCAATTATTACACGGTTCTAATTGTTGTTTTACTTGGACACGGGTCTGGGTATTCATCAGCGATTAATTACTTTAATATGAATCGATTGTTTGTCACAAGATATTGCTTCGTAATCTTTCGTAGAGATAATCTTTCCAAAATCTTTCTCCCTCTTGTTGAGAAACATATTTTTGTTCAACTCAATTTTCACTATATATTACACAAAACGCCTCAAAATAACCAGTATCCATTATCTTAAAGCTGTTAATGCCATTTCTAGTAATCATACATAAACTCACGCCTTCTTCCCATGGGGCTGGGCAGAAACTACAGAACGCCACTTGCTACGATCCTTACATTTTCATTTTGCCTCGTTTACGTTCATACATCTGGTCATACACGCACGCCGGTAGCGAGTACTACGCACCTGACCTTTCTGAAGAACATCACCAATAAGGTCACTATTATGTTCTCCAAGGGCGTCCCTCCCGGCGTTTCCGCTCATATCTAGTAATTTCCATTCTAGTAATCAATAAATGCTGTATTCGCAATGTGTTTCGTACCATAGAGCGAAAACTCACGAAATCACATAATTTGCCGAAAAAGTTGAAGAAATTATTTATTTTCATGGTAGCACCGTTATTAAAACTTTAAAGACCAACGGGATTTCTGTAAAATTCAAACTATTTTAAAATAGCTTTATAGAGAGAGTCTATTCAAGTAGCAAGTTTCGTGTCCAAACGTCAGTTCAAAAGTGACAGTTATTCATCGTGAAGCGTCACGTATATAGACGTCAAGGGATTTAACTCGCTACTTAACTAATGTAAATGTTAAACAGCCTATAGTGAATTTTCACTCTAGTTACAATAATGTACAAGACCCGGCAAGCGGGTCATACAAAATTACTGTCCAAAGGGTTCATACGCATGCACTTCTGAGGACCGAACAAACGCCACCGATGCCGCGATTGGCATGGCCACATACTGGGCCCAACCAACCTGGCTGGTACCATCGCCTCGAAAAGAAGAAGATACAAAAGAAAAAGACCAAACAAAAAAAAAAGAAAACTGTGACTTTCCGCGGGTATAATTATTTACACAATTGAAGTTTACCCTATTTATTTATAACACCATATTAAGCGGGGTAGCTACTACAACAATAGCAATTCAAACTATAATAAAATTCTGCATTTATCGTTAGTAACAGGAAACGCTTTATCGCTAGGACATTTAAATAAAAAGTATATATTGCTTATCCACTATCCGGGCACCGACTACATAAAATTTGTCGGAACTATTCGATAAGTTTAATTAGTAACCATCAAATTATATCAGTCAAGTCTGTTTAAACTGTATTCATATCAGGTATTTAATTATAAGGATTTTATGTTAGGTACTGAGTTTTTAATTAATAGCTATGAAAGCTATTTCATTTATAGCTCCTTTGTTATTTTAAATGCTTTGATACTGGGGAATTTTGTTAAAAGGACCTTTACTAACTCCTTCATTATGTATCAATTTAGTCTGAACCTATGTAATATAACATTTTATCCATATTTAACTAGGTACAAATGGGTAGTTAATATATAAATTACGTATAAATTTTATCTTCACGACCTAAATAATTATCGCGGATATAAGTAGTAGAAAAGTATTTCATGAATATTAAAACGGGCCGGAAAGCAGTTACCATTATTATTATCATTTCCTTGCATATTATGCATTTTTCATACAGAGTTATTATTTTCAAACTTATGTATCTTAAATGATAAATGATTTTATTTCTCTACAAACGGTTTGTACAAACACTTTAACACGTCAATCATGTTTTTTTTTAAACTAGCTGAGGTCGGCGTTTCCTATCTGACTACTCTGAGAAGAAAGGCCGAAACAAACTCAGAGGTCACAGTCTCTTTTAAATTCCAGACATAATCCTGGTCAGGTCATGCGAAGACCATGCAGATTGGTATCTGAAATGGTCTGAATGGTCTTAAAACTTATTTACCTTTTTATTATACATAGAGGAAAAACCTGTACCTACATCTTCAATTTCTAAAATATGCAGGTGACTGTTATTCAATAACCTTATTCTCCTTCAAAAACAATATAGTTATGTCTTATCCAACACATTGCTTCAATACAAATATTTTCATTTCTTATACAAAGTTGACAATGAATGTTTGTTTGCACTTTCCACGCCAAGACACGTGCTATCTCACAAGTTACAACATTTGAAACGCCATTTGATTGGCCTCGCTATTATTAAATTATCCTGTTTTTTTTTAAACAATATCTGTATGTCTTATCCAACACATTGCTTCAATACAAATATTTTCATTTCTTATACAAAGTTGACAATGAATGTTTGTTTGCACTTTCCACGCCAAGACACGTGCTATCTCACAAGTTACAACATTTGACTCGTCATGAGTTTGGCCTCGCTATTACTGTCGCCTAGATCGTAAGTCACTGATAGCCTTTTGATATCGTATTTAGTGCAAGGAGCCCTAGTTCAATTGAATGGAGACAATACCATTACTGCGATAAGTATGTAATCATGCGTATATGGACGTATATGTATATTATGTAGTCTTAGAGAATTGTTATCAGATACTAACGGTATCAGCGACAATAATTTGTATTCAATTGGTAAATGAGTTCGATTATTGATGACAATCAGATCTTCAAGGGCGCAGATATCCGCAGTTTTATTATGTAACACACTCGCAATGAGAAGTGCTTCGATGTTAACAATTCAAAGACATATACACTGCGTTTGTTTCGACCACTGTTTCAATATTATAATATGAGTTTCTGTTATATTGTCAAAATGAAATCCGTTGTCATCACGAGCGAATTGCTTAATTAAGATGCTGTGATTAGTATTAAACAAAATTCTAACTAAGTCAGGTCTCACTAATTGGAGTCGTAACGTAACGGTTACAACAGCTATTAATTTCGTAAAGTCAGTCAAAGTAGGCGCTTTCATAGGCCAAAAGTTTGGTAAATGTGTAAGTAGGAATAGCAAGATTTGAATTTCGAACCCTTTAAACCTATTAGGCGTTTCCATACAACAACGATTAATTTCGTGAAGTTACGTAGTCGGAGTAATGTGTTGATAAACTTGAAATCTCCAGGGATGTGCCACACCGGTCGGGGTGAAATGTAATTTATATTGGAGTTCGTGACATATTTCATCATCATCTGCTACTCCTTCGAGACGAGCTTCAGTATAAAATAAACGCACGTACGGATTTCTGATTTCATAAAATGTACTGGAAGAAAAATGGGTAGCTTTCCGACATGCTGGCGCGTTTTCAACTTTGTGAATTTAAAATTTATCCAATATTTGCTAAACATATCAAAATTGTGAACAGGTATGTAGGAAGGTGTATAAATGTAGTAAATATGGTAACATATTATTTTTTCCTACAATAGTCTGAATCGATCAATAGAACTATGAACTGAGACATGAATCAACATTGAAAAATAAATGTTAGAATGTGCTCTATTTTATTTTCAAAGTTGATAACGGCAATGTTATATTTTTTCAACTGTTATTTTAAATATATACAGCAACAATTTCGTCAAAGTAGAAGTCAATTTAACTAAACCTGAATGAACACGCCTCGCAGCCGTTCTATGTCAATAATGTTGACTGGCTGCTAATTACAATTACTCGAATAACCTGTAAATAAATCATGAATAATTATCGTTCATTGACTTCGCGGTTCTAAGCGCGAATTTCGGCTGAAATCGAGCTCGCAATGACGTCACAATGAGAGCAAATGGAGCAGACGTAGACAGATGTTAGCTAAAACCGCAGGCGAGTGGTGTCCATGTATTAGAGAACTTATCTGTTATGACCGCAAAACGCAATTTATGTACACGTTTGCACGAAGCTGTATTTGAATAATTCAAGTTCTTTGAAAAACGTTTCGCTTCAGGTTGGTTGAATCACCTGGGTTGAATTGGCAAGACGTCACTCAATTTTACATGTTAAGTGAATAACTCTAAGCAAAAAAATACTATATACGAGGTGCATTCAATAAGTACCTAGCCTCATAGCCAGAGGGCGCTGTAGTTTCAAAAGAGTTTTACCACAGTGTAGCACATTCTTTTTTAATTCTTTTTTCAAATTTTCATTCCAATCCCTTCATTTGTTTTAATTTGACAACTTATGGAAGCGAACGTGTCGATCGGTTTTACAAAAATGGAAAAAGAGCAATATCGTTCGGTGATTCGATTCCTATTTTTGGAAGGGAAAACGCGCATCGAAATCAAAGAGCGCTTGGATGCTGTGTACGGTGACTCTTCTCCATCGATGGCCACCGTCAAGAATTGGTTCAACGAGTTTGCACGTGGCCGTACGTCGGTTTTTGATGAACCACGTCCAGGTGCACCGAAAACAGCTGCTACGGAGGAAAACATTAAAAAAATCCATGATCTCGTATTGGCAGATCGCCGATTGAAGGTTCGGGAGCTAGCTGAGACTGTAGGCATTTCAGAAGGAACAGTGCATCATATTCTTCACGAGGAACTCGGCATGAGAAAGCTGTCGGCGCGATGGGTGCCGCGTTTACTCACACCAGAAAACAAGCGCAACCGTGAGACCACATCGGAGACGTGTTTGGCGCTGTTTAAGATGAATCCAGCGGAGTTTTTGCGTCGTTTTGTGACCGTCGATGAAACCTGGATCCACTGGTACACACCAGAGACCAAGGAGCAATCAAAACAATGGATCCAGACCGGGGAACGTGCTCCAAAGAAGGCGAAAACTGTAAAATCGGCCGGAAAAGTTATGGCCACCGTTTTCTGGGATTCACAAGGTGTGATCTACATCGATTACCTCGAGAAGGGTAAAACAATTACAGGGCTTTACTATGCCGATTTATTAGGCCGATTCGACGCCGAATTAAAGAAAAAACGACCCCATCTGGCGAAGAAAAAAGTGCTGTTTCACCACGACAACGCACCGGTTCACACGTCTGCCGTTGCCATGGCCAAATTGGTCGAATTACGCTACGAATTGCTGCCTCATCCACCGTATTCTCCAGATTTGGCCCCTTGTGACTTCTTTCTGTTTCCTAATCTGAAAAAATCACTCGCCGGGAATAGATATGGATCGAATGAGGAGGTCATCGCCGCCACGGAGGCCTATTTTGCAGAGTTTGACAAAAACTATTTTTCGGACGGGTTAAAAAAGTTGGAGCATCGCTGGGCTAAGTGTATCGAACTAAAAGGAGACTATGTTGAAAAATAAATTGCCACTTTTCCAAAATTTTCGTTTACTTTTTGTAGGCTAAGTATTTATTGAATGACCCTCGTAGGCACCAATACCTACATAGTATTAAAAATAAAACAAATAAAAAAAAAATTGTTCACTCATGTAGCAGTCGTATCTATGCTAAGGTGTCGCGGTACAGTAAGTTGCGTGGTTAGTTTTTGAATTAGTATTTAACACCTTCCCGTAAGTAGTAGGTTCAATACAGTTATATCCATAACAACAGTAGAAGTAAAATTCTGATGGCAAAATATTTTTGTTTCCTGTTTGTAACAAAAAGAAAATCAAAGCTGTCATGAAAGACAATAATGATGCATCTGCATCTGCATCAGCATCTGAGTAAATAGTTCCTTGAAATATTAAAATTGATTTTGCTACATCTGGTACGGTTAACTAAATTCTTGGTAGGATCAATCACATAAACTTAATAAAATTCACATAATCCACAACATTTCAAAAAACATTTTAAACTTGAGAGCAGATGAAAATCATCAACACAACTATAATCATCAACCCACCATATTAATCTTCCTTCTTAACATGCCATTATTCCGTGCCTTGTCGTCGATAGCAATAAAGATATGATGCATATCTTTATTGCTATCGACGCAGTCAACAGTCAAGCAAGCAACAGTCATCCCCTTACATTTCTTGCAAAATAAATCAAAAGCAAAAGTAAATCCGTCAGTCAATTCAGTGATGTTCCCACGACCGCCACCCATTCTGCACCGTGCGGTGGTGCGGAAATCAGTCTCCGTATAATTACTCATAGCTCGGCTTTGCCGCCTGCGAGAAAACTCATGTTGCGTCACGTTGACAATTAGAACGTGTTTTGTGTAGCTCTAATACGAAGAACGAATAAATTAGAACGTAAGTGTAACAATAACTGAATACGTAGATTAGCTTCGTAATATCTTCAAAGGAGAGGAAGGATGCGACGAAAGGAAATACAGAAATATACAGAACGAACATGAGACGGGTACTAATGAAGATTGTACTGCTATAGGAAAAGTAAAACTGTATTTTGATTAATTCTATTGTGCTGATGATAAAGTAGAATCTTTCAAAAATCTCATGTTGAGAACCAACGTTTTCTTAGTTGATTGTAAGATGAATGAAGTTCCGTTTCAAATTAGTCATAAAGAAGAACGAGCTCTCTCGTGTTTAGTTATTTAAAACTCGTCTGTTCGCTGTAGACAGTTTAATAGGTTCGACGCACGTTAATTTCAGACATTTTAATACGCTAAGCAACACATCTCGTACGATTATAATTTCAATGGGCCGCTCCGAGCCAGACAAACGACTCTTTTGTCCATACCGTATGGGTGTTCAAAGACTTGTATAAATTAAACACCTTGACGGGCCCAGCTGAATTTACGACTATTGTTTTAAGCAGAATCTCACAGTTGAGTCTTGAAACAGCTAAAATTGTCACAGCAGTTGGTTCTAAACGGTGTGGGGGAACAAAACTCGTTACCGGGTACCTACTGAGTTGAAGTTCCAGAAATATGAAAGCCGCCGTGTATAATTTTGATTGGCTCTTAAACAAAGTGCTTTGAAATTAAGCCGCACATTTTTCCCGAGTATTACTTCGTGCTTATTACTAGGAGCTTAACACAGTTTCACTGTGATGTTATGAAAGCTTAGGTAAAATCTAAGCAATAACCGCATCTATTTTATTGGAGGAAAAGTTTTAAAACAACAGCCGGCCGCGGTGCTTGTGAAAACGCGTGATAGAAATATCAACTTTATTATCACAGGTCTAGTACTGAATATTCATAGGGCGATATTTGCTTTGAAACTTTCGATAGCCGTTTATTTGAAAATTTATTTAGGCTTTGGGTCAATATATTTTCTGAAGGTTTTTTTGTAATCCCTTTCGTGGTTCGTGGGTTTATTTATTTCCGTATGTGCCCAAAAGATATTATATCATGAACATTTCGTAGACATGGACATGAAATAACACCTTCTGGAGATTAGGATTTCTTAAACCTTGCAATGGTCTGATTTTATCCATTTCGAATAATATTCTCAATATTGGACTAAAACCTGCTCAAAAATGGACTAAAAATAGATAAGTCCACCGATGGATATTTAGCCAAAGTTACTTACATTAAAAATATTATCAACAAACAATGTTTGAGTAAACCACACATGTTTGCGTGACTAGTTTAACCAGTTACTTTAACACAGCTCATCATTCATTCTATTTAAAGACGTTTTGTTTCTCAGAGTCAGCACCGTCGTTTGGCAAGTACTTCTTGTTACAACTTCCGTTGTTAGTCGGGAAGCAATCGACACAAATCAGTTTGTCGATGGACGAACTCACCTCACTAATTAGCTTTCGGAGCAAAACGTCGGGGGTCTCACCAAGTCCCTGAAACTATTCCACTTTCAATCTTCCGCAGACAGTTCGAAATTTTCTGCTGACTTTAACTGATGACAGGCACATAATGTAATATATCCTAGAGTTTCTGTGCTTGGCACTTTAGTTGGCATGGGGTATTCGCGTTCATTAAGTTTAAAAGGGTCAATTTTAATTACATTTAGAATGCTGTGTAGTTGAGTTAAATAAGCAATTACACAGAACGTAGTCTATAAACACAAATGAGAATCTATTAATACATTTACATTTGAGAAACGCTTTAAATACTTATTTGGGAACTTAATAGCATGTTGACCGGAAAAAAATGGCCAAGCTAACAAGTTAACGTTGGTTCAAATCGAAGCAACATCAAAAACGTTTAATACCTAGTTTAAAACTACTAAATCATTTCTAAACAAACCGAAAAACCACAGCATTTTTTCGACGGCTAACACCCGTAAATTTTTTACTTGAGTTAAATTTGACTGCTCTTTCCGTGAGTTAAATTAAACGCCATTTATTACTTCAGAATGAATTATAAACAGTTATTATGGGACTAATTAGCAGGCGTAGCCTTATGTTAATAGAAACGTTAGCATAATTCCTAATCTAGTTGATGAATGTTAAGTACAAACTATGGAACTTTGTTACGTCGTATGTGGTATAATGTATATTTTAATTATATTCCGTGAAGATCCAAGCCAAAAGGCCACCCAATTCCTGCCTTCGAATATCGTAAAAAGCTACTTCAGAATTTTATCAGATAGATGTTCTTTAAAGAGCGTCATAATACTGTAATGGAAAGTCACAATTAGCATGTAAAGTAGATAAGTTATCAGTTTAAAGTAAGCCGAATTCTTTGTCATTATCTATAATCGAAGAATATACTCAAACACCAAAATCTTGCCTAAATTAATCATATGCTGGTTTTAACCTTTTGCAGGGCCAAATCTAGGGAGAAGAAAATCTTTTGTTCCGTTAAATCAGCAATTTTATCAGTGGCATTGGCTTCGTCTTTTTCAGGATGACAAACTGCGCGCCTATTACCGTTGCCTCCTTCTTTAGTAGCTTCATAATTCAAGGAATTTAGATAGTCACGTAATTATTTAATAATTGTGTGGTTACCGCCAACATTATCAACCATCCTTGACACAGTAGAAACCTCCAAAGCTACGTATTGTCAGGTGTAATCACCATGGCAGCAATCAAGTCAGGTATTTCCCATGTGAAGGATGCTGATTCATTGATGGGTGTTATTGCTATATCATTACGTAATTACTATGATTTCAATTGCATTGAGTAGGGATCGATTAAGAGAGAATGCGAGGCGCGTTTGACGATGGGTAACGTAATTGCATGTCATTGCAAGATCTCTATTAAATGTAATGTCGTGTTCTTGACTTTTATTGACAACATCAATAAAATTGGTTGTGTTAGCATGAGTAGAATTGGCGCTTTCAAAATAGAAGAAATAGTTTAGCATAACCACGAAATTTGCATAATCAGGTTTATCAATATTTGCTTCAGCTGCAAATATGAATCAGCCACTCATATATTTTATTGTACCTAGACACATGTTTGCTAAAGATAAAAACTTGTGTTAAAACAAATACTTCTTTGAATCGAAAATATTCAAACAGGCAGGTATTTGTGAGATCATCGTCTTGACATCAAAATTGACTTCACTACAGTTCAACTGCCTGTGATTCATATTATTTGAATATTTTTTGCAAAACTTCTGTTTCATGTTCCATAGAAACTCATAATGTAAATATTTTGCGAGTTTATTTATGAGAATTTTCAACTACTGAAGTTCATATTGAAGATAAAAATATACACACACCTTAAAAAGTTAATGATTCGTCCAGCGATGGTGTTCAGATTGGCATCGAGACTAAAATACTCTATTGTTTTCAAGATAAACAGGAAACTTGCACGTTACTCACTTCATGCAAAGCCGGAAACGTTACTATTGAAATCTCCAATATCCGATTGTTCTTTATTTATAGCCAAGTGATGGAAAAATGATCGAGTGAGCGAACCTCGTCTCACGCACCGGTCAAACAACAAAAAATAATTAAAGAAAAAACAAGTCTACTCCGAGACGTCAACGAACTCCAATACACGAACTTTATACAGATTTCCTTCACCTCGACAATCCTTTAATGCCAACTTAGAAAGACTGGACGGGTGACATTCCGAATGCATCCAATCACATTATTATTCGCAAAGCATACATAACACACCGACCTTGAATATGATATGTTGTGATTTTCCCGGAACTCGAAACAGGGCAGTGTTAATCCAGAAAAAATCCACAATGTTTATAATGAGTGTATTTTTTTACAGACACATGTCACTGACAATCCACAGGTAAAATTCGAAAGCTCGCGAGCGGATGCCGAGCGACCGTGGCGTACGTGCGTGCGTCGCGCCGCCCACAGTAAGACTGAGGGAGAATTGAGGTGTAGAGGTCCGTTTGGTACTTTGGTCGGAGGTCGGAGGCGATTGGCGGAGGGCCGAGTGAAACGGGATGCGGCAACGAGATGTGCGCATCGGCCGGCTTCCGTTCAACACGTTAGATAAAATTCACAGTGGAAAACTTGAGGACAACTAACTCCGCGCTGCGCTGGCTAAGTGTTGCGACCGCACTAACTTATCTCCATGTGAAGTATGGACGATATCGATAGATATGCATTGATTATTTATGTAGGTAATATTATGAGCACATAAATATGATAGATAACGTGCGATAAATTGGAAATTGAAAAGGTTATTTTTCTGTAGGTGTGTTATCCTCATCTTCACGGTCTTTAAGCCTGCGATTGGAGTTGGGCTGTTTTCACGCTTCGGTTGATTTTAGAACAATTGGACAAATAGGTACATTAGAACTTACGGCTTTATGAAATAATGTATTGCTAATTCCCGCCCATTTTACAATGCAAGTGACATTATCATTACTCACTAAGCCCATCACTTATTCATTAATTTCACCGGTAATCGTTACCAATGTCGAAATAATTGCTTATATTTTATTGACCTCAAATGCATTAATTACTATGACGGGATAATCACACAATTTAACAATCAATTTCTTGATAGTCAACATCATTACTTATGAATTTACTCATTAGCAGACACTTAAGAAAATCGCAAAGAATTTTCAACGTTATTAATATAGTAGCTTCCGAATTCAGTATTATTTCAAGCTAAGCTGCTAACATGTACCACATAACATCAAAATGTTTCAGTGTGCGGATTCATTAGGCCGCTACTAAATAAAAATCTCATTGGACTCGTACCGGGGGCTAGCGTGCAATTACTGTCAACGTTAAAGAAGGTACAGAAATACCAGTGTTAACAACTCACGAGTTTAAACTTTATTAAAATCTAAATCTAAATATATTTTTTCACATACACGGGCACATATGACACGTCAGAAGCTAGGTGCACGGTTCCAATTGGTCGTTTCCTATGGAGAGGAGCCGGCAAGAAACTCCACGGTTATTTTTTTTAAATAAGTGGCTTTTACAAATGTTTTCAAATTACAGTGTTAATAGGTATTGGCTGCAGCTGTTGGTATTGCAGATTCTCATCCGGTGACAATCTAGCCACTAGCAAGTTGGTCATTAACCCCTTTATTATTAATTTTATAACTTGTTTTTATAATATGTGGAAAACATCGTGGTTTATACATTTACTCACTCTGTAGCACAATTTTTTTGTAATAGTGTAATGTGTAACTGTTTATTTTCCCAAATAAATAAAAATAAAAATTAATTTCATTAATGTTTCTTAAAGAAAAAAAATATGATTAATCAGTCTCTAATCGTTACTTAACTTTAAGCAAAGTTTATATAAACCTCTAAGAAACAACTCTGTTTAGGTATTAATATAATCAATTAAATCAGTCTTTAATAAATTCGGCAAATAGACAGACTGCGGTTACTACAGTAAGAATCCTCTTGAACTTGTGTTAGTAATGATTTTGATAATATGTTTATGTGCGTGAGTTTAAAACTCGTCTTCATTAAGTAGTAAACCTTCTGTAGCTTTCTTACTTAATGTCAATGGGCTAGCGTGTGCATCGGGCCCGTTATCAAATGAACACTTCCCTTATCGGGGACCGGCTTGTACCATCTGGCTATTGCGTTTTATTTGTATCGAGCATCGGTATCCATGACATTCTTCTTTAGCTGACATAACGCTACTAAATGGTTATTCGTTGAATTTCTCAGAAATTGTTAGTTAACGTAAAACAATGAACACGAAAGTCCATTACGACAGTAGTCCATTAACATAATCCGTTGGTGAAACATGAATTGCAAATTTAAAATTTATTTATCTTTTAACTGATATTGCAGTACAATACTGATAGCAATATCAAATATAGAATTTGCACAATCAGTTCTGACAACTTTGAATTTAGTAATATTTGATGATAATCTCAGAAATATAATGTAAAACAGCGCTATACAATACAAACCACCTATCACTGACAAGTACAACAACATAAAAGTTACCAAAACAAAAATTGTAAACGCTTTTCATCATTTCATTCATTACACATAAGGGCACCTGTCCATCAAAGCACACGCTACAGCCGCGCCGTGGCGTGGCTTATAGATGAAAGTAACATGGGCTACTATTTCGTGAACTAACGGAACAATACGGACCTGCATCAAACGTCAAGCTCGTGGATGATAGGCAGACATATTGGCTATTAACAGGCTATGAATGGGATTGTTATACCAAGAAGTTTAATGGTTTAATGACCAGCTTTCACTTGTTTGATCAAGTTAATACTGGACAGGCGGTAATGTTAACAAAATATTTGATTGCTTGAATAAAAAAATTAAAAAAACTCTTGACTACGCTGTTTATCTAAATTCTGGTATTAATGTGCCGATTAGCAGATAAATATTTTTGATTCGGCATCATTCTCTTGAATTATGCCGAAATAAAAATATCTATCCGTCAGCAGCAATGAAAATTAAGCGGACTGCTGTAGTATTTTGCTACACAAAAACCACATCTTTTATTCTATTTGTATATTTAGCATTTAAAGAGCTGTTGTGCCCAACAATTCTTTTTATAATTCGGTACCTGCTTTCATGTATGAAATCATATGACACCCATTTAACTCACATTTTACATGTTTTTGAACACTGTTACCACTGAAAAGCAAACCTTAAGTTACCTTTAACTCTTTTTACATCCAAAACTGTATTTCACATTATTAATTTCCTCTTTTTATAATAATCTAAGAATACTTTTATACTTTGACATTTTCATCATAAAATGTCATCCTTAAGATAATCAGATTTCTTTTTCTATGAAGCTAACATAAAGGAAGACCAGGTCTTCACTGTAAAGTCAGTGTGATAAGAGATCAAATTCTCACTGTAAGCCGTTTTTTATTATTTCTAGCCGACAATCAAATATAAAGTAATTTAAATTATGTTTGAAATGTTGAACACATAAGTCCATAATGTTGGACATGGACTATAAAAAGCGGTTGACGGTCCTGGTAAGCTCTCATTCTTTAACCAAGTTTTATTATTATTTATTTATTTAACCATTTATGTTCACACATATATAAACAGTCAAGAAGAAAGGAACAGAAAAATACGTACAAAGGTGATGCTTTGGTGATGCTTTGTTTTGCTTGCTTTTTGGTTTTGCTTTTTAGTTCAGTTTTAAGCATAATCTCTGTTATAATTTATTAAATTTTCTGAACTGACTAAATACTGTCATTCAGGAAAGAAACTTGTTTCATTGATATAAAATCTCTAAAAATATTGTCTGTGTGACCCATATCCTCCGCTGCCTCCGGCTATTTCGCCTGCATCAGTGGGAGGCCTCTGACGTCGAGAGCACTCTAGCTGCATGGCGTAAGACGCCGCAGCCGACCATTCCTGAACGGTAACATCTCCGACGCTGGTGCGCTGCTCCCGCGTGTCATAGGAGACCGGGACACTCCTTCTGCCGAGCGTGAGGTGCTGTCTCTGACGTCAGGGCAATGCACTAGTGAGGGTAAGATACCAACGCGCCCCTCCTACCGGCGTAAACCGCAATAAACCGCTGTAACGAAGCCGCGAACGAAGCTTTACTTACAAATACTATTAAGACTTTTCCTCCTCTGGACAGGGATGGTGACAACATGAGGTTTCTTCTGATTCTATTCGACGTAAGACACCGCAGCCCCGTCTTCATTTAGCTCCACTACTCCCTGCCGATCCTGATACATCCTGTTGATCCTGTTCCGGACTCCGAGCGTTCCGAGCTGCGCGAAGTTGAAGTCGACCTAAAGCTCCCCTTCACACTTTTATAATCTGTGTGTTATCTATTATTCTCTTTTAATACGTATGACTAACATCTAGTCCTCCGACTAATCGTAATGTTACACTAACACGGGTATCTTCGCCATTTTCTACTTAAAAATCTACAGCCATAGAGCACTTTACGATGCACCCCACTAATACTCGTAATCGATTAGCATTATCATAAAATAATGTTAGTAACTTCTCATAAAAAAGTCGTTAAACAACAAAATTAAGCAATTTTATTGGCGATAAGAAACAGCATTTATGCATAAGACATGTCATAATATGCGCCCTCAGTGGGCGAAATGACGTCATAAAATGTGGTTTTATGAAGTAGGTTCGTTATGTTAGACATTTCTTACGTTTTCTTTACAAAAATTTCTTGCACACGTCAAGTAATTTTAATAAAGACCTCCTGCACATATACTTGGGCACATATACTTAGCTAGCATTCAGAAATGTACTATCTTGACTTATGAAGAATCAACAGTTCTGATCCCAAGATGCGTCAGGAAATTGATTACTTAAACTATTCTTGGTCTAAAAGAAGAGTGAAAATATTACAAAGAGAAAATGAAATCACTTTACGTTAGCACAAAGAAAAGTTAGTATCAGTTTGTGGTTTGTCTCATTTATTGGAATTCGATTTCACTATCATTCTATGTACTTAAATGCGTTTTACTTTTTCTTTCCTCGAAATAAACATTAATCATATTACATTTGAGAATCTGCAACGTTCTTGTATTCAGAATTAAACTGAAATTCCTTGGTAGAGTATTCTTTGGTAATACTCAATTTAAATTGATATTTCTTAAATCCCCTTTAGCAGTGATTGGATTGCAGTCAATAGTCATTAAACACTACTATTTCTATCAAAGCGGGTCACGCCAATCAGAAAATGTTTGAACAATTTATGTATCTTTACAGAGAAAAAAACGCTCTTGAAGTTTAATTAACACACAATAATTATGAAACTTAAACTAAACTAAAACTTGATTATGGATCGAGTGTAGGATTCTTAAAATTATCGTAAATGGTATATTTCTCTGTTAATATGTACTTGTTATTGTGTAAAAACTTATGCAAGCAAATTAGCACACAAGCAGCATCACGGATTAGAAAACTGTCCGATTGAAATCACAATGAGGCACCTAGCTATTACTTCACAATTTATAACTTTCAATTTCGTATTGAACAACAGTTATTACTTTTCAATTCATTCCCTTCACTTTCCGATCACAACGCTAATAATTTATAAATAATTATTCAAATCCACCCACGTTAAGGTTGATGCACATGAGCAAATACGCGGAAACATCACTCATTTCATTTGACACAAAAAGCAAGGCTTGCGATTTCCTTGCGTGCTTGCTAAATCCATGCGTGTCCGCGTTCGCCATTGTGTTCAAACCCTTACGCTAAACAATTTAATCCATGGAATAAAGTAAGTTTTCAGAAATAAAGACGTAAGGTTCTTGCACTAATTGAAACTTCCAAGCATGGAGCATGGGTCATGGTAGCACGCAATCTGCTGCACACACTCTTCTAATTGCATGGAGACCCTTCTATAAATATGTTTTTTTCTGGCATGCTATCCAAAATCAAGTCAAAGTCAAATCGTTTATTTCAAATAGGCATATAAAAGGCACTTTTGTACGTGAAAATTTACAAAAAAAAATTACTGATTCTAGTTGGCCCTTCCAAAATTTAGTTTCGTATGGCGAAGGACGGACAAGAAACTTCACCGTTACTCTTTTAATTTTTTTATAATATTTTGTATACATTAATTATATAATTATATGTGAAGACAATGCACCTAGAATAAAATTACTGTACCACAATAGGTAAAAAGAATGAAAAATAAAGCAATGACAGGTAATTTTATTTACAAATATTGAAAAGTAGATGACTTTTATAAAATTTTAACAAGTAATAATTTAGTGTGTGAGTTAAAGTAGTTACAGAATGTAAAACCAATACCATAAAAATTATAAATTATACAATTAAATTAGCAACCAGTTTGATATTGTCGAGACTCTAGATTGCCCTATGGTGCAGGTCAAGCATCTTCCCAAGCATTTTTATCTAGGATATGATCGTCTAATTTGTATTATGCTTGTTTAATATGATTTTTAAATTTTCTTTCATTTAATTGCAATATATCACCAGGTATTTTTTGTAACATTTAACACAGTACCCCAGAAAAGATTATACTTTAGATAAAAGCTTAAAAAAGATTGATCTATTTTATTTTTATTTCTAGTATTCAAATGATTTTTATCACTTATTCTATTAAAAGATGTAGACTTTTTCTTACATACATAATATTTTCATAAATTAATTGGCAAGGTATGTACCATCATAATATTAATATTTTTAAATAGTTCTCTAAGAGATTCGCGGTGGCGTGGATTGTTAATGGCCCTGACAGTTCTCTTTTGCAAAATAAAAATGGATTCAATATCAGCAACCAAACCCCACAGTAAAATGCCATACGACGTAATGCTGTGGAAGTTGCTAAAATAGACCAAACGCGCGGTTTCGACATCTGTTAATTGTCTTATCTTTCTAACAGCATAAACGCCCGAGCTTAGCCGCCCCGCAAGAAATGTTATAATGGGGTCCCATTGTAATTTCTCGTCTAGCGTGATTCCTAGGAAAACCGTCTGATTAATAAATTCTAGTTTTTCTCTATTCAATATGATGTGATATTCGCAACTTCTAACATTAGGTAATTAAAAACTAATGCATTTGGTTTCTTCTTAAATTTTTGAAAAAATAAAGATTATGTGACCGTCGGACTACTTTAAAGATCAATGATGTGTCATCTGCAAATAACACCATATTCGGTTGAATCTAAAGTAATTGGGGAAATCTTTAATGTAAACTAAAAAGAGGACTGGACCTAATGTTGGACCTTGCGGGACGCCCATTGCAATTTCAGACCTTAATAAGTTTATATCGTTTATTTTAACTTTAACCTTTCTTTCTTTCAGGTATGATCTTTGTAAATCAAGAGCTGTATTTCTTATCCCACAGTGCTCTAATTTCGAACGAACAATCAATCTCTAAGGCGTTCAAGCGAACGCCTTAGAGATATTAGAACCTTCTACAAAGTATTACAAAACGTAAAAATAAAAGTGGGATGAAATCGGTACAGCCGTTCTCAAGTGATGGCGTGACCAAGGGAAATAGGGATTCATTTTTATATATATAGATTACTCGTAAACCTATTTAGTGGTCGGAATTCTTCACATTATCCTCATCAGCATATTGATCTATATGCAGAATCACATGATCGTTAAATATTATTGTTAGATTTTTGTAAATTACAGCATTTATATAATATTCGTAATTTAAGATAATTCAGACAATATGTTCTTACATGGATGTCCTAAAAGAGTCGATTTTCTTCTTATTTTAACCGACTTAAAAAAGGAGGAGGTTCTCAATTCGGTTGTATTTTTTTTTATTTGTTACCGCAGAACTGCGTCATTTATAAACCGATATGAAAACATTTTTTTATTTGAAAGGATATACTTCCAGATTGGTACCATATAAATTTGGTCAAGTCTTGATGAGAATTTTTGAACAAGCTTCAATAATACGTATTTTTTTACGATGATGTTATAATAATTTCCTATCACTGTTATTTACATTGCAAGTAGTGGTACAAATACATACGAATTTGTGTGGGGTAGGTAACACAACCATAAAGTGAAAAATTAAAACATAAAAAAAAAAACTTCCAATAAAAACACTTCATAATTAATTTTATCTTTTTAGATTTGACTGCGCCCATTGATTTTGTTTACACAGACTTACTTAAAGAAATTACCATACGTTCCGTATTCATATCACACAATACATTAACACCTTTTACTCCGTTAGTAACGACCCATAACACGATAATTATTACGTATACTCCTTAAATTTCATCTACCATAAGCATACGTCACGCAACACAAACAAACATACAATCGCGTATATTTTGTAGAACACGAACTCAAAGCTACTAGAAGTACTAAAGCTGTACAACATACTTCCGATTGCACCGACCGTAGTCGAGATAACTTATCAGTCGTCCGTGGGGTCATTACCGTCTCTTCCATTATTATTTTTATCCTCACTTACTCTTCTATTGACTTAGGTCGGCAGACCAACCTTTTTCACTACTTTTTGTCATCGTTCGTTTGTTTAGGCAGTTTTTATTACGTTATTTCTGTTTGCAGTTTCCTTTTTAGAGTCACGAATTGAGATTTGCTCACTGTTATCTGTTTTAATACTTTCTTTATTTTGATTTAATACATAATTGACATGGTTGTTTCCATTGTGATTACTAGGTCAATTGATGTTTCTTTTAATATTTACGTTTGATGTAGGACGGCGATGATCACATTTGAAGAGTTTATCATGAGTAATGCACAATAACTCATTCAATTTTACCTACAGTGGTTTACTTACCGGAGTTTATTTACTAAAAACTGTATGTTACATATTCTTATTAAATTGTTTTCCGTTTTTCTAGTTGTTGCCACTGATTAAACAATGGTCGTGATTGGTATAACATTTAGATAGATCTTTTAATCTTTTGAGTGTTATTAGAGTGTTGTGGAGTGCTTATTCGAAGCAATCATTGATGTGTCTGCTAACTTCAACGTGTGGTTTACTTGTTTTATGATAAAAGAGCTGACTCACTGAGGAAATAAACTCCTTTTTCTGAGGTTGGAATTCCCATGTG
Organism: Dryobotodes eremita; assembly: GCA_917490735.1. Lineage (NCBI taxonomy): Eukaryota > Metazoa > Arthropoda > Insecta > Lepidoptera > Noctuidae > Dryobotodes > Dryobotodes eremita. The sequence continues at coordinate 7,567,268 of OU823254.1, read as the reverse complement.
GTTTATATTATAAGAGGAGCAAATTTTCTTTTTTGAGTTGATTAGGCATTAAAGTTTTTCTTGTCTCGAATCACAACTGGCATGTCCTATACAATCGATATTATAGGTAACCTACCTACTGGATTTTCAAGAATTAATCAATAATAACTAATTGTTTTAAAGTGCAGTTTTCAATGTTGTGCTGGTCATTTGATTTCAATATTTGCAGTCGTGTCGCCTGCCCGCATAATATCTAAAGGGAATTCTAGTTTGAAAGCAAAACAATGAAAACCGTGTTAGGAATACTAATAATATGCTTGCTTGTGAATAAAATAACATTTTGATAACTGTTGAGAATATTCTCTATTCGTTCTCGGTGTTATTTCAACAACGCACTGAAATCCAAACTGAAATAGTCTAGATTTTAACGCTTTGCAGTTCATTTAGGGGATTTGAAACGTTTTAGTGAATGGTAATATAATTAATGATTAATTTTAGCTGAAGGTTAAAAGAAATTTATTTTGAATCTGTGTAGAAAATTTCCTTGCAAACTTAGCGGACGAGCTAACACACTCAGTTCACTAATTAAACTTGATCCATCAACCAGTTTCAACGTTTGCTCTTCATTGTGCTATGTACGTCTGTAACAAACTATTACTATTACCTATGTTATGAACCAGGTACAGGTTAAGCTTTTTTTTCTGTATCTGGTTCATAGATATATCCGTGATCTGGTTCGTTTATACGTTTTTCCAACCATTGTTTATTTTCGAAACATCCATTTCAAGCTTTACCAGAACAGTCTATTTACGTAAAGACTAGTCGCCGAACCAGTTTTTACATCCCCGATTCCAATAACTCTTTCTTTCCGAAGCTGCGATCAGTAAAATAAACAAGATATAAACTTGAATGTGATACCAGCGCGGCACTGGATAATAAGCACCCTTTGAAACGAAGTGTCAAAGAACTGTAAAAGGCACAAGGCCACCTAGTGTGCATCAGCTATGCAAAATATAAGTCAATTATGATTGCCAACTCAAACAGTACTGAATAATGCCACAGAGTAGGAAGATGCAGTAGGCTAGCTTCGAATGACTCATCAATTCAACCGCCTAGCTTTCTTTCTAACTTGGTAGTGCGCGTCAGCTATGCGAAATATAACTCTGGTTGCCAACACAAACAGTACTGAATAATGCTATAGACTAGGAAGATGCAGTAGCTCAGCGTCAAGCAATTATAAGCTTAACTTTTGTTCAATTAAGTATCTTAGGACTGATGTCCAGTCTAATTAGAGGCGAGTAAATAATAAAAAAATTCATAGAATAGCGACTACAGACAGTCACCACCAGTTACCAGACTACGACAATTCATTATGCGGTCTTTACACAGGTGATTGTCGAAATCATAGTTTCTCAACCTTATTTTGCCGACCGCCCCTCATTGAGTTTTTTTTTTTCGAGAGCCTCTAATTTATTTTTACTTACCGTTTGTCGTGGATCTGGAACAGCTATTGCCATGATTATATTTAAACGTGTAATATAGTCGTAAGATAGAATATGATTTTCTCTGGCGCTTCCACTGCCCCCCTGAAAGTCAAACGCCCACGAGGGGGCATTATCGCCCACGTTGAGAACCTATGGTATAAATGGCAATTCGGCGAGGCCACAGGTGACTAAAATTGCAAATTTTATAGTAGAGTAGGTTTCGACTTTTGTTGTGCAGCGACAGGTCGCATGCGGCAGATGATTAAAATCGACCGTGAAAATGCTCTGTCGCAAGCGATTGCCCGCCTTATGAAGGTCGACATTTTGATACAAAATGAAAGAACAAGTATTTATTGGGACTCGCACAGGATGAAGGAAATGAACTAGAAAGGTACGGAATTAACTAGTCACCTGCAATTTTTATCGACCTGTATCTATAACGCAACATGTGAGCTACACGTCACACTGAAATCACTCAAAGTCCTGCATCGCACAAGTAGCATATATACAACATCCCGACATCAATCAAGAAATATCAAGGTAAAAGTAAACTTTACACAGTGGTTGAGGTCCTTAAGTTCTGAGTTGAGCTTCACGATTACTGATAAATGCGTGCACTGATTGGACAGGTCTACTCAAATCCGTATGGTTCTTTCCTCAAAAGACCATTTCAGTCACCAATCTAACATGGTCCTCAAATAATCTGACCAAGATCATTTTCGGATTTTTATATACCTGCAAATTGACATTGATGATTTTTTATAAATACATTGACATGATTATTTACTTTGTAAAATAGTATATTATTTTAATTACTGTGAATGTAAAGACTATGTGGGTCATTGTTTTTTTTTCTTCTCAATTAGTTTGAATCATGGTCTGGCAGTTTGAGTAATTTCTGCGGCCTACCCAAATGTCCTTTATTTGGTATTGCTCGTCAAATCGTTGAGCTCCTTAAGTTTTGAGTTGCGTTGCACGATTGCTGACAAATGCGTGCACTGACTGGACAGGTCCACTCATTCTGTGGGTTTTAACGTTTAAAACGCTAACGTTTTTAATAATTGTTTCGAAGGTGGTTTTAGTGGTGTTTCCATGTTTTCTATGTCACAATTTCTTTCTTACAATGTGATACATTACGAACATATTATTTACGCAAATAAATTATACCCCAGAGCAGCCGAAAATTCGAGCGCAGTCCTCTCATCTCAACAGAGTGACGGCGACTGATTTGTGAAACAAAAATATGCTTGAACTTCCCGCAACGTGTGACGGAAGATGACTTCTTCCACGAACTAGAAACGTCGTACGAACTAAAAATATGAGGAATTCAAAAAATGCCTTCAGATTTTTTTTCGCCTTTTATTAATACAAATAATCGTTAATTTTGTATCCTATTAGTCATTTTCATATTAAGTACCTACAAATCGAAAATACCTACGTGAAAATTAGAGGTAACTTCGTGATGTTTTTTTATCGAGAAAATTTCAATAGTTTGTGTTTCTGTTCCACAAAATGTTTGAAAATATCATATTCTTAGTTATTTTATACCTGAGTCAATTTCATGAAAAATCTAATTGAATATAGGCCATTTATCCGCTCTTAAGTGGAACTTCTGCACGCGTTTACCTGCGTCATATCTTCTAATGCCTTGTTATCTGTTCGAGTTTGTTCACAAAATATCAACGTACCTACAGACAATATTCCCAGCGGTGTAATTAGAAACCACTGAAATTATATGCACTGTGGCTGAGAAACTATCGTGTTTACATAATTTTAGTATTTTGTGTACATTGCTAAAGATGTTAACATTTACTAAGTACTTGGAAGCCTGGAGCATATTATCAAAGGCAAGAGATATGTAGATATAGGTAACAAAATACATAAATTAATGTATTATTAATGAATGAATTACTATTTTGCTAGTAGAACAACAAAATTATTTTAACATGAGTTGACTATTTTATATCCTACAATGTAACAGATCCATCACTGATGGAGAGGTGTATAATTGTATACCCAAATTTTACCAGTTACTTATAATGCTAATATTGCTATGTATAGAAAACACACACGATCCCAACTGAATCGATACTAATGATATTACAAAGAGGTAAAATTTTTGAGTTAGTATGCAGCGGGTAATCTTCGAAACTGCTGATTAGATTCCGAAAATTCTTTCACTAATGGGATGCTACAGTATTTCCAAATGCCATACGGTATATTTTTGTTAAAAGCAAACGCAGATGAAATCACGGGAGAAGTTAGAAAACAAATAAATTACTTCGCCCGAAAAGAGAATTACGAGGGTCGTTCAATATATTCTCGGCATCATGTTGATTTACTAATGATGTGGGTAATTTCACTAATTAATTAATTAATGACATTATCTAAGGGTAATGTCATTAATAAAGGTAAAATTTGATATAGTTGTGATCATTAGTTTGCTAGTTCTCCTTAGTCAATGAAAACTGCAATGGCTAACGTGACAATGTTAAAGAAAATTGAGCACCGGGCTGTTATAAAATTCCTTACCAAACAAGAAAAAAGTCAAAAACTATTTACGTAGAGATGGCGGCTGTTTACAAAGATTCTGTACCTACGTTACCTAAGGTTCAAGAGTAATCAAGTGAATTTAAACGGGGCAGAGAGTGTACTGAAACGACACTCGCTCGGGCGGCTCGGTTACTGCCTCTACGGACGAAAACATGAAAAAAGTTTAGAAGCTTATACTGGAGAATGCCCGAATGAAGATGAAAATGATAGCAAAGATAACCCAAGTCTCCGTTGGTACCATGCGCACTATTCTTTATGACCTTCTTTACCTTTCAAAAGTCAGTGCAAGATGGATGCCGCGAATGCTCACGGCGCCTAAAAAACAAGTGCGAATCGAGTGCTGTAGAGAGTTTTTAGAGCTCTGTGGTGAAGTTTCATCAAGTATTTTCGATCGAATTGTTACTGAAGATGAAACGCAAGTTCATCATTATAACCCTGAAAGTAAGCGGGAGTCCATGCAGTGGCATAAGAAGGGTACTGCGCCCCCTAAGAAATTCAAAGTCGGTTCGTCTGCCGGAAAATTTGTAGTCTCAGTTCGCCCACACTTTTGAAACTCAAAGGGAATTTTGCTGATTGAGTACACACAAAAAGGTGAAACCATGAACGCAGTATCCTACACATTCACTTTAGGATATTTAAGGAAAGCAATTAAAGAAAAAAGACGGGGTAAACTGACCACCGGTGTGTTGCTTCTTCACGACAACGCCTCGGTCCACACGGCGCGTGTTTCCAAGGCTGCTGTGCGAGATTATGGTTTCGAAGAAATTAAACGCCCACCCTATAGCCCGGAGCTAGCCCCAAGTGATTTTTATTTCTTCCCTAATTTGGAAAAATACCCTCGTGGGAAACGATTTTCAAACGATGAAGTGCTCCAAGCGGCAATAAATGCGCATTTTTCAGAGAAAGAGGAAAGTTATTTTTAACAGAGTATTTAAAAGTTAATTTCGAAATATAATAAATGCATTGAGGTAATGGGGAATTACATTGTAAAATTAAAAAATAAATCATTGAATTTACGTTTTTTTTCATGCCTATACCGATAATACATTGAACGCCCCGCGTAAAACAAAAAATAAAAACGTGTGGGGTCGGGGGACCTCCGTCATGAACGGGTAACCGCCTTTTTAGATTTGCATTTTGACCTCACTATCGCCTTCGGTACCCTCGAAAACCATGAAAACGGCACCCATAACGAAAATTTTTTAAAAATTCGCTGTGCCCTCTTACATTTTTAATTTTGATCTCACTATTGGTTTCAGCACCCTCGAAAACCATGAAACCTATCTCTCTCTCTCTCTCTCTCTCTGTCTCTTTCTAATATTTATATAATAAAGTTCCATGGAGGGGGCATAACACTTTTTCGATATGTGACGATTTCTACCAGTCAATTCCTATCGCAAGTCGCGTTAAAAATCTTCTTTCCAATAAAAAATATCGCTGTTTTGTCAAGTTGTAAAGACTTCGATAAGTGCCTTAACGGTTCACAAAAGAAATAAGTAGGTAAATACTTAAAACCTAACGTAACGTATCAGTTAATTATTTATAATAGTTTACGGGAAAGGAATACATTACGAGCCGTTTGAGCTGTTCAAATATTTAATTATTCATACGCCTGAATTGTGAATGATTAAATGAATAATACGTAAGCCCAAATGAATACCATTTTAAACTTTATTGCTTTCAATAGTGAGAGATGTGCGCGTAATTTTAAATTATTGGTTTTATCCCAAAATCTATGATGGTACTTAATAATCCATTAACCCGGCCATTAAGTCTCCTCATTAAATAATAAATTGTAATTATAATGTTTTAATGGGTTCCTTGAAACCAGATACTTTTTGCTGTAAGTATTGTTTTAGGTAGGTACAGACGCGAGCATAAATATATTACCATGGACAGCTCGGCAATAATATCTGATTTCATGATTCATCCATGAATATATATGACGGAAAATAATTGTGATAATTTGTGGAAGGCATATATGTGACATTGAAGGAACACCAAAACTATCTGGCGAGAGAAGCGACGCCAAAATATAGGATACTGCATCAGCTTCAAAAATATGTGTCAATGCAATGTTAACAGAGATCTTGCGTCATAAAAATCTGCCTACTCCGTTTAATTCAGAAAAATGTGATACCTCGTTGTGATCGAAAATATCTGACATTACTTAGGCAGCATAAGAACCTGTCATGGTTAGATTTTATGTGGATTAAATACAATTGAATCAAATCGAATTTCATAGAAAAACTGACGGGCATTGTCTGTCACCCTATCGCCATTTCCGTATTACCTCCACGGAAATGTATGTGTCAAAGAATAGCCCAGGAAACTTGACAAAGCTGAATCAGTGAATATTTGCTGGGAAACTGCTTTCAGGGTTCTAAAAAACTCAAGACTTGTTACTATTAATGTGAAGATAGATAAAAAAACTGTCATTGATAGACTAGTAGCATAACGCAACAAAAATATATAGATATACAAAATGTCTCGCCACGGTAGCTTTTAGTAAAAAGACATTCAAGTAACTACTTAAACCCGCTTTAATAGTATGAAATGATTCTATAATGTAGACAGAATATCACTACATTTTATAAGAAACTCTTCAGCCTGATATGAGATCCAAATACCTATGGTTTTTGTTACATTATATTTCTTTCCTAATTTTCGTTATACATAACTCATAATAGATTCAAAGAAACAATAATTAAATACTTTGTGAACTGTGTCAACAAACTCTGTTTGGATAATTGCTTAAAATTCTACTTATGTCTATATCGCAAATGCATTTTGTAGTTTACCTTCAATGTAGATAGAGGTGAACACCGACAAGCTAGCATTATTGCTAGTACGACGATCTATCAGTGCAATTCCAAAAGTTCCAGTAGGGATTGCAATCCCGCAGCTCATTCAATCCCGCGGGATTGATATGCGGGATTACTCAATCCCGCGTGGGGTCCCGCGGGATCTTTGAAATTATGTTGTAAAATCAAATTGAAACTACAGATTTTCGTGTAAAAATCAACATTTATTAAAGATTTCTTACGTTAAGAAACAGAAATTATTTATTTTCTATTAATTAAGTATAAGTAATTAGTAATCTGTTTTCTTAGATTCATCTTCAAATTTTTCGCATCGCAAAATTTTTTATTTGCGGGATCCAGCAGCTTAATAAAAGCTGCGGGATCCCGCGGGAATGCGTGATCCCGTTTTGCGGGATTGCAATCCCTAGTTCCAAGACCATATTTCAACTTTGCTGACAAGTTTTACTACTGAAGAAAAGGAAAATATTTAAAAATAAGTGAAAATGTTTCATCCACAAATAAACAGTTAAAAGGCATTAAAGTCGACCACTAATCGATTAGTTAAGGAGCAAAAAATTCTAAAAACCGAAATAACAAACCTGAAAATTTCCTACAGTACCACCGCTCAGAAGATAAATACACTTTAGACTGCTTTAGAGCTGAAAATTACCTTGAAGACTGCGATTGCTAACATTACACCAAATCTGACTTATTGCGAAGACATATTGTCGGATATACAAGAACGCTGTCAAAGTAATAAGAACTTAGGTATTGTTGGCATATCTGAACTTCATTCTGTCAACACGACTTCAAGACATGACCATGAAAAGGAAGAAGTTATTAAAGCAATACGCAATATTATCTTAGATTGTCCTCAACCAGTAAAACTTCATCGCCTTGGTAAATATAACACTAAAACAACTCGCCCTATTAAGATATACGAGGTGCATTCAATAAGTACCTAGCCTCATCGCCAGAGGACGCTGTAGTTTCAAAAGAGTTTTACCACAGTGTAGCACATTCTTTTTTAATTCTTTTTTCAAATTTTCATTCCAATCCCTTCATTTGTTTTAATTTGACAACTTATGGAAGCGAACGTGTCGATCGGTTTTACAAAAATGGAAAAAGAGCAATATCGTTCGGTGATTCGATTCCTATTTTTGGAAGGGAAAACGCGCATCGAAATCAAAGAGCGCTTGGATGCTGTGTACGGTGACTCTTCTCCATCGATGGCCACCGTCAAAATTGGTTCAACGAGTTTGCACGTGGCCGTACGTCGGTTTTTGATGAACCACGTCCAGGTGCACCGAAAACAGCTGCTACGGAGGAAAACATTAAAAAAATCCATGATCTCGTATTGGCAGATCGCCGATTGAAGGTTCGGGAGCTAGCTGAGACTGTAGGCATTTCAGAAGGAACAGTGCATCATATTCTTCACGAGGAACTCGGCATGAGAAAGCTGTCGGCGCGATGGGTGCCGCGTTTACTCACACCAGAAAACAAGCGCAACCGTGAGACCACATCGGAGACGTGTTTGGCGCTGTTTAAGATGAATCCAGCGGAGTTTTTGCGTCGTTTTGTGACCGTCGATGAAACCTGGATCCACTGGTACACATCAGAGACCAAGGAGCAATCAAAACAATGGATCCAGACCGGGGAACGTGCTCCAAAGAAGGCGAAAACTGTAAAATCGGCCGGAAAAGTTATGGCCACCGTTTTCTGGGATTCACAAGGTGTGATCTACATCGATTACCTCGAGAAGGGTAAAACAATTACAGGGCTTTACTATGCCGATTTATTAGGCCGATTCGACGCAGAATTAAAGAAAAAACGACCCCATCTGGCGAAGAAAAAAGTGCTGTTTCACCACGACAACGCACCGGTTCACACGTCTGCCGTTGCCATGGCCAAATTGGTCGAATTACGCTACGAATTGCTGCCCCATCCACCGTATTCTCCAGATTTGGCCCCTTGTGACTTCTTTCTGTTTCCTAATCTGAAAAAATCACTCGCCGGGAATAGATATGGATCGAATGAGGAGGTCATCGCCGCCACGGAGGCCTATTTTGCAGAGTTTGACAAAAACTATTTTTCGGACGGGTTAAAAAAGTTGGAGCATCGCTGGGCTAAGTGTATCGAACTAAAAGGAGACTATGTTGAAAAATAAATTGCCACTTTTCCAAAATTTTCGTTTACTTTTTGTAGGCTAAGTATTTATTGAATGACCCTCGTACTACGCATCGCAAGACATACCCAAGTATATATTGCGCAATAAATCAAACCGAATAACAAATCTACCAAAATATATCCCGACCAAACACTCCAAAAACAAAGCTACTTAGTAAAGCTACAGAAAGAACTCCAACAACGCACAGGAAATGTGCGAAACAAACTTAAGTATTAAATATCTAAAAGCGTTCCAAAATTTTACCCAGGCTGAATAAAAAAACTGACAGTAACGATATCACAAAATAGCCCACAAGTTGAAACGCAAAAACCATTACTTACCAGATAACAGACAACTACACTAATCATCACTTCTTGTTAATATCTGAAGTTCTTATATACGAATACTCGAAGTATTGTCAAGTCAGGACACCCTGGGCATCGGGAGTCGATTACCGACTCCCGGCCACCGTAGGCGCGGGCTTGCGGACGGTGAGCAATGGGCAGCTCGCCGCACGGTGGATCGAAAATCGGCTGTAGAAGACATAGGATCTCGATTTCTTAAATGTTATTTTTTTTGCTGGAAATGACTTCTGCTGATCATTACTATTCTATAAAATGTCATATGAAGTAATTGTGTGCACAAATGGAAGAGTTATAATTTTTATAACAAAAAAATGTATGGAGCTGACATGAAAAATGAGGATATCTCTGGAATCGCAAGGTTGGCCGTTATATCCTTGCACACTGTTATAGTACTATTTATTTGTGAATTTTTGACATACTTAATATCGCGGCATAACTTGCGATTTTTTTTTAAATCTTCAAAATTAAAAAAAAAAGTATATGATACATTTTAATGCTTAAATATGGCTATACCAAGTGTAATTTACAATATTTTTTATGCTTAGACCAAAACATTCTAAGAAATCACAAAGTCGTATTACCTACTTATTTGAAATGACATGGTAATTATGAATTACGTAATACGTAATCTTGTCTAATGCCTCAAGTCCACTTAACTAATGATTAATAAAACTTAATACCTATATACCTAGTTAAAAGGATACGTACCAAAATAATTTGGGGTACTCGCTAATTTAGCAATTAGTGCAGGATTAACTTAATGAAAGTAATTAGATAAATGTGATACCATCATTAGTCAATAACAATAAATAGTCAAACATTGGATTCACAACTTCAGTTCATTTAGAGCATTTCTAATACTAACATCTATCCTACCGTGTCTTTTTACTCAGTGATCGTGAATAATGGAAAGCATTATTACAATTTTGGATTTGTTTGTTATTCTGAGCAATCAGGATGCTTCGTCTTTCGATCATGAACTATTGTTCAACACACTTGTTATTCGGCTGGGCTCTAGCCTTTCAGATGAAGACAGTGTTACCGTGAAAGAATTTTGTCGAAGATTTACACGGGCAGTTCAAAAGAGATGGTTACGATCCCACAGGAAAAGTGAAGTTTTTAGACGTGATTACAGTAATTGGCTTGAGGCAAATATTGACTGGCCAAACTGCGTGCAAACCAATTTGCTCATTCAAGAATCAACAAGTGAAAATATTTCTACTGAACCTGTACCTGAACCTGTACCATCAACTTTAACAATGAAATCAACTTCAACGATGACAAAAAGATCTCGAAAGCCGTTTGAAGATCTAAGTAACAAGCAGAAGAAGAGACGATCTGATGAACATATAGGCGATGACCCTAATGAAGTAGCTTATTCAGCTGCAGCACTTTTGAAAGGAGATGGTCGTGAGGATATTGCATCTGTTATTGAACATATGCTCCAAAATCCAGAAGCAGCAGAAAAAATCAAGGAAATGTTGAACAAACCAGCTCCTTCAACAATATTTTCACCAGAAAAAGCACTGGGTTTGCTACTTTCATTAAAACTATCGAAATGGCAATATATCATATTAAGGGAAACGACTATTCGAGAAGGTTCAAAGGAGATATATCCGTCTTACTATAAAGTGCAAAAAGCTAAGCTACAGTGCTACCCTCCGAAGACATTTGTGACTGTAACGGATTCATCTGCTAAGATTGCACTACAAGCGTTACTAGATTTAACAGTGAACATAATTTTTGAAACTATTCGTAGTCCTGATGCGATACAAGATAAACAATTGATATTAATATCAAAGAGGGGATTTGACGGTGCATCTAACCAAAGTAGATATAAGCAAAACATAGAGAGTGGTCAAGATGATTCCAGCATATTTATGACCTCTTTGGTTCCATTAAAGTTGACAGCTGACGGTGATACCGTATGGGTGAATCCAAAACCCTGTTCAACTAGGTATTGCCATCCAGTCCAGTTTAGTTTTGTGAAAGAAACCAAAGACGTTGTCATAAATGAAAAAACTGCAATGAATAACGAAATTGAAGCTCTCGTTCCCTCAAAATGTCAAGGACATGAAATTAGTCACAAATTAATGATGACGATGATTGACGGCAAAATTTGTACATATCTGTCTGAAGCTAAGTCAAACGCGGCCTGCTACCTGTGTTTGGCTAAGCCTACAGAAATGAATAAGTTAGATGTCATTGCGTCAAAAACCATTTCTTCTGGTGTGTATGAGTTCGGATTATCATCACTTCATGCCCGCATTAATGTGATGGAATGTCTTCTACACATAGCGTATCGTCTCGACTTCAAAAAGTGGTCTGCAAGAGGAGAAGGTTATCAAGAGTTATTGCGTTCACGAAAAAAACTCATTCAAGATCGATTCAAAGATGATCTCAACCTTTTGATTGACATCGTTAAGCAAGGATCAGGCACAACTAACAACGGGAACACAGCAAGGCGGTTTTTTGAATTTCCTGATAAAACTGCAGCGATCACTGAATTAGATGAAGACCTAATACGCAGATTTGCTGTGATTCTGCAAGCTATCACATCTGGAGAGATTGTAGATGTGCCGAAATTTAAAGAATACGCTAGAACAACCGCTGAAAAATACGTGGAACTGTACGATTGGTACTACGAGGGTCATTCAATAAATACTTAGCCTACAAAAAGTAAACGAAAATTTTGGAAAAGTGGCAATTTATTTTTCAACATAGTCTCCTTTTAGTTCGATACACTTAGCCCAGCGATGCTCCAACTTTTTTAACCCGTCCGAAAAATAGTTTTTGTCAAACTCTGCAAAATAGGCCTCCGTGGCGGCGATGACCTCCTCATTCGATCCATATCTATTCCCGGCGAGTGATTTTTTCAGATTAGGAAACAGAAAGAAGTCACAAGGGGCCAAATCTGGAGAATACGGTGGATGGGGCAGCAATTCGTAGCGTAATTCGACCAATTTGGCCATGGCAACGGCAGACGTGTGAACCGGTGCGTTGTCGTGGTGAAACAGCACTTTTTTCTTCGCCAGATGGGGTCGTTTTTTCTTTAATTCGGCGTCGAATCGGCCTAATAAATCGGCATAGTAAAGCCCTGTAATTGTTTTACCCTTCTCGAGGTAATCGATGTAGATCACACCTTGTGAATCCCAGAAAACGGTGGCCATAACTTTTCCGGCCGATTTTACAGTTTTCGCCTTCTTTGGAGCACGTTCCCCGGTCTGGATCCATTGTTTTGATTGCTCCTTGGTCTCTGGTGTGTACCAGTGGATCCAGGTTTCATCGACGGTCACAAAACGACGCAAAAACTCCGCTGGATTCATCTTAAACAGCGCCAAACACGTCTCCGATGTGGTCTCACGGTTGCGCTTGTTTTCTGGTGTGAGTAAACGCGGCACCCATCGCGCCGACAGCTTTCTCATGCCGAGTTCCTCGTGAAGAATATGATGCACTGTTCCTTCTGAAATGCCTACAGTCTCAGCTAGCTCCCGAACCTTCAATCGGCGATCTGCCAATACGAGATCATGGATTTTTTTAATGTTTTCCTCCGTAGCAGCTGTTTTCGGTGCACCTGGACGTGGTTCATCAAAAACCGACGTACGGCCACGTGCAAACTCGTTGAACCAATTCTTGACGGTGGCCATCGATGGAGAAGAGTCACCGTACACAGCATCCAAGCGCTCTTTGATTTCGATGCGCGTTTTCCCTTCCAAAAATAGGAATCGAATCACCGAACGATATTGCTCTTTTTCCATTTTTGTAAAACCGATCGACACGTTCGCTTCCATAAGTTGTCAAATTAAAACAAATGAAGGGATTGGAATGAAAATTTGAAAAAAGAATTAAAAAAGAATGTGCTACACTGTGGTAAAACTCTTTTGAAACTACAGCGCCCTCTGGCGATGAGGCTAGGTACTTATTGAATGCACCTCGTACATGTCATCAACCGTCCACAAATTGTTGATTCACGGAGGGGACATAATTGCAGAAAATGCTATTGTACCAATTGGAAGTCTTTCGGAAGAAGCTTCAGAGGCCCGAAACAAAGACTTTAGGAGGTTCAGAGAACACCATTCTAGGAAAAAGAGTACACAAGCATCAAACGAGGATATCCTCAATATGCTTATCGTCTCTTCTGATCCTCTAATTTCTTCCACAAGACCAAAATTAAATGCCCACAAGAGGCAGACATACTTTAAGGAAACAGTAGAACTACTGAAACTTCAGGATCAGGAAGCTCCGACAGAGTTCTTAGAAGTTATATCTATTGTAGAGCCTGATTCTGAAGTGGATTCTGATGGTGACGAAGTATAAAATAAGTTAACTTTTATTGTTTATGTTAGGTTAGGTTAAGTTATTTTTTTTTTAATAATAATTTGCTTTTATTTTTAATCATACAATAGTTTACCATTTATTGTTATTGACTAATGATCACCATTTATCTAATTACCCTCATTATGGTACATATCCTTTTAACAGGTATATAGGTATTAAGTTTTAATGATCATTAGCTAATGTGGACTTGAGGCGTTAGACAAGATTACATTTTATGTAATTCATAATTACCATGTCATTTCAAATAAGTAGGTAATACGACTTTGTGATTTCTTAGAATGTTTTGGTCTAAGCATAAAAAATATTGTAAGTTACACTTGGTATAGCCATATTTAAGCATTAAAATGTACATATCATAAACATTTTTTATTATTTAATTTTGACGATTTTAAAAAAAAAAGTCGCAAGAGATGCCGCAACATTAAGTATGTCAAAAATTCACAAATAAATAGTACTATAACAGTGTGCAAGGATATAACGGCCATCCTAGCGATTCCAGAGATATCCTCATTTTTCATGTCAGCTCCATATATTTTTTTCTTATAAAAATTATAACTCTTCCATTTGTGCACACAATTACTTCATATGACATTTTATAGAACAGTAATGAGCGGCAGAAGTCATTTCCAGCAAAAAAAAATAACATTTAAGACATCGAGATCCTATGTCTTCTACAGCCGATTTTCGATCCACCGTGCGCCGTCCGGTAAGGACCAGGCCCGGTTCGACGGCGCGTCGAGTTCCACGCACGCCTCAAAGAGATTTCAATCACCATTGACGGGGTCCGAAAGGGCCGATGCCTGTCGGGGTCGCGGATTGTTCGAAATAGTTACCGTGGCCCTGGCGCACAGGCAACTGAAGGAACACGGGTGGGTTTTAGTCAGTAAGGGTCTGGCACGCCCTTCCGCTCCGCCTAGAGCGGAAGAAGTCATTTGATGATTTCCCGTCCAAAAAAAAAAAGGCAATCATGACGAACCAAAATGTATTGTAGAATCCTTCCGCGATGCTATACATGTCATAGTTCTATCCGAGACGTAGATCAAATCAGATGTAGAGGGTCAACGACTGCAAGTACCATACCTATACCCATTAATAGTACTTCCGAACAAATACCAGAGGAGGAGGAGTTCCTATTTACGTACATAATTCTCTGACGCAAACCTTCATTGAAGAAAAAACTGAAGATGTTAATCATTACCTTTGGATCCACCTGGAAAAAATCTCTTAGACACCTATTCATACTACTTACAAAAGATGAAAAGAGCTATCATATTTAGGGACTATAACCTCAATCATCATGATAGAACAACCTCAACCTGATAGAAACGTGAAAGATTATGAATATTTATTAAAGGAATATGGCTACACAATACTACATAGGATTGCTAAAAAACATGCACACGAGAAACTTTACAACACAACGACCAAAATTATCTTAGATCATGTTAATACTAACCTGCAAATCACCGACTACATCTTTCACTTGTCAGTTATTGAGTCATCGTTTTCAGACCACAAACAAATATTTTGAAATTAAAAGATTATATCCAGAAGTACTGCAGAAGATGAAATACAAAAAAAAAACTGATTATGAAAATCTAAACAAAACTATAAATGAAAACAAGTTTGAAAATGAAAATGATGACTATATGGCACGTGAAGAATATTTAAAATCTGTGATCAGCAAAAATAAAACTGAAAACACGTAGATTCTAAACCTACCTAAAACCGATTAGATAAACAAAGATATAATTAAAACTATCAATACTGGAAATGAACTGGGTAAGAAAGTAAAAGAGAATACTGAAGACGCAGAAATAAAGATCAATATTTTTATAGCTGAACGTTATAATGTGTCGGCTATTATTCAGAATGCAAAGAGTTTTATTACACAAAATCTTTAAAAAATTGTATTGGAAAGCCTTTTAAGATTTGGAAGTTGATTAATAGTATAGCTTACAATAAAATAAAAAATAACTCAGCCCCTACAAAACATAAAGGTCTTATTACTAATACAAAACTTATAATATGTTGAGAATTTTAATAATTACTTTTCAACAATCGTTACAGTGTTAGCAAATTAAATCCCAAAATTTTATCAATATGATGCAACTGACATGCTTTTGAGATTGAGCACAAGTACGCAGGCTGGTACAGAACTTACAGAGTTCTCACCAACCACCACTAAGGAGGTTTCAAAAATGATTGACGAACTAAGAACTAACACAAGTACAGGCATCGACGGCATCAACACAAAAATAATTAAATGTACTAAAGATTTTCTTTTGGAAGAATTAACAAAATGCATTAACAAAAGCCTTCAGGACGGAATATTTCCTGATACATTAAAAATCACTTAAGCCGCGATACATAAAGCCGGAAACAATGCAGATGTCAGTAATTACTGTCCATTATCGGTCGTCGGTCGTACAAGCTTACTTAGATTCTATAAATTTTATTTCCACAAACTAATATGGCATCCGACGGAATTAAAATACCCAATCCGCGACTATTGACCTTATTACTAACATAAAAATTAACATTGATCAAATAGTTCTTGGGATCTTCATTGATTTAAAAAGGCATTTGACACCGTAAGTCACAAACTTCTTAAAAAACTGGAAAGTTTCGGTATTAACTGGCTTTGCATTAAAGATAACAAAACTTGTTATCTTACAAATTGGTACCAAGTAGTCGATATTGGTGAACATCGAAGTGAATCCCAACCCATTACCTGTAGAGTACCACAAGGTTATATACAAGGCCCTCTATTATTTCCTATCTACATCAACAATTTTCTAACTTAAGGGAGTTATTTCACTGTATGCCGACGATACTAGTCTATTTTACTTTGCTTTAACTTTAATAATATAGAAGAAATTGTTAAAGAAGTACAAAGTGATCTTGATAGACTACTCGTAGCTATCTGGTTCCAATGCAATCCACTTACTATAAATGATAGTAAACCCAAATACATGATATTTACTGTTAAAAATAAAAAACTTCATACACATGGTGAATTAAATATGAATGTTCAATCCTTATTAAAAACATATACTGAAAAATATTTAGGTCTTAAGCCTCGTATCATGGTAAACATTTGTTTAGCAACAGCTGATCGACATTGTTGATGAGCGGCGAGAATGTTGCCACTCGTCGGGGGAGAACTTGTCAACATGCCAATATCAACTCTGCAACACGCAGTGTTGCCAGCAACGTGTTGACAGCAACTCATCAACACGTTGATTCAACTTTGTTGCTAAACAAATGTTTAACATGAATACGAGGCTTTAAGCCTCGTGTTCATGGTAAATATTTGTTTAGCAACAGTAGATCAACATTGTTGATGAGCGGCGAGAATGTTGTCGCTCGTCGGGAGAGAACTGTCAATATGCCGTTATCAACTCTGCAACACGCAGTGTTGCCAGCAACATGTTAACAGCAACTCCGCAACTCGTTCATTCAACTTTGTTGCTAAACAAATGTTTACCATCAATACGACGCTTTACTCTTGACGATAAACTTACAATGAAACCTCAAGTTGAGAAAATAAGAAACAAGAAATAATTCCTGACTGGTGCACTTAGAGGATTTATCCGATGTGTATCACTACAGGTCAGATATATTATTTATAACTCGATGGTTAACATCTCGATTATTTAATCGAAATACGGGGAAGTGCTGCCAAAACCCACCATAAAAAACTACAAACATCTCAAAATAAAATTATTAAAGTCTTATTCAACTATGATCATTTAACATCTTCTCAAAAGGTTTTAAAAGAAACAAAAGAAATGACGGTTGATCAAATTAATAAATGTAACACTTGCATACTTGTACGTAAAATAATCAATAGAGACATACATACACAACTAACATTTACAAAAAGAATGCAAATTCAAAAGCGCATGACGAGGCAGGCTAACCGTATAGTTTTAAGAGCACCGAAGACAAACTACGGTAGAAAGACTGTCGTATATGGGGGGCTCAACTCTACTCAGTACTTAAGGAATCGAAATCGCTTCCAACTTTTAAAAGGCTATTAAAGCACCATGTTCTGAATAATGTTTGAATAGTAAGTTTTTACTGTTTTTATAACTTAATTTCAGTTCTGTTTATAACCCTGCGAAACCGTTGCGTATCTTAATTATTATGTTTTTCTGATAGGAGTGAATAATTGTATTTTTTTTTTAGCAAAATGAATTGTCTTAAACCGTAAATCGTGAATAACCATACAATTTCGTAATTTATTCTACTCGTGTCTTGAGCACAGTTCATTAACCGAAAATATTCTTTTGAAAACACGAGATCAACTGGCACAACAATACTCAATCATACACCAAAAGTAACAAAAACTATAGCAATCTTTTCCGATCCCGGCACCCGGAAAAACCGCCTGAAAAAATAACGCCCGACGCCAATTTTCTAAACAGAACAAAAAAATAACAATCCGATATCAATCCAATAAAGGGCAGGAAGGAAGCAGCCTCCGACTAAGCAATCACACGTCAGACAGAGAAAGAGCACGATATATCAACAGAGCGAACGAGACATACAAACGATTGTGCCGAGTTTCCAAAGAACGGTGTAAACAATAAAACTTTTTGTAGAAATTCGCGCTTATTCGGCGCTGGAAAGGGTTCCAGAGTAATGAATAATACAGATAAATTATTCAAAACACAATCGTATTAAATTCGAGTCGCTTGAGAAATTTTATTACAGGGTGTCCGCAAAGAAAACTTTCCCGAGTGGCACTCCACCAATTTATGGACTTTTGTTTCTGTTAAGGAGTAATTAAAAATTTCACGGTTAGGAAAGTTATGGCGGAGATTGCTCGTAATTCAATTGTTTTTGCTTCATTTTGTTGTTGTTTAATTTTAATTTTGAACAAAATGCCATATTCAATAAAATAATACCTATAATTTCAAAATTATTTTATCTTGGAAATTAAAAATGCCTCGTGGACCTAAAACACAATACAAACGCGTAAATTGAAAGTAAACGTAGAATGTTTATTTAATAGGTTATCGTTTTTCGTTAACCTTTTCCTTAGAAACAAACCCTTTGTCATTTCATTTTCAACATAAATAAAAGATGTAGTCTCTGTCATATGACACTCGTCTGTGCTCGGGAACTTTCCATTATTGTTTCCTACCGCTTATCGAAAGTAACCCTCTAAATCAAGGTCCAATTGTCTCATTGGCACCAAAAGTCATTTAGGTGCGTCTCCAGAAGGTCGTTGGCGGTCGTAGCTTAGAGCACTTTACGTTTAACCTTTGAACAAAGGAATATTAGGGGCCCAAATGTACGATTAGAGCGAGGATATTTGAGGCTGTTTTTTACTGCGCCAATTTGGGAGGTGCAGTTGTCAATTTTTATCGGTTAATCTGGTTGGGAACAGTTCATGTTATGACTTTCTTTCATTCTGTCTCCCTCCGAGTATTTGTGGGAACGAATTTCTAATTTAACTCGGTTTTCTATGTATTCCTTTCATTGTAACGCGTGGCACCCTAAAAGGTGTGATAAGGGTAGGCAGAACGCTGTCTCGGACCGACTTGACGACCCCGAACACTGTCCTTTTGCTTAGTCAACATTGAAACATCGTATCATTTTAACGTGCCAAATTGTGTCATTAATTTCCAGCTTCGTGAAATAATACTTAATTTCATTTTACGACTGAACAACACTCTTTCATTGTTCATAAAATTCATATAAAACATTAAGCTCGGCCCCTCATCGATATCCAACTACAACAAACAAATCGCGCCCATAACTCACGATTACCTTTCATTCAGAATGTTAAACTTTCAACGTTATTGAATAGAATTAAGATTAGTACCGAATTATGACGGCCATTATTTGATAGTGATCGGGTTCTTTAAAACACAATTGTACGTGAATAGAAGATATAACAGTAATTTATGATTATTGCTGTCTGCAGTTAGTTAATCAACTTTAAGCGCTTTTTAGATTAAGCTTAGTTGAAGGGTAAACAATGCTTCTAAGGTCAGGCCTTGGATGGGTGTCTTACCATTTCATACAGACCATACATTTCAGATAGCACCTAATTCCGTTGGTCCCGGCTGTCATCCGTACATCTTTGACAATCGTTACGGGTAGTCAGAAGCCCGGAAGTCTGACAACCTTCTGGTGGAGGTCAAATAGGTAGTCGCTCCATGTAGAATAATAGTATTCGTCCGATTGATTAGATGAGAAATCGACCCCAATATAGTTGGGAAGGTATGATAATGACGTTGTGAAATCTCACATCGGTTACATACGGCTCGTTTTCAGACACTGTTGTCAAGCGTCATATTGACTTTAATATTTCAATAAGGCCTTAATCTCACGAACCAGTTACTGATCACATTTTTGCTAAACTCTTTGATTGGTGGATAAAACAGCACAATGAGTTAATTCATGTCTATAAGTCTCACGAGATTGCGTCCAGGTGTACAATACACAGGTTTTTGTTAAACATTTACGCAATAGAGTAATTAGTGCTGCAAATTGAAGGGTAAATTGCAACAAAACTGTTGTAAATCAACTTGTTTCTTTGCACATTTTCATTTGAATTTTGACTTCTAGGCAACAATGTTAGTTTTCCAGAGGCAATTAACATAATTCGTCCTGTCCGAATTAAGACAGGACAAGCATGGATCATTGAAAAAGTTCATCGATATATTGACATATTATATATATCTGACATCATCAATATGTTTATAAAACGTGGTTATATTGTAAGTAAATGTGGCACATTTTTTTTTTTATATAGCTGTACCAACAAAGTAAGAAATATAAAACTTGTTAGTACAGTAGGTAAATTCAAATTATAAGATGAAAGATAAAAGTATTTTTTGTACAATGGTACACTTTGATACCTAATACTTAAATGGCTGCTACCGTGTCAGCTTATATTCAATTTAATCTATTAGCAAATCTTATGTCAATATACATGATTGGTTGTTAGGTAACACATTTGACAGCCAATCTAGCCTGTCTAGTATCCCAATTTATTTGGATTCGGCGCAACAGGTATTTTTTTATTCTATATTTCTCTATTAATCGTCATCTCGGTAGTCACCCCCTTTTTAGCTATATCATCTTGCACACAGTCTATCCATCGTTTCTTTGCGTCTTCCCCTACTCTTATAGCCATCCACAATTATGCACTCTTCTATAAAACATAAAAATACTCTTCCTCAAGCTTTAGACAGTTTATTTCCAACAATTTCTACGATAACAATAACTCGCTACAGACAGACCAAATAGCATTAAATATTTAGAAGCTTCTGCAAGTGATAGCCCGCCAAGCCGAGCAACAGACTAGCCCAACCGTGGGCAGTTTCTGACTTAACTAAGTAAAGCCAAAGCACCGATGAGACACGCAAGGCGAAATGATTTAATTAACTGAAGACCTGGGTGTATCTAGCTTAGTCAAGTTATCTGTTTGAGTCTTAACTAAGGAAACAATATACTAAGGTGTGAGAGGACATTGTCACGTATGTATCTTGATTGGAAAATCTGCATAGTAATTTGGGAAGAATATCTATTTGTTGCTGATAGAATCTGATTTAAAAAAACACGTGGCACGCGGGGACTGCCGCGGTAAAGCTATTGCATAGCATTTTTTATCAACTTATGCAATTATAATTATTTTTTTTATTTTTTATTTACGCAGTATTTTTTTTTTCTTTGATATAGAAAGAAGAAAGAAAAGAAAGAAAAATAGTTTATTCTGCACAAACAAAACGCACCTAACAAATGAACGACATTAATTTAGAGACAAGAAAAATTAAAATAAATAAATAAAAACAAATAAATAATATAAAATATAATATAATAATATAATAATATATATATATATATATAATTGTATTATTAGATTAATTCAAGTTACACTTTTTGAGCGTGGTGACCGATAAGAAAACAATTTTTTTTCTTTTATTGAATAAATGAGAAGTTAATATCGTTTAAAATATTTTTATTTTATTTTTTATGCGGTGAGTGTGGCATTATAAAGATATGATAGATACCTACCTATACACCTATAAACTTTCTCACAAACAGCTGCTTACGTATTCGTCCGATTTCGGAGCAGCTCGTCTCGTTCCGTGCGAGCTTCGTACAGTCGTACCATATACAGACACGTTAAGCGAACGCTCGGCCGAGCTACATGGTAGGCGGAGTGGGGGGCGTTAGGTTTTATTTTCGTTACGGAATTTCTTGATTCGGTCGCCGCGCTCAAAGCCCGCGATAAAAGCTATGCAATAGCTTAAAAACTTGAAGCATTAAACAAACGAAGCTTTATAAAAAATCCAAAAAAGACTTCGTGAATTTTCATCGAAGGAGTAGATAGCTATTTTGTACAAGAAAATGTTGTAAAAGATAAACCAGCTCCTCAAAACTTAAATTCCATGTAACACAACGTATCGTACGTATTTGAGTTAGTTAGAAAGACATAAGCGAAAATCAATAGGCCGTATACTTTCAAAGCCCTAATAATTTATGTTTACGAGCAAAAATTATACCAAACGGTATTCAGACCTTTTCTTCCTTGTCATCTAATATTAAAGTCACACAATTCCACCCCGAACAACATTGTCCAACAAATATTTAGGGCAAAGGTATGTTATGTCATTTAGCCACTGTTACAAAAACCCTGCCCCGCGGGGGACCAATAGCTTACAAATGTAACCTTTAGCCGAATGACCTCTCAAAATGGCGGCTTTGTCATATACTTTTGACACGGAACAAGAAAATTCAGAAGTACTTAGTCCACCCATCAGTGGACCCAAGGACAATTTTAATTTAATTTAATTTTACACAATTTTCGCAACGATCTTAAGATAGAAGCTCAAGACTTCTTCTATTTTTGTTGTGCTCGTGGGAAAATCCTCATTGCAACCCGTCTTTTGGGAAGAATGCAGGGTTATATTGGTCTCCTACAAATTAAAACCCGACAGTCTTCCTCCTGGTACCAGATGATTTCCGGATATACAGGCAGATTATACTCCGCACCCTCAACAGGTAGACTTTCTTACCCTGGCAAGAGTTTTTCTGGAACTTCTACATCTGAGCCCCGAAATCACTATCGCTTGCTTCATAATCATAATATATGCAGGTATGTTTCGTCGACCGTCTAGTACTTCTGAACGTGTGCCGTGCTAAGAAAACGGGATATCGACATTATCCGCACAATGAGTGATCGGATTAGTGATAACAGCACACTTGAGACATTAGACTGCCTATTGTTATCCCATCCTCTTGTCATAATCTTCTAATCATCGTTAATATCACGCGACGAAGACCTATTTTTACCTACCTACCTATTTTTACCTATTTTTTTTTTCATTCTTTGTCCACGGGGCTTCAGAACGCAAGCAATTTACCTATGTTTTGTTGCAGTAAAAAAAAGTGTGTGTGTTTTGTGTATGTGTGTGTGTTGTGTGTGTATGTGCATGTGTGTGTGTATGTATAAATCTTCTTCTTTCTTTCTTTCTTTCAGTCATCGTCTTCAATATGCTAATGACTCGGCGTTAATATGACACTTCGAGTGACAGAGACGACTTTCTACAAAGCCCATCTTTTTCTAAGTCACAATAGGCCATTTTGGTGATAAGTGATAAAAGCCAAAAGTGGTAACGCAATTACGAAGTTGACTATACCTACTGTACATGATGATACTTCGTGGTTTTAAATACTTATAGTAGAACCAAGCCTTCTGTTTCTATTTCGTGGTCGCTGTATCAAATATTCATAAGGAATAGTAACATACTACATAATGCTTGCTAAAGGTTACAGGTATCAAGTCAAACTGTCACATTAAGTTGGCCGTCATGGTACGAAATGATATACACGAACACGGCATGATGGCAAGTGATATATTGTCAACTTGGTTGTGATAATTCAAAGCAATCTAGAAATGGTAGAGATTTTTCATGTTTTTTTTTTAATTTTATGGCTCATGATTTTTTGGAACAATATTTTTTTAGGTTCCTCTCACGGAGAGGAGGTCTGTGTCCCAGCAGTGGGAGCTTATTATGATTTTGTAGGTAAAAGTTGATCAACAAATTGATTTCGGTGTTTAGATGAGTGACTACGACACGAGTTAAATATTTTCAAAGAAAATAAGAATTGAATGATTTAATATCAACAACGAAACAACATAATTATGCACTTACTAGTAGCTAGTATCAAAACAATGTATTTGTAAAGTTATGTAAGACTATCTGCGCACGCGGCACCGCCTACTTACTACGTGTTTAATTTTTCGGGATAAATCCATACTTATTAATATTATAAATTCTAAAGTAACTCTGTCTGTCTGTCTCTATGTTACCTTTACACGCCTAAATAACTAAACGGATTTCGACAAAATTTGGCAAAGAGATAGATGGCATCCTTAGAAAGGATATAGGTTACTTTTTGTTTTAAAAATAATCCTATAATGGGTGATATAGGAGATGAAAGTTGGTATGGGAAACCCAGCATTTGTTAAGCTTAATTTTTTTTTTTTAAATGGTTTCGGTAAGAAATAAGGGATGATTTTATTAAAATTATCTCAAAGGGGGTAAAATGGGTGACGATTTTAAAATTCACATGTAAGATATATATTTCTGTGTACATCTTCTAAATAGATTTAAGCTATCAATCATAGTCTGCAAATTGAGCTAACATTTAGTCTTTATTTCATTAAAATCAGTCCACAGGGTCAAAAGTAATTACAATTTATTATCTGTATATCTGTTACCTTTCACTCCTTAACGGCTAAACGGTAGTACGTTTCCGTGTGATTATATCCGACATCAACGTAGGCGAAGCCGTGGGCAAAAGCTAGCATTATCATAATTTTAGAAGTATCAGGCTATGGTTCCTTTTGCCTTTTATCAAAATCTGTTTACCCGCCGTATACTCCTTCATAAGTTCCACCTGACCTAATAATCCTTCCTTCAAAAAGGTCAGGTGCGTAGTACTGGCAACCGGCGTGCGTGTATGACCAGACGTATGAACGTAAACGAGGCAAAAGGAATGGATCGTAGCAGGTGGCGTTCTGTAGTTTCTGCCTACCACCATGGGAAGACGGCGAGAGTTTATGTATGTATGTATATATGTATGTTTCGGAAATAGGTTAAATCAATCGTTTGACTTTGACTAATCGGGACGCCACCGCCACCAGGCGGCGCTCGACAGAGTCTACAACATAACGCTCGACCAGAGTTACAGCAGATTTGGTCGGTGGTGGTCAAGCAGTGAACACGTTTAGAAAGTGTCACGCGTTCTGTAAAGTTGTGTCGTGTACCTACAGTGTGTATCGCTAGTTTAATTAATTTGTTCGTAAATTATAATTTGATTAGAACTCAAAACGGTTTTTCAATTGCGCAATAACCAACACTTCTCATACTACGCCCACAGTAGTTAAAATATGGCTGATGATAACGAGAGAGACGTACCTTCTCCGTCATATGTATGTACTTAATAATCCGAATAAATCGAACAACTTTAAGGTCACATTATTAGTCCGTTTCAACTACCTTATTTAAAAATAAATGTCCTTCAATTACTCAGTTTTCATTAACTAGCTATAAAATAACATAGCACAAAACTCACATTAATACATTTAAAACTAACTCTCTTTATCTTTTATGTTACCTTTTCACGCTTAAACCACTGAAAGGATTTCGATAAAATTTGACAAGGAAATAGATGGCATTCTGGGGAAGGACCTAGGCTACTTTTTGCCCGGTGGCACGTTCTCGTGAGATAATTTCCAACATCAGCGCGGGTGAAACCGCCGGGATAAGCTAATTATAAATAAACACAACAATATTTCAATCCAATTTACGACACATTTTCATTTTAAACAAGAAAATTCTGACTTATTCGAATGTCATATTTTTAAATCTCTTTAACTATTCAGTATCAAAATACGAGATGGAATCGAAAAACATTAAAAAATACTTTTTCAGCGACATGTAAATACCATTATGAAATATTAAATTGCCATTGGATTTTTTTTTACAGATGGGTACATCAGGCACTTTAAAGACGTGTTATATCACCACTTAAGGCTAGTTTAATTGGTAGGGTAGCACTTTAAAGTGCCCAATGTATATTAATTGCTACTGGATTTTTGTTACAGATGGGTACATCAGGTACTTTAAAGACGTGTTATTTCAACACTTTAGGCTAGTTTAATTGTTAGGTTAGCACTTTTAAGTGCCCAATGTACCCACCTCTAACAAAAATGCTTAAGTTTTTTGACCCACAATGGTCCACCTGAAGGACTAAATGCGGAAACCAAACCCTCTAACATAAAACATACTTAGGTTTACAACAGGGGTTATAATTAATTTGGAGCAAAACGTATAGTTCGGAACTCGGTAAACAGAAACACACTATGTTTACGAGTCCATTCATTAAAAGTTACGCTGCGGTCTTCCGAGATCGGTCCGTTTGTGAGCGAGTTATTGTAAGCTAGTTACTAGTCGGAACCAATCAGATGCTGCTTGAATAGGCCAATTGTTCAATAACGTGTGTGAATGAATGATTCAGTCAAAGGCCCGTTCCATTTAATATTAATAGCACGTGGTAAATGTCTATTGATGAGTATGGGCTTTGAGTGGTAAATTGAGATCGATGGAATTTTATCATGATAACTTCGGTGTTAGGCAGACAAATATTTAAAGTGCGTGAAAGCTAGTTCACGCATCATCCTAACTAATCCTAACTAATATTATAAATGCGAAAGTAAGTTTGTTTGTTTGTTTGTTACCTTTTCACACCTAAACCACTGAACCGATCATCCTGAAATTTTGCATATACGAGTACGTTGTCAGGTGTACAGACACGGACATACGGTTCTTTTCATCCCGAAAAAAAGTACTGTTCCCGAGGAAAACAACAATAACGTTCTTATGATAATAGATGGCGCCACGTGTCTTTCGAATCATGATTGAATTATAACCCGAATTGATAGTCAAAGTCTAAATTAACGCGAGCGAAGCCGCGGGCAAAAGCTAGTTTTCTAATAAAAAAGTAAGGAAATTAGGATTTCAGTAAAATTAAACTTAACCAAAAGTCCTACTCCCATTTCCCAGTTGCAGTGCTTTTAATCATGTTTTTGATTGCCTGAAAACCCTATTATGTCTACACCAACACGGTTCGCTAACTACAATTTTATTGCAATGAAAATTAACTGAACCACTATCCGGGAATTGCATAATTAACACCGTACAAAACATACATACCTAGTTTAAAAATCACAGGGATCCAATTTGATGCCACACAGTACCTATTAAACGCTTAATCAAATCGCTTCCGCTTATCACTGTCCGCTTACAGTCGCAGCACAGTAAAGGCTACGTTTTACTTCATACACCACTGGGCGAGATATTCCATAACTTCATTAAATTCCAACTTGGCACATAATACCTAGTTGGCAAAACAGACTTTGCCCAACAACGGGACCATATTGAAGATAGCAATATTTAAGCCTGTTAAGACCGGCGGGGTAATTGCGTAACACACTAACAGTAGCAGTGGCTTTCATTATGATAGTTCGACAACATTCATTGCGTTATTTATGTTGCTGAGCAGACAAATTTTTCGAACATATGAAGCAATGGATTAACAATAATATCCTTCAAAATGATTCAGATTGTGATTGATAGTGTGTTACGCAATTAGGGTGCAGATCCTAAAGGCCTTACGAGGCATTAAGTTTTAAACTTAAAGGGGATGCGCTCAGGTAGCCCGCGAAATTCATAAATACTTACGTTTTTTACAATTTGCAGATCAGTGTCAGGTTGTACGAGGGCTGCACTAAAAGTATAGGGAATGGAATATTTCCACTGTTCCTGTCATATTAAAATCTTTTTAATTGAAAACTCCTTGGTTTTAAAAATCGAATAACATTTATTTATTTAAAAAAAGATTCTCGGTCTTGTCACAAGGTTTTGTCAAACTTGATTAGTCGTTGAGAAAATGGAATTGACTCGAGAAAATTCAAGAGCGATGATTTATTATGACTTTCGAAGTGGTTTAACACAAAAACAGTGTGTTGACCGGATGAATTCTGCATTTGGTGATGAAGCCCCATCCAAAACCACAATTTATCGCTGGTTTGCTGAATTTCAACGTGGACGTGTCAAGCTCAGTGATGCTCCCCGTCAAGGTCGTCCAAAAACTGCAGTCACCCAAGAAAACGTTGATGCTGTGCGTAAGCTGATTGAGGAAGATCGACATGTGACATACCGCGAAATTCAGGCAACTTTAGACATTGGCATGAGTCAAATACAAATAATCTTGCATGAACAATTAGGTGTAAAAAAGTTGTTTTCCCGATGGATACCGCATTCGCTCTGTGAAGAGCAAAAAGCGGCTCGCGTTACTTGGTGCGTCAGAAATCTCGAAAGATTCCACGCAGGATCCTCAAATGCTGTATACAACATCGTATCAGGTGACGAATCCTGGATATACGCGTACGAACCCGAAACAAAAAACCAGTCACGAGTTTGGGTGTTCGAAAATGAGTTAAAGCCAACAAAAATTGTTCGATCACGGAGTGTTGCAAAAAAAATGGTGGCCACGTTTGTCTCCAAAACCGGCCATGTTACGACTATTCCTCTTGAGGGACAAAGAACGGTTAATGCAGAATGGTATGTTAGCATTAGTTTGCCACAGGTCATTTCTGAACTCCGTAAAGAGAACTGCAACCGCCGCATCATCCTCCATCACGACAATGCGAGTTCTCACACCGCGCACAGAACAAAAGAGTTTTTAGAGCAAGAAAACATAGAATTGTTAGACCATCCGCCGTACAGCCCCGACCTAAGCCCTAATGATTTCTATACTTTCCCTAAAATAAAGAATACATTGCGTGGACAGAGCTTTTCATCACCTGAAGAAGCTGTGGACGCCTACAAAACGGCTATTTTGGAGACCCCAACTTCCGAATGGAATGGTTGCTTCCATGATTGGTTCCATCGTATGGAAAAATGCGTCAAATTTCGCGGAGAATACTTTGGAAAAGCAATAAATACATTTTTAAATAGTAATGTTGTGTCACTTCCTTGATTCCCGAAATTTTCAGTGCCGCCCTAGTAAGTTGATTAAAATATGATTTGCGGCCGTATCAAATATTTATTTATAGAATTATAATCATAAAAATCATCAATAAATCTCTCTAAATTCATATTACCTTATTGAATGACTATTTCATGAAATCATGACATTTGAGGCCAATTCTAACTTAAGGAGTTGTATTGCTGATTCTAATAATTATAATTTTGTAAAGCCATATTTGTTACGGTCACGAATCATATTTTAATCAACATACAACCTGACACTGACCTGCAAATTGCAAAAAACGTAAGTAAATTTGAATTTCGCGGGCTACCTTAGCACATCCCCCTTAAGTCGCCCGCCTGGTAGAATTTGATTTTTATTACGGGCCAGGTAAAAGTATATTTAACACTTCTATGCTCAAGAATTACCTACTCCTAAATATACAATTTTAGACATACAAATATTCACCCACACCGCTGTGAACATGTACCTACCTAATGTTGCCAAACTGCTGGAAGTTTTTTATTTCTTCGTCAAAAAAAATTGCCAGCTCATTTTTTTTAAATGTCAATACCTTATTAGTTTCTTATAATCATAGCTATTTAACATTCATAATTAATTACTTACGAGGCTGCTTAGTAACCGTGAGCATAACAAAATGAGAATGTTTTTTTTTTTACCAAGTATTGCCCTAGCTAAGAAGCGTGTGTAATTTCTAATAATAGGTACGATTCGATATTGACTGTACTGATTAAGACACGGATAATTATGTAAACCCCCTAATGATACACACGAGGTAGGTCTAATAAACTGACAATAATTGGACGATTACGTTATCGAATCACCTTCGCATCAATATCCTACTTGTTATTGTGATTAAAGTATTTGTAATGTGAATCACTCGATACTTGTAGGCACCTAGGTACGAAAAAAATACTCTTCGTCAAATAGGAGTCAGTTTTGATTACACTAGGAACACGCAGAACTTACTTTTTACTTTTCTCGATAATAATCACACAACAACTACCTACAAATCCCACTTGCAAAAAATGTATCTCAAAAAGATCGACTAATATTTTTCACTTTTTTCATAACCAATCATAATTTCGATTTGCCCCGACAATGGCAAAAGGTGCTTAGTTTTTGCATTTGCCACATAAAAAAAAACCCTACAAAAATCAATGCACTCCCCTCACTTTTAAATCCGACATCCGAAGCACCCCGGCTTTACATTTCGATGCCAGCCAGTGCCAAAGTTGGTCACAATCGGCCATTCAATGGTACAATACAGACCAACTTCGTCCGAGCTCGCACTGACACGTACGTATCTATCGAACTATTCCCTGCTCCATATGGGGACTCTTGAATAGATGTAGATTGGGAATCTTCAGTAGATGTTGTTTTGGCTAAGTAACCCAGAGTTTGGAGGAAGGATTTCAATGGAACAAGTTGATTATTGCAGTGAGTATTCTGCTTGAGATGGTGAAATCAAATCATTTATCTGTGCATTTCGAGAAGGTTATGAAAATAACTGATGGAAATATTAGCCATTAAATAAAGTAGGAAGTATGCCCTTCTACTGCAACTCTTTAGATGAACTAAAACATTTTCATGACTCTATAAAGTAACAAAGCGATTTACAGGAAGTAAAACAAAACCATGACACAACGTGAGTGAATTGGTCATCATTTTAAACAACAGTAGGTAACGACAAAGGTGAATGCTCCCAACTCTCCCTTCACTGAAATAAAGTCCCTTCACTGTGGCTTCTTACGTCACTCACAGGTCACTCAAACGACTATCGAGCACATTTCGATGGAAGATTGTACTTAGCTACTACTATTGAAAGTACTTTCAAAATGCTTTTCAAATACTCCAGATACAGGCGCTGCACGCTGCCTAGTTTGGGGACCACTGTTCAAATAACTACTTATGTTAAATATTCTACTTACAGTAAGCATACATTGTAATTATTTTTTAAATTAATTTTGTAACACTAGACCAATCAATTATTCTTATTTTATTCTTATTCTTATAGGCAGGTACTACTTGCTATACATGAGTCTCGGCGGTTTTTGCCAATTCCTAATCAAATTCACTGCGCATATTATGCTCTTCTCCATTCGAAGACACGAGAGAAGAAAGAATAAAGTGATGAAGAAAATATTTCAATCTTCCTATATTGTACCATACATATTATTTTATGATTTCAAGATGATAATTTAATTAAGGTAGATAATTTAATCAATATAGTAGATGATACTGCAATACACAGTCATGAAAATACAGCCCACACACAGTTCCACATCATAATAATAATCAGTTCCGGCTACAATTTGATTTCAATATTAGCATTCATAACTATATATCCTCTGTTATACAAGGCATTCAGTGAATTATCCTTTGGGTTTTGATTGAAGCCTCAATTTCAATCTCTATAACGTCATGTATATTAATCCCTCTGGAGCGAAATACCTTGTAGTAGTTTTAGCACACTAAAGTCAATAGATATTCCTTGCCTTCTAATATTATATTATAAAGACGCAAAGTTTGTAAGTTTAGATGTAGCAGATTATCTCTGGAAGTACTGATCCGATTTTGAAAATTCTTTTACTGGCCGAAAGCTACCCTATTGCCAAGTACCATAGGGTATGTTTTATAGTATAGTTGACTACCACGCGGGTGAAGTCGCGGTACGAAGCTAGTACGTAATATACAGGGTGACTGGATCTGGACCCGCCATAGCAAATTCGCATATAGAGGAGGTCATTTGCTAATTATTAGACCTTACTTTCCCTAACTTTCTACTAGCTTTTTTTTTTTAAAAAAAGAAGCGTACTATGTTATTGTTTAACCCTAGTTTGAGGGAAGTTCCGAGGTATTTTAATCACCAATGTTTATGACTACCAACAAATAATAAAAAAACGACTAAAATAATGCAAAAAAAAAGTTACGAATGATTGAAGATCAAATTTTGGAAAAATCTCAATAAAGTATAAAAATTTACATATTTCCCAAAACTATAAACTTTACCTAAAGAAAGTAAGGTTCAATAACTCGTAAATTACCTCTTCTATATGCGAATTTGCTATGGCGGGTCCAGATCCAGTCATCCTGTATATCAGATTTCAAAGAAATTATGCATACGTTTAAGTGCAGTAAGAAAATACAAGACTTTTGTTACACGGTTTTAAATCATAATATACTTGTATAGAAAACAGTTTTGATTGCAAAAGGGAGGAGCCTTTCCAGCAGTGGGTAAAAAATGCTATCGCTAATGAGGAAGGAAAACATTCAACATAATTCGAAGAGGTTCCAACTTTGTAAAATAAATTTCAACCGCAGACAAAAATTAATACGGAAATATCCGTAGACGTTACCAACAGCTATGTCAATGAACATTGAACATCCAACTTGAAAATAAATACGGAAATATCCATAGAAGTTACCAACAGCTATGTCAATATCATCCACCTTGAAGTGAGATGCGAATCGAAAATTTACTGGAAATGCACCATTCAAAATATCTATGAGAAAGTTTGGACCCGATAGACTGAAATTTCTCCTGGAGTTTCGATTGAGACGTCAGTGATAGAAACTATTCTAGCGGACTAGATGGTTTACCATTCAAACTGTTTGAATGAAAATCCAATGATTATTTTGACCAACAAGGCTTTATTTTAAAAGTCATTATTGCAGGGAAAGCGGTCATGCTTACCTATTAATGATTCCATTAAAATTATTATCATTCA
This sequence comes from Dryobotodes eremita, assembly GCA_917490735.1. Classification (NCBI taxonomy): domain Eukaryota; kingdom Metazoa; phylum Arthropoda; class Insecta; order Lepidoptera; family Noctuidae; genus Dryobotodes; species Dryobotodes eremita. The sequence goes on along the minus strand of OU823254.1, from coordinate 7,534,757 downwards.
CAGCTTGGAACTTCAATGAAATACGTGATTGAGTTGTGAGAGTATTATACACATAGTACAAGTGGAACACAGCATTCTGCTATGATATATATATTTGAAATTAAATAATACATATAATGAGTAGATATTATACAAGCACGTGTAAGTTTGTTAATACCTTTGTCAAACAAACGTGTTGGGAGGAAAGGGAACAAATACGGAAGAGTTTACATATGAATGACAATGAACATTTCTAGGTATACAATTTGAACATGTTTAATTAATTAACTTTGTGCAAGTTTGATCTTCAAAGTAAACTTTGAGCAAGGAAGTATCAATGTGGTTCTTTCATCTTAATTTATGTACTTTCTTGATTAATCTGTGATGAGTAACGACGTAGGAAATCATCGTGAATAACCCTGGACTAGTAGTAATGATTGCAAAATTGCCAACCCGCATTCAGGTAGCGTGGTCTGCTTCTTAGCGTGTCGATGACAACCTATATAGCGTTAGCCCAAAATTTTGCTAAGAGTTTGGCACCTGCAGCGTAGCGTAGCGTGGTGATCTGATTATTGCTCGTTCCTGTTCTGTATAAGACGATGTCTGGAATAACTACAGTCTGGCAATTTTATTGTTATTGTAATACAAGGTCAAATTAAATTAGCTAGCGAAACTCAGCAGATGTTATGTGTATCGATATTTAAACATGATTAACCGAAAATTAGGTCATCGGCCGCAGGTAGGGCATTCACTTAAAATACCAGTTTAAAAATTCTTTTTTTTGTGTATACTTCACAGATGTGATGGGTATCGATATCTCAACACGATAAAACGATTTTCTCAACTCATACTTCAAGTAACAAAACTACCAGTGGTCGTTGATCCAAAAAAAAAACATCAAATCTATTTTATTTTTATTTTATCGTGTTAAGATATCAATACCCATCGCGTCTGCAGAGTTTCGCTAGCTAATTTAATTTGACCCTGTATTAGCTAGTACAGTCACGAGCACTAATATGTATTCATTTGGCCGAATTCAAAAGCGATTTTCTCCTTAATTTTTGAATAAAATTTTATGTTGTTACGAACATAGCATTTCCGAACCCATAGGTTTATGTAGTATGTCGCATTTCAACGTTGTATTCGTTATTACGAAAAATAATCGCTATTGAAAGTTGCCAAGTGTTGACATGTTAGTGCTCGTGACTGTACAACCAACTGCCAACTTTAAAAGGCATTTAACCAAACAATAAAAAATGGAACAACATCTCATAAGTCCTTTCAATAATAACAATATTTTCTTTCCCTCCGGTTGATAAACCTTCTCCCTCTTCAGCCACAATAAATTCTCCACTTGCAAATGCAATCAAGCCGTGAATCACGAAGCAAAGCAAACAATAATTGTCAAAATTTAATGGCAAGACCCCGCAAAAGGTAAGGTAAAGATAGAGGACATTCAACGACCGACTAATTGGTTCATTACCAATTCGTCGCTCTAATCCGCTGGGCCACTCGTAGTCTTCAATCATAGCACTAATTGCTTGCAGTATTGACGTTCGGTACACTTGATTGCTTAGTTTTTTGCCAAAGGCAGGATTACGAGCATGAAAGGAAGGAAAAATATGTCCATAATCTACTAAGGCTGAAGAGGAGCCGTCTATGAATCCATAGCAACGTCGCCTTTAATAAGCCGAGCTCCTGCTCTATCAAAAGGGGCATAAAGAACTCGACAACAAAAAATCCGATCCGAAAAAATAAAACGGCAGAAGCAATTTTCGCAGTGGGAAAACACCTAGACATTAAACAACAAATTTTAACGTTAGAGAAAATTTAAATAGGCGTTTTTATATTCTAAAGAGGGGTCCTTATCAGTGCTTTCTTATCTCGAAGCTCGTTAAGGTAAGTATTTTACGAGCCCCTTAAACAAGGACATAGGACTGCGTTTTTACATTTTACTAGCTTGCCTCGTTAAATTGTAAGTTACGACTGTTATCACACAAAAAGGGGAAATATTTTTTATAGAAACAGAAATTATGTAAGCGCCTGATATTTTATTGCGAGCAATAAAATTTCGGCGCGTTATTTGCTAATGGGTTAAATAAGGCAGTGAGTGCGTATTAAACGTTAATGAATGGAAACCTGAAATTGTATTTAGCCTGAAAGCAAAATTAAACTTCAGCGTACAATATTTTATGGTTGCTAGCTGTATTTTAGTCATCTGATTTTTATTTCGATTTTTTTAAACTTAAGCGAGGATAACTATAAATTCCTGTAAAAGTCGGTAGGTATCATCGTTATTCTAGGTTTCGTCACTTTATATTTTACTAAACAGGCGATAAATTCTAAGCAAACTCTAATGCGTGACAATTTATTCCCGTCAATCAACACCACTTTACAATTCCCACTACTGAACAGCAACTATATATTTTTAAAGAATTTTGTCCTTTTCCCTAGAAAATAAAGCTAACGTGGATAATAAATGAAAAGCAGTAATTACAAAAAGTTAATTACAGAAACGATTACTACGAACTAAACCCTATTTACCTTTTCTATGATAGCACTACGCCAGTTATTAATTTCATATACGTATTAAAGCACCTGACATTGTTAGAAACGAAACAGCTCGCTGATTGGAAAACAACGATATAGATAAATTATAAATGATTTTATTTCTGTAAGTAGGTTTGTACAAACACTTTTACACGTCAATCATATTTTAAAACTAGATGTGGTCGGCGTTTCCTATCTGACTACTCTGAGAAGAAAGGCCGAAACAAACTGTAAAAATGGTCACAGTCCATTTTAAAGTCCAGACATAATCTTGGTCAGATCATGTGAAGACCACGTAGATTTGAGTCTGAAATGGTCTTTTGAGGGAAAAGCACACAGAATGAGTGGACCTGTCCAGTCAGTGCACGCATTTGTCAGTAATCGTGCAGCTCGACTCAATAGCATGTTCAGTTTGGCGTTGAAGATACCTACTATACAATAATATTCGTATTTAATTGTATCTACTGTGAATTCACTATGATAATAGGTATGAAAGAACATTTCCTGTGAATTCGTTCTGTTGTCAATCAATTTGCCTAGCCTTTTCTCGACTTGCTGGGGTCGGCTGCCAGTTTAACGGGATTCAGCTGAATACCAGTAGTTTACATGGAGTGACTACCTATCTGACCTCCACCGGTGCTGGTATCTGGTGCTGATCCACGCGTCATGTTCGTGAACGGGCGCCGTCAGTTGAGACTGGTCATCTCTTAACTGCCACGGCTTATTTTTATTATTAATCTTATATTTTGAATTGTTTCTTTATATATTTTTTCATTGTTCTCGCATATAGAAGCAACAAGAATAATGTACCCAGGATTTTGTAATATATTGATTTAAAAAGAGTGTCCTTGGAGTTTCTTGCCCGTTCTTCTCTATAGAGATCTACGTTTTAGAATGGGCAACTAGCTTCAACTTTCTGAGTAACTGACCGACTCTTTGACAATTCAAAAGTGCCTGTAAATGGTTTAATTGAAATAAATGCTTTGAGTTTGAGTTTGAGTTTGAGTTCCACAACCCAGTTACTGAGTAACACGGTATCCCTTGGTAATACTGGTTATCAGACTTTTGGGCTTCTGACTACCCGTAACGACTGTCCAAGATCTACGAATGACAGACGGGACCAACAGCTTGATGTTATTTCTGAGGCACGGAGGGGTCTCAATATGTAATGGATGGTCACCCATCCACGAATCGACCGCAGCAAGCGTAGCTTATCCTTCGATTAACCATGCGGCTGTTATTATTTAGCGACGAGCCCCCTGTGAATGTGAAAGATGGTAATGGCCAGAAAGGGGGGTGTAGCTGAAAGATAATGTATGGAAAAAGATTCTAAATTAAAATCTAATCACCATTATTCTCCTGCTCTTATCTAAATTTATTAGGGGTTGGCGCATTATGTCTTCCACTTCCAGTTCCACATTTCAATCGTTACCCCCCTATACAGGGATAGTTTTCAAAGACCTGCTAAATTTTCACACCATGATTCAGAATCAATAATGTTTTTATTTTTTATTTTTTTATTTTTTACAGATTTTGTATCTTGTCCGCTTTTAAAAACAGAACGAGTGGAAATCAATTCAGTTCAACAACCCAGACCGCACGCGCGTATAGGTACTTGTAAAATAATTCGGCAACGCACACACACAATCACGAATCCGCTTTTGTATTGGTCCGTCAGTCGGCACACGGGCAAATTTTCAATTGAATCTTTTCATTTATTTTTGTTATTATTTGATTTTAATTTTTAACACACAATAATGTTTTAATTAGGATAATTTAAATTTTAAATTTGGCAGATCTTTGAAAACTAACCCTGTATTAAAGCAGTATCATCTCAAAGAAAAGCTTTATAGTTATAAAAACATGAGACAATATTAATAGTGCTATTCTGAGATTTTTTATTTTCCAAATAGAACGTGCGGAAAAAGAACGCCCATACGAGGCCCTTTAATGACTGTGTAATCAAGGATACGTATTCTTACAAACTGACGTATGTTCTTAATGTATTACAAATATAATGTTCCCACTGTTGGGACACAGGCCTCCTCTCGGTGAGAGGGAGTGGGCAGTAATCCACAACACGCACCCAGATCGGGTAATAGTACAAATAAAGATAAAAAAATATATTCATACTCTCAACAACTGTCAACAGATGGTCACACTTCAATGTTACATACACATGAATAAACTCACGCATTTTTCTTATGAGGACAGGCAGAAACTACAGAACGCCCCACTTACTACGATCCTTACATATTCCTTTGGCTTCGTTTACGTTCACACATCTGGTCATGGAAGCACCTGGGTTGCGAGTACTAAGCACCTTACCTGAACCTTAATTGTGCTGTCTGGAAAACCATACACGAACGGTACTATTAATAAGTTTCGAAACAAATGTAATAGGACCACATCTCTATTCTATATCCACTTCAAAAGCTCTGTGCTCTTAGTTTCACAGGTAAACGCTCCGGTCCGGTCTCCAGACCGTCCCTTACTCGCCTTTAGCACATTGCATGGTACTGTCACGTACTCTACGTTACGTTGGGAATTCCGAACCAGATGTTACGAAAACCGACGCGGTTGTAGGTAAGTACGAGAACTGGTAAATGGTAAAAAGTATATGCAATTTTGTTCAAGCAGGGTATAACCAGAAGGGTACAAAACTGCGTCAATGGCGACATTTAATCAGACATCCTCACATATCAGTGAGATAGACTGAAGAGTACTACGATGAAAGAAAACCGGACAAGTGCGAGTTGAACTTGGATGGAGAGGGTTCCGTACAACTGACGCACAATTGACGGGGTCCGATAGGACCGATGCCTGCCGGGGCTGCGGATTGTTCGAAAGAGTTACCGTGGCCCTGGCGCACAGGCAACTGAAGGAACACGGGTGGGTTTTAGTCCGTAAGAGACACGCCCTTCCACTCCTCCTAGAGCGGGAGAGGTCATTTGATGATTTCCCACCAAAAAAAAAAAAAAAACCCACCAAAAACATGTCATGTAAAGTAGTAGATCTAATGTAGAGCCAAGCCCTCTACAAGGCTTAACTCTAAAAACTTTACATCTTGGTCAAAACGTGCAGCTTGGCCATTTCGCGGCCGTCGCACAGACATTCTTATGGGCTTATGATAAAAAATTAAGTCACTGGTCTTTAATGTTGTTTGTGTCATGCAATAGTTCATTATAACGGCCAAGCCATACATTTTCCCCAAGATGTAAGGTTTGTAGATAGAATTTTGTAAGTCTTGGCAACCTACTTTACATGAAATGTTTTTGGTGGGATTTCACTTCTTTTTGTAGGGTACTCTATTTATTTTTATTTTAGCAGTGATATTTTACTGATATTACAGCGACATGTTACAATCATAACCCTTATTTCTAGCATAGTCGGGTAAAAAAGATATTTCTTGAACGCCAGCAGTTACTTTATTCATAGCCAACGAAAAATTGTTTCTTCCTTATTGTTGGAAATGGAAACAAATGGAAGTAGGTAATACATAGTATCCGTAAGAAATACAGACTTGTACCTCCCTTAAAGGGGGTTGTAGTGTGAAAGTTACAAATTACAAATATTGTGAGTTTTATAAATGTGCTAAAATTTTATTCTAAGAATTTGAGCTCACTAGCATTATCCAGGCCGAAGCTATGAGGGTATAAAAATACAACGAAACGCTTTGACAAAAGGTACGTAGTTTTTGTTTTGGCTCATCTTGGCGGGGGAACTACCGTGTCCGCAGATCCCAAAAACCAACTTGGCATTGTAGCAGAAAAACATGTTCTCCCCCCATATCAACTGAAAATGTCAGTTTGTACGCACAATATTGAAAGATATAGTATGTTATTTTTAGACCATACACTTCTTATAGGTTTCCCTGTAATCTGTAAGTGAAAAACTAAACTCTGTATTTTTTTCAAAATTTTGTGTTTAGTAGTTTCGGATATAAGGGGAGGGAATGGTATTTTCATATATTTTCTTAAATAACTTCAAAACTGTTCATTTTATATTTATACGAAAAATATATTCGAGACCCTCACAATAAGCCCTTTTATTAATATTTCACACGGTATATTTTGTAAAACGTTTTGTTTTTAATTTTTCAATTTGCCCCTCAAAAGTGACCCGTATTCAAAATTAATTTATTTCCGTTACATGTCCGTGTTTGGGTCACAGAAATGCATATGTATACCAAATTTCAACTTCATCAGTCTAGTAGATTCGGATCAAATTGACTGTGACAGACGGACAGACAGACAGACACAGGAGTGATCATGTAAGGGTTCGGTTTTTTCATTAGGACGTACGGAACATAAAAAAGCAGCAAGTTTACCCACAATATCTTATAGCAGTATTTAATAGCACATTTTGAATCATATTCAGTAACTTGACAGTTCAAAGCAGATTAATTTTACCATGATACAACTAATAAAGTTGGGATAGTGAATAAATTTGCTTAAAGAATGAATGGCAAAAAAGATGAATTTTAATAAATAAATAAAAACCGTAAAATTCTGGCAAAAAAAACTATTTGCAATGTTCCATTGGAATAGCTTTCTATTGGAATATTGCATATAATTATTTTTACCAGTCTTTAAACTTTACAATACAACAAAATAATGCTTTAATTTTTAACATTACGTAGTCAAGACTAAAGTTATTTTAAGTTCATTGTCTTTTCAAAGACGTGAAATCGGTCATCATTGTTTAAAATTATGTTAAAAAATTTATATAATGTGTTTTAAAGTTTAAGTTATGAAATTCAATTATACTATCCATACCTTTAATAGTTAATTATATTGCGAGGTTCATTCGACTTCGCTCATTCTTTTTTCCCCTCACTATCGTTTTTTGTCTGAAACCCTTCAACTGGCAAGTTGCTGAATACGATATTACGATATTATATTAATCACGATATCTGTGGAACTAAGCATTCAAGCTAAACACAGCCTCCCGACAATTCTCAGATCGTCTAATTGCAGCACAAAATTATCTATATCTATACATATAATAAAATAGTAACCAAGAAATTTTGTCATTTTCTCTGTTTCTCTGGATATATGTTCCGGATTGACGCAATAACGGCTGAACGGATTTGGATAAAATTTGGCACACAGATAGTTTATGACCTGCGAGTAATTGCGTAACACACTAACAGTAGGAATGGGTTTCATTTTGACAGTTCAACAATATTCATTGGGTTATTTACGTTGTTAAGCAGACATATTTTTCGAAAATATGAAGCAATGGTTTGGCAATATCCTTGAAAATTATTCAGATTGTGATTGATACTGTGTTACGAAATTAGAGTACTGAATTAACACATAGGATACTTATAATCCCGGTAGTACGTTTCCGTGGGATATTTTCCCACATCCACGAGGATGAAGCCTTGAGCACAAGCAAGTATTTCAATACAACAAGACAATAGAAAGTGTGCTTCTAAAATAAAACAAAGTTTTTGATAAAATATTTAAGTGATGTCTATTAACTCTGTTGCTTTTACATAATCATCTAAATTGAAATAAAATGACTTGATGAACAGGTTTTTAGCTTTAAGGTGAATCCTCAGCTGTAGCCCGCCAAATTCAAATTTTCTTTGGTTTTTTGCAAATTGTAAATTGTTTTTGCTAATCAAAATGCTGTTCTCGACTGTAGGAATGATATAATTACTGAATAATAATCATCAATGACATATCAATCGTCAAACTTTGGAAATTTGTTCCACCTAAGAATTTACATATGAAATATTCTGAAAAATTCTTACATGGAACAAATTTCCAAAGTTTGATGGTTCATATTAAATTGATGATTTATTGTTCAGTAAATATATCATTTCTTTAGTCGCGACTCGCATTTTGGGCAACAATTAAAACAGAACATTTTAAAACAGCTGCAATTTGCAAAAACCAAAGAAAATATGAATTTGGCGGGCTACAGCTAAGGCTAATTCTTTAAATTTTACTTCCGTTCCGATATTCATTAAATATATTTTTGAATAATTAAGACTAAAAAAATTGAAATGTTAATTGACTTTGCCCGTACCGTAGGTCAGCGACTTAGGATTTTAAAACGTTTCGATATTACCATTTGAAAAGCCTCTTTTTTACTTTATTTCCAACAAATGGGATTTCGTTGTAAAGATTTTTAAAGTTATTGGAGCTTTATAAAAGCTACCTGAAATAAAAAATGTTTTTTGCAATGGAAATGAAGTTAAGTTTCTTTGAATTGAAAAATAAAATAAAGGTATTTATGAGTATACAAGCATGGTAAGAAACCTTTAGGGAACCGATAAAATATATTTCCCTTCAGATTTTTTTCCAAGTGATGCTTAAAGTTGTTATTTTCATCACAAATTTACCTGCTACCTATTTAATTGATGTTTTTCGATAAATGTGCTCCAAGGAGTAAATGTGCACCATACAGTGCAACAAGTATCTTTTAGTGCTCGAATGACGTTGACAAGGAGACAATGTCTCCCTGGTAAACAATAAATGTGTTTTTTTGTGTGAAATGTATTGAAAAACAAGATGGCGGCGTTAGTTCTGATTTATTTATTTATTAAAACTTTATGCTCAAGTAAAAAAATACTGTACAAAGGCGGACTTAATACCTGAGGCATTTTTGATTATGGTCACGCGCCCAAAGATCCTTGTCCTGTCAGTATGTAGGTATGTCACATATTATTTGTGTATAAAACTTTCCTTAGAGCAATAGTTCCAGAGATATGCATGCAATCTTAAGCACATAAGCGCAAGTAAGTACCTTTACTTGGAAAGTATTAAATCTGCAATATGCATGAGCAAAGTTTAACTTTCAGCCAATCAGAGACTAATAATAGGGACCTTATAAGTAAAGGTTTATGTATATTGTCTATTACATATTACACTTTTGGGTAAATGAAACCGAAATCCAGAAGAGCCGGTTAAACTTAAAAGCCTCAGCAACATAGTGCTACAGTTTAGATAATGAGAAATCTGCCAGAATTAATTGATTTAGTAGATTTTATATGATTAATTTATTACTCATGTCATGTCATGTCATTTGGTTTAAATAGGCTTTTATTTTTATTATTTTGTTTATCTTTATTTATTTATTTATTTATTCTATAATCTATCTTATTTATCTTATTTATCTTTTATATAGATTCTTCTATATTTTGTGAATGTGAGAACGTTGTAGGTCTAACTTGTAGACTGTAGATTTGTAAACCTTTTTCTATTTTGTTGAGTACCTGTTACTTGTTGACAGGCGTACTGTCCTCCCATACCTATTAACACTGTAATTTGAAAACATTGTAAAACCCCTTATTTTTAAAAGAGTAACCGTGGAGTTTTTTGCCGGCTCTTCTCCATAGGAAACAACCAATTGGAACCGTGCACCTAGCTTCTGACGTTCTTCTTAAGTGCCCATGTAAGTTTATATGAAATAAAATATTATGATTTTGATACTTCTTAAAATCACTCACTGACAAACAACCTAAGGCCTAAGGGCTCGATCACACGTACCACAACCACAAAAACACGTGGACGGGCGCTAATTTGTATGAAAATGAATAGTTTATTCACACGGAGTACATTTGGTCGTCAAAATCAACCATGTGGGCGATACGACCACAACAAGGGTACGTCGAAGCCACAACGCAACCACCAGCGAGAGCGCGCACTAGCGGCGGGACACGTCGCAAACACAACGTTGCGTTGACACGATGGCACTATCACAGCCGGAATCGATCTTCCACAGGTAACCACATCGCAACTACTAGTGTCACGAAATTTTGTAGTTACCACAACGCAACTACAGGAAGCTGCAACGACACTATTCAAACGTAACCACTGCTTGCCAACATTTTGTCGCTGCGATGTGGTGTGGATGTGGTATATGCGAACGAGCCCTAAACGGCTGGGCCTATAGGCATGACATTTTGAACTAGAGTTGCAAATGACAAAGATGAGCACTAAAGGTTTTTGAAAATAATTTCCCCTAAAAGGGTTAAATAGCTTATAGGGGGTTATATGTGTGTACCTATAGGGAATGAAAGTTTGTATGGAAGTCCGTAATTTTTGTTTATGGGAAATCCTACTGGACAAAGGGCTTGTCAGACTATAATATTCCCAAGATCAAACAAAGCAGATGTTATTAAATTCAGGAAGTTTGAATTAAATAAAGTACCTACGTTGGTAGGTACTTTATTTAATTCAAACTTCATGTTGATGAACGACAATCACAAAACGTCAGTTGGAACTAGTATCAGTAAATCATAGGCAGACCACAGCGGAAGTGATGCGGTCGGTACAGACGGACGGACGTACTATTAGTATTCGTAGTAGGTTGATTTGCACTGTTTATGCGGCAGATGGTCGATAATTAGGTAAATAGGCATTAGGGATGAGTTTCGATGAAATTGAACTGTTTGATTGAAATGAGCTAATAAGAGCAAGTTATATATATCTGTGATTTATAGGGAAAACTAACAAACAGAATAGGGTGTCGTGGTAAAGTGCATAGCATGACGTCTTGCGTGAGGCCTATGTCGATGTCCAACAGTAGACCGGGATAGGATGAGTTGATTGATATGAGGGTAAACAGTAATCAAAAACTTATTAACAATTTAAAACTTAAAAACCACAAATTTAATATTAAATATATTAAATTTCATATATAATATCAAAGCCGCTACTGGCTTCAATATGAAAATGAAATCACTCCAACAAGACAGACGGTAAAAAAAACTCAATTCTTCCAAAAATCTAATAACCTTAGTTAGTTTTTTCAATCTCACCTACCTTTAGAGCCTTAATAGAAACGTCCAAAGTTTTTCGGCTCACAAATTTTACAATCTTGCAAAACACAAATCTGTTCGCGCTGTAATCAGATAAAAAAATGTTGGCGAGCTTAATAAACGAGGCGGTGCTATTCCCCTAACATAATGGAATCTTTTTAGACACTTTAAGACAGCACTTTAGCTTAATGAAGAGCCATAATTCATTTTGACGCTCCTAGTAACTAGAGGAATGGCGTGCCTTCACTGAAGTATACGCGGGTAATTAGATCTACGAGGAGTTATCGATTTTTTAATGTTAGTTTTATTAATGGCAAAACTAAACTTAACGATAATGGTGATGAAGATTGTTTGATTACTACAGGTAATTTTAAAGACGATGAAGAAATCGAGAGTAATTAATACTACGAATAAAGTTTCAATTCGTTTAACAAGACTATGGTAGAAATGAGAACAAAAGAAAAAACAACACCAAATTATTAAGAATATTATACGTTAACTTTATTCATTGTAAACCTAAGCTTAGCAAACAAAAAACGGGTTGTTGACGTCTTGCATATGTGTGCAAGTGTACATACAGAATAATACACATAATATACAAGTCTTACAATAATGATGTAAATAATTTGGTTACTAGTATGTAATTAAACAATAACACTGTGTTGAAGATGATGCGCGAAACGGAAAATGGCATCAGCGAATAAATTATAAAAGATACAGAAGATACATAGATGAAGGTCACGGTCGTTCGTTCTACAAATTCAGAGGCACTCATAAAAGTGCCTCTGAATTTGTAGTAATACGTATCATAACTAAAGAGACACCACTAAAAGGAAGGGCCTATGCAAAGTCAGAACAAGACGCAATTTATTAAAATTGTCGTTAGCTCAGTAGGTGCGGTATGATAAATATTCATACACGCCTTTTCAAAACTAATAAACATATTTTAATTGAACATTTTACTAATAAACCTTTCGATCTTCTAGACATTGTTTATTTTTAATCATTTTTTTTTCCACCTAAAACGAATTCGTCGTTTGGGTGGAAAAATAAATAGTTTGTCCGCGACCGTCGAACCTTCATTGGCGCAAATGGATGTTAGTTAACAGAAATCGTATTTTTGTATTAAATTAGGTTTGAAGTCTTTCGCACTTGAAACCAAATAAATGTCTTGATTGTTTTCAAAGTTCCAAACAAATTTAAAAAATGTTTAAGATAATAATAATTATCATCATTTAATTGAAGTAACAAGACTCATAGTGTTAGTAACAATATACTTACAAACTATGTTAGTAAAACAACATCAGAGAAACCATTTGTGACATTACTGCTGCAAGGTGACAAGCCCAGCCGATACCTTGCAGCAGTGGTTCACAAATGCACAGTCTAGCCTGCTTGCTACCATTGATAGGAGGATGTTGGTGCTGCCCCGCACCCTACTAACCAAGAATGCGCACCGCTTCCGCATCACAGTCTAAAAGCAGTCAACGCGAGCTTCAGCAAACATCCCTGATGCGCTGCAGTATCAAGGTAACCCCATCAGCACCCTGAATGCGTTATTATATTGAACACGAAGGGCGCTGTATGATTTCTTTAATGAGCCCACAGACTGCAAGAATTAAAAGACGTGCAATAAGCACTAAATATAGTGCGCTTGACCTCTTTAGATAATAACTTGGATATTTTGACTCAATAATTATAAAAAATACTGACTTTAAAAAAACCCAAGAACAACTAAATGTTAATTTCAAATAAAATTGTCAACCTGCGAATGTCAGGAGAGGACCGAATTCATATATCTTCGGTGTTTTTCCAGTTATAACATTGTCAAGGTTTAACAAATCAAATATTCAACTAAAGGACAAGCTTCTTCTACTATAAAATAACTTAATTTATTACAATTAGGGATCAAAGGACTTCCTGGACCCGCCTCGGGTAAATTGTACAAATTGAGAGTCATAATATTCTGTTGGGTTTTCTCAGAAGCAATTATGTAAGTAAGTACACTGATCATACTTCACCGTATTATTTTTATTGGATTTTATTATCGCTGGCAGTGTACAATTTAAAAATAGCTGAACGCTAAAGAATGCTAATTGTGTTTTGTAAACAAACATGGGGGTTGGTCTACGTCAAATGTGTTTTCACGTTGTTTGTTTTCTATTCACTTTTTTTCATCACGTTGTCTTTACACAGGCGTGTCTGTATTGAGATAACATTTAGCTGAATTAGGTTTATTACAACAAAATTTGTCGACATAGCTCACAAAATAAGCAACCTGAAGTGGCAATGGGCCGGCCATATTAGCCGTAGAACCAATGACCGTTGGATGGACGTGTTTTTAAGTGGAGACCGCGAATCGACAAACGTAAGGTAGGACCCCCTCAGGCTAGCTAGAGCGACGATCTTCGCAGGGTGGCTGGTAGCAGCTGGATGAGAGTTGCCTAGAATTGAGTTGGATGGCGTACAATTGGAGAGGCCTTTGTCCAGCAGTGAACTGCTGTAGGCTGATGACGTTTTTTCACATCGTTTAAAACAGTATCCTCCCTTTATTTCTATGGGAAAGTGCACTGGGCCAAAGATTGTGGCAACATCATAAAATCCTACGCATATAAAGTCAGGGAAATTAATTGTTTACCAAACTGACTACCTACTTAACTGTCATTCTTTGAAAATTGTGTTAAATATATGTACCATTAATTTCCCTGACGGAATTTCGACAACCAATCAGCCTACTAAACTTGTTAATTATGAGAACTGCCAGCCCATGGCCATACATTGTATTGATCATTGCAAGTCTTGTGTTTGACAAAGACCGTTTACAGACCAATATGAAGGAACTGGCCGGTCGCTAGCAACACATAGACAAACTATAATGAGCCTTCATGTCAATAAAGATCTGTTTGAGTTGTCATCTTGACATTTGTTCACACAACAAGAGAGTTCATTTCACGACTGCTATTTGCGATGGTCGAGTATTTGTACGAACAACTTTAAGGGTGTACCGTTCGGAAATCCGAAACGGTATTTTCCTAAACCGATATCTTTTCGGTGGGTAAAAATCCTTGTAAACAAATAGTTTATAAGTGAGGTTGTGATGGATAAGATAAGCTTACTTAATCACTACACTTAATAAATGTACACCTACATTTATTAAGTGTAAGTAAGAACTTAATATACAAACAGGCAGCAAAATAAGTTATTAAAAAACGGCTTATGTTAAGAAATCCACATTTGCGACACATTCCAAACCATTAAAGAGCTGAAAATTAAAGAGACAGGAGGTATAGAAATATCAAACTAGTCTTAATTTTTTTTACTAAAGATGTCATCTTAACTGTTTGGAAGCTTCAATCTTATCATCTAAGTAAATAGTTTCAGCTAAGTTTCGTCGATGCACATCGGAATTCTGCACCTTAAAGTTAAGGCTGATGAAAAGAAAAATTTAGCTACCTACTCTGTTATCTGGCTTCAGAGCCTGGTAACTAGAAGATGAATTTTAGTTCAAGATTTCCCGTATCCCTTTTACACCCAAATATCAAACACGAATGATGTATCGAATCTCTTGCGAACACTCTGTATCGTGTGATACCTTCCAACTGTAGATATGTTATCTTATCCATCCTTGTCCTCGCCAATATTACAGACGTAAAGTTTGTGGGTAGGTACTGCATAGCGACGGTGAAGTATCAATATCTAATAACTATCATTTTTGCGATTTTCACTTTATTGCATATTCGTAGGTAAAATATGAAAAGACCTCGTATTTGCATCGACTTCGACCTCGACATAAGGTCTTAAATCATTATCACCATTATCAACAAGCGTTTTCTACATTTTTTAAATTTATGTAACTTTTTGATTCAAATGTTAAAAACTATAGAAATGAAACGTTTTTTTCACCTCCTGTAAAATCATGGTTTTGTAATTATTAGATATTGATACTACACCGTCGATATATTTATTTATTCGTCCAGATCTCAGTCCTTAATACCTTATGGTAAGTTGATACGCTTGCTAAGTCTTAGCTAGCGTCCACAAACGTCAAGGCCATACAAACAAACGCTAGGCTCGCATTTGGGGATCATTTACATGCTTGTGAATGCGTCAGTGTGCTCCAAACAAGCAAGCATGGCGGGCACCGAACTTGTTACGGCTATTGCGTGTGGTTTATCATACATGTACTTTCTCTCCAGCAGGCGTAGCACGAGCACCGTTTTGTCGACGGAAGGATAGACAAAAAAGACATTTCGTGAAGACAGTACGACGGCAGCAAATTAGCACTGCACTTTTTATGAAATTCAGTAATTTATTCACTCTTTTGTTTTATTTTGCTCATATCTCGAAAATGGAGTGTCCTATCGCAAAAATAATGAAAATTTCGACCCCCTTCATGAAAACCCTAAAACTCAACCTGTAGGTAATAATTTTTCACATTTTCCATACAAAAAGGGAAAATTTCCATTTTTCCATTCCATTTGATGTGGCCGTCGAGTAAAAATGTTTCATAATCATAATCATAATCATTTATTCATTTGTAAACATAGGTTTAACATAGATGGTATTAAAGTAAAAAAATAATAGTAGCTCTATGTTTTGCTTCATTGGCATACAAATGTTTTTTGTTGAGAACTTAATAACTAGATTCACATGCTTAGATAATATTAGTACAATAAATTTAAAATATAATTAGGAACTATTACAAATTATTTCTCGTTTAAAAATTCGTCTACTCTGTAATAACATTTTTAGGTTAAAAATTTCTGTAGAGCTGTTTTAAATTTAACTATTGGCATGTCTTTTATGCCGTTAGGTAATTTATTATAGATCTTAGGAGCTAATCCAAAAAAACTTCTGGACATAAGAGCGGTTTTACATTTTAAATTACATAATTGATTTCTACTGTCTTTAGCATGGCGATTACAAAATCAAATTGTCTTCACTACCTTAGACAACTATCAGTTGTCAGTGTGATTTTGACGTTTGGGATAGAAAACTTTCTTCTGAAATAGTCTACAAAGACCTAGACAACGATCGGTAGAAACGAAAGACCAAATGACAGATTGTAGAAGGATTTTTACGGTGCGATGTCAAAAATAGAGAAACGAAATGTCACTTTGTATAGAAAACGCTATGTCTTGTCTTCCAAGAAATAGAAAGCGTCATGCTACGTCTGCAGGAATAGTTAAAAAAATCCAGCCCGTATGTTAGAAACCAAAGAAAATTTTTATTTTTAGATTTTTGTGTTGGCAATAATATTAATCCTATTTTTATATACATTCCTATTATTAAGGTTACTGTTTATCCTACAATATAGTTACAGTATGATGCTGTTTTGTTACAGACAATTTATGGAAAACATTTAATGATCTTATGAACCATCTGGAGAGTTCAAAAAAACACGTGCGGCACTCGGGGACTGCCGCGGTAAAGTTTTTGCATAACATTTTTTTATCAACTTATGCAATTATAATTATTTATTTATGCAGTATTTTTTTTTTCTTTGATATTAATTCAAGTACAGTCGTACCATATACATACACGTTAAGCGAACGCTCGGCCGAGCTACATGGTAGGCGGAGTGCGGGGTCTTAGGTTTTATTTTCGTTACGGAATTTCTTGATTCGGTCGCCGCGCTCAAAGCCCGCGATAAAAGCTATGCGATAGCTTAAAATAAAGTAACTTTTGCCGAACGACCTACGTTGATTTCGAGTTTTTGCTGAACAAAATATCACCCATGATTTCCAGGGAAGATACAGACTTCAGAGAAGCTATACCAGCTAAATATTGTGTTGCCGTAACACTAAGATTTTTAGCATCTGGTGATGCTTTCCGAAGCCTTAACTACTTGTTTAATGTATCCGTTCCGATCATATCAAACCATCCATCCGCGTCTATCGCACGCGAGTCTACAAGCGATACTAAACGCGCACAAACGTTTAAATACATCGCAAGCGCTTGTCGCAACCGCTTTTTGATTTGTGGTCCAAAACCAATACCCGACCGGATTGGCGACAAGCTTCTCCAAGCACACGCAAGCCAAGCCAAATATCCTCGTTCACAAGCTTGTGTTTGTGGACGTTTAAGTGTTTGACCCAGCATTAGGTATTTCGGCGTCGTCAAAATTTGAAACACGAGTAGTTTATGATGAGAGGATGAACAAAGGCTTCTTTCTACTCTTGTTACCATATCAAAGTCACGGGAAAGGGTAGCTAAGTAGCAACTATTATAATATAATACAGATTTTTTATCTCACGAAGTGACTCGCGCTTTAGTTGTGGTTACAAAGTAAAGAAAAACGCTGTGAATCTGTGTGTAAGAGGCAATGGCGAAGTTGGAAGTGTGTGTGTGTGTGTGTGTATGTGTTATGTGCAGATGCTACTCGTCTACACGCACAGGTTCACAGCGTTTGTACACTTGGTTACCACAAGTAAAGCGCGCGTCGTTTTGTGCGATAAAAATACTATACTACATTTACTTTGACATAGCAAAGACTTCATTGTCGGACTAGGTAAGAAACTGTCAACTGGTTATAACAGTCCCTGATCCCACGATTGGTAATAGTCTTCATTGGTTTGATAATTTCGTGTCGAAGAACATTCTACAATTATAAATCCCGAATGCAATACCAAACGAAATCCAAAATTGGGTTCTTTAAAAATATCACTCTCAAATAATATCCTACATTTCACTGGCATGAGAATGGCACGGTCATATTTTTAATGCTATTGATAATTAAGCTGAGCTCGGCGCTGGAGGAGACGGAAATAGTTGGATGTGATGTTATACTCACCAGTAACGTAATTAGTGCTGTGACGGACTCTGTTAGTTTTAGCTGCTAATTTAATTAACAGTCCTTACCTTATAACTACTATTTGTTGAGACTATCTTGTGAAGTATTTTCTACTAACTGTTCTCAATATTATTCAACAAGAAATTAAGCATTAGGCATTAAGTCCGCCTTTGTGCTTGATGCACATTTCTGTGCTTGAAGTATTAAATAAATAATGTTCCTTTTTTGTTTTTTTAACTGTGAACTCTTTCATTGTTATCCCACTTGTTAATTCCTGTCCCAATAGGACGGTACAAAAAGGTTACTTGACTAAGAAAAGATTTCAAAATATGTGTGTGGCGTATTCAGTGAACCATACCGCCCTTATTTATAATAATAAATAAATTAATAAAATTTATTCAATTATAAAATAAAATTATGATTTACATTATTTACAATCGAGGAAACATTTAATACTAACTGTAATGTAGACCTGCCTGATCTAGGTTTATAAAAACCTGTGTTTCCATCAAACATTTAAAAGGAAGACAACAATAGATTTATTAATTAGAAGCTAAATTAAAAAGAAGATATGATATTATCAATGACTTAAAGAGTAACTATTTGATTATATTATTATACAACTAGATTATGTAAGATATATTATGTTTAAATAAATTAAAGAATAATATTAAAGTAGATACAGTAGAGACTATTATTAGGTCTTTACCTATGAAATTGCCGTTCTGCAGTACTGGCCATTTCAAATCAAAATAATTTTTGTTTGGCTATGAATTCTAATTTCAAATTAATTTTATTTTAAAAACATGGATTTTTTTTTCTAAAAGTAGTCATTTCTTTATTGATTAGTGTTACATTTTCATCGCATTTCAATCTTTTTCGTCATCATGGATACGTTAAAAATTCGAGTAATTATGGAATATGAGTACCGTCGTGGCAGCAACGCGGCACAAGCGGCACGCAACATCAACGACGTTTACGGAGCTAACTCTACAAACCAACGCACCACCTGTTATTGGTTTGCTCGCTTCCGTTCTGGAAATTTCGACCTGAAAAATGAACCTCGCGGTCGTCCGAAGACTTTGGTCGACAATGACGAATTAAAGGCGATTGTGGAAGCTGATGATACACAATCTACGGCTGAATTAGCAGCAGCTTTCGACGTTAGCGTCAAAACAATATTGGTCCATTTGCGTCAAATTGGCAAGGTAAAAAAGCTTGACAAATGGGTGCCCCACGAACTCAATGATCGCCAGCGCGAAGTACGCGTCGAGACGTGTCTTGCACTGCTCAACAGACACACAAATGAAGGAATTTTGAACCGCATTGTTACCTGCGATGAAAAATGCATTCTGTTTGATAACCGTAAGCGCTCAGCAAGTTGGTTGGATCCTGGTTCAGCACCTAAACAATGCCCTAAACGAAAACTTACCCCTAGAAAAGTGATGGTTACTGTTTGGTGGTCTAGCGCCGGTGTGATTCATCACAGCTTCTTACCAAACGGGGTGAGCATTACTGCAGATGTGTACTGTGAAGAACTGAACACAATGATGGAGAAGCTGGCGCATCTCCAACCAGCATTGGTCAATCGCTCGTCTCCGCTGCTCCTGCACGACAACGCGCGACCTCATACTGCACAGCAGACGGTCTCCAAGTTGCAAGAACTGGGGTTGGAAGCTCTCCGTCATCCGCCCTACTCACCAGACCTTGCGCCTACAGACTACTACTTTTTCCAGAATTTGGATAACTTCTTGGCGGGAAAAAAATTTAATACCCGAGAGGCAGTACAAAATGCCTTTGAAGAATTTGTTGCCTCCCGTCCAGCTGATTTCTTTAAGAAGGGCATCAATAAACTGCCACTGCGATGGCAAAGATGCATTGATTGCATGGGTGATTACTTCGATTAATACAAATAAAAAATTCATGAAAAAAATTCGTTTAAATTTTTTCATACAAAACGGCAATTTCATAGGTAAAGACCTATTATTAATTAGGTAAAGGAAGAGACTTATATTAGAGTAGATAGATAGAATTTTTATTTTTAAATCTCTAGTAGGTTTTCCGTGTCTGCATAATTAAGAAATAACGTTTATAACTCAATTTATAAGCGTTGCTTAAAGTTAAGTAGAGATTAACGTTACAAAAATATGGTTAAGCGTCTGCTTAACGATATGTTGACATTTAAACGTCTCTCAACTTTTACCAACGTTTATAAACGAGGTAGGTATAAAAAAACGTCAAACTTCAACGTGATAATTATTGGAATGACGAATGGACTCAAGAATATTCATGAATTTTTGTATTTTCATTCTTGTTTAACACCAGCACCCTAATTACGTAACACACTATCTATCACAATCTGAATAATTTTGAAGCCGATTGCTAATCAATCGCTTCATATGTTCGAAAAATTTGTCTGTTCAACAACGTAGATAACGCAATGAATGTTGTTGAACTGTCAAAATGAAACCCATTCCTACTGTTAGTGTGTTACGTAATTACCCCGCAGTTTCATAATTTAAAACACGACACTAACTAATGATTTTTTTTCTAGAATCCACACTTCTAAAAATAATAGATACCTAAGGGATTTATAATCCCGGGATGATAAAATATGTAGCATTTTGCGCAAGCTATTCCCGATTATTGACTGTCTAGAGAACACGACTAATAATATACTTAATCAATATTCACACGTAAAGGCTTCTCAAACACACGCGCACACACACGACACAAAGGCACCGCTCGTCGCTCGACACGCGGTGCCTTTGGATCACGCGCCTTTCGCGTCGCGTGTCGCCCCTGTTTGAAGGAGTCAATTTAAATTCAAGTTAATTGATAAAATGCTATTGGTAATGCAATTAGCAATTATGCTTTGATTAATCAATGTGTTAGGAAATGTGTTAACATTTTCAGTAATTAAGTTCCTCAGAGGGGAAATTCCTGTAGTTTCAAGAACGTTCGCATTATAATCTGTCTCAATCTGACAAAAAAGCTGAATTTTACCAATATTTTTGACAATCTATTGACATTGATGGTCGCTGAGATGGCATTGCGACTTAAAATTGAACGTTTTCTATGTACGAGAAATGGTCTTCGTGTTTTTGTCAACTTACTTCAACAGGTAACATGGTCTTTGGCAGAAAACGTACTGATCAGAGACCTGTCTTTCAGAAACCAAGATTTAGAGCTGCACGATTACTGACAAATGCGTGTACTGACTGGACAGGTCCACTCAATCTGTGTGGTTCTTTCCTCAAAAGACCATTTCAGATACCAATCTGAATGGTCTTCGCATGACCTGACCAAGATTATGTCTGGACTTTAAAAGAGACTGTGACCTCTGAGTTTGTTTCGGCCTTTCTTCTCAGAGTAGTCAGATAGGAAACGCCGACCTCATCTAGTTTAAAAAACATGATTGACGTGTAAAAGTGTTTGTACAAACCTACTTACAGAAATAAAATCATTTATCATTTATCATTTAATTTTATAATATTTTCACCTTTGTAAAAATAGTGTCATAACATTATCGGGTGCACGCAAAATCTTCAATCTAGATTGTGTTTTTAAAAGAGTTCTCTCTTACTTAATTTTTGAACTGATCCGGATCTTTCTTTAAAATCTATATGACAACTGTCAATATTATCAATCCTTCAGAGAAAAGTTTTAATCCAATTATTACTTTTAATGCAAACTCTCATTAAAAGCACCAATTATTTAATCCCAACTGAAATGGTTTAATTGGTAGAAACAAACTACTCGACTACTACATCGCGACAATCAAAAGGGTAATGTCACTGCATAACTGTATTTAAAATAAAGCTAAGCGTATTCTCCTGTCCGTTTTTATGGCTAGAATCTGCCGTTAAAACATCATGCATAATATAACGAATTAATGCAGAAGTGACGTCTGAATTTATTACATTAATTGTTTTACTGCCTTGCGTCTGTGACTGCTGTCCAAGAGTTAATACAAACCTTGAATTATTTACGATAGAAAACTTTTAGGAGATTATAATATCTGTAAATACCGACGTATTAATATTCGAGTCAATGAAATAAGATGCCAATGGAGTGGAACTCTATTTCAGATGAAACTTTTATAAAAAAGCGACCAAAATGTCCTAAACAAAACAAATTTCCTAAAGTACAGACAGGGATATTCATTGTTAAGCAAATTGACCTCCTACGTCAATTTGCTGTGTTATACCCATTTCATACAACTGTCACAGAATGACAGTTGTGATTTAAATAAACAAACAATTAAGTGGGTAGGTACTCAATTTTCTTAACAATAAATTTTCTCGACTTGACATGCGAAAGTTTATCTTTCTAGCCAAGTAGAAATAAAAAAAACTGGCCAAGTGCGAGTCGGACTCGCGCACGAAGGGTTCCGTACCATTACCTATAAAAACGGAAAAAAAATCATGTCTGTTGTATGAGAGCCCTACTTAAATATTTATTTAATTTAATTTTTAGTATTTGTTGTTATAGTGGCCACAGAAATACATAATTTGTGAAAATTTCAACTGTCTAGCTATCGCGGTTCTTGAGATACAGTCTGGTGACAGACAGACGGACGGACAGACAGCGAAGTCTTAGTAATAGGGTCCCGTTTTTAGCCTTTGGGTACGGAACCCTAAAAAGACACCTATTTGAAATATCATAATATTAATGACACTTGGTATCAAAGTGACTGTCACTGAAATTGAATAATGCCTTTTTAATCACAAAATTTACATTTCAGGAAATATAAATACTGAATTGTTAAATTCATTCATGGCATCTTTCAGTTCGTATTAACTGAAAATAATTCCACATTCGACAAAAGTGTGCCGTTAAAAATAAACAGTTAAAATGTGCTTTAAATTTCAATTATTAACTGAAACTGAGACGTGGGAGATTACGATTGGCTTTAACTATCATTACCAATGCACAGTGGACACTTGACGGGTAGGCATAGCCGGCGGGCGCAGAACAAATTTTTAATTTTTAATCACCTTTTCGTCGAACTCAATTTCAATTTAAATTCATATTATCTCTTCGTATTGGGCGTTGCGATTCCACCCTAAAAATTTATAGCGGAATCAATTTTGTGTTTTGAATTCCGTTGATTACTCGCGGCTATTGGTTGATTATATGTAATTTATGGATGAGTCAGGCGACTTAAATATTTAATTAACAAGCGGGCAACTTAAATACTTACATTTTTTTTGTTATTTAGGCCCGTATTACAGAACGTCACTCAATACTCAAGCATTACTTAAAACTAGATTCAAGCCATTTGATTGGTTGAAACTAATCTTAAGTAATGCTTGAGTGTTGAGTGATCTTCTGTAATACGGGACTTAGACGCTTTGTTTATCCGGAAACAAAGGAAATGGTTTAATGGAACCTAATTCATTGTCATGAAAAACACGTGCGGTAACGTATGCAAATGGTGCAGTATGCATGAGAGCAGCTACAATCAGAAACTTGTAATTAAAACGCTGAATTAATACGTTGCACCTGAATACAATTTCCCCCGAATAGTCGTGTACCTTCCGCAGAGCACATGCGGTTTAATATGGGCAGTGGTGCGGGTACCTAACGTGCAACCGCAACTTACGAACGTGCAACCGCAACCAACGAACGTGCAACCGCAACCTACAAACAGGCAACCGTAAACTTAAAGAATGAATAAACAACACTGCCTCTTTGGTGTAGTGGGCGCAAGCGCAACTAATGGGCATGAGGTCCTGGATTCGATTCCCAGGTCTGGTAAAATTGTTATTGGATTTTTCCATCTGGAATTTCCCAGCAGCAGCCGGAGTCTGGATTTGTGCCCGGTTGATGATAATAGGCTCGCCCCCTATTACATGGAGCTTAAACCATTCGATACGTTCTATACTGATTCAGACAATCAATCAATGTTATCGAAGGAGTCCTCTAAACGCAGTTCACAAATCCAAAAACATAATTGGCGAAATGAGGTTGTACTATAGGTACCTCTGCCTACCCCATCGGGGATTACAGGCGTGATATAATATTAAGCTATACTGGTACCGTCGGCCACTTAAATTCCCCATAAGCATGCAATTCGGTATGATTGCATTAAAGCACTTACGAACTTAATCCATTTCGTCTGTTGACACTACCACAGCGCTTCAGATTTCGCTGTAATTTAATTTTCTAATTTCCGTTTTATTATATCGCCTTTGTCCTTCCGTAGTTCGTGTTTTGAGTTATGTATTTTAAATTAATTCTCGGCCGAATGTTCGAGTTCATTGTTTTGACATGTTTTTGGTGGCTTTGACAGAGATGGTGTTGTTAGTTAAAATTGTTGTAAACAATTATATTGAAGGCGGGATTATTATTTTAGGTTTTGTTCAAATAAATTCACTCTGCATTATTTGAGTGTGGTAGTAGGTACGTTACAATATAGTTTTATTTTATGTAGGTTTAAAAGCTAGGTCGCTAAAACCTAGGTCGGATCGTTGAGCTCCTTAAGTTCAGAGTTGAGCTGCACGATTACTGACAAATGCGTGCACTGACTGGACAAGTCCACTCGATCTGTGTGGTTCTTTCCTCAAAGACTATTTCAGACACCAATCTACATGGTATTCACATGATCTGACCAATATTATGTCTGGACTTTAAAAGGGACTGTGACCATTTTAACAGTTTGTTTCGGCCTTTCTTCTCAGAGTAGTCAGAGAGGAAACGCCGACCTCATGTAGTTTAAAAAATATGATTGACGTGTAAGTGTTTGTACAAACTTACTTACAGATATAAAATCATTTATCGTTTATCATTTAGGCCGTCAAAAGTACACTGTGTGCACAAGGCCCTAAAATTTTGTAATGGAAAATTTTACTAACATTTTAAGTCCGTTCCTTAAACATCTTAAAAGTGGCACTTCTTACATCTTCTCAGAAGCCGGTGAAAGAGCTAACTTTTCCTGCAATTAGATCAGGCCCGCAATGTGGTGTGTTAAAGTTTTCATTGTGTTACGGTAAAGAAAAGTATCACGAGGTGGAAACTATCTCTTTCGCGAACCGAACGACTTTTACTAAGTTTGCAGCACGTTTTCCAAACAAAAAAGTAAGATTAAGTTAGAAATTAGGTATGTTTATGGGAATTTAAGTATAACAATATAGTTTTAACTTCTTCTTTTGGATTTGGTTTCCGCACTTAGTCCTTCAAGTGGACCATTGTGGGTTAGTTAGTTTTAACTTTTTAAGGTACCTATGACTCATAGTCCCGTAAGCATTATCGACTTTTCTACATTACCTGAATTGTTTTATTTTTTATTTTAATGTTTTTTACTAAGGACGCTTTTAACGTGCACGTCTTTCTACATCGTTATCACATGTATAATTTCAACATGAATGATGTAACCAATTTTTTGTAACAACATTTTCATTTAAAAGAGTGTCCGTGGAGTTTCATGTCCGTTCTTCTCCATAGGTACCAACTACGCTTTGGAATTGGCAACAAGCTTCATCCTTCTGACTGACCCTTGACAATTCAAAAGTGCCTGTAATTGATTTATTTGAAATAAATGTTTTGAGTTTGAGTTTACCACGGCCAAGAAATTTTTAATCCTTAAGCTAGCGTTTTCCAAGACTGCGGTGGCCGCCATATAGCTTCCGCAATTTAACGTCGAATGACGTCACTGATACGTTATTTGTGAAAGTAAGTTGGTGTGTTTTCTTAAAGAGCGCTTTTTGACACCGTAAGTCAAATCGTAAAAAAACTGTACAAAAACCAACAACTAAACCGACATCTTTTAATTTAATTCTCATACCAAAATTAGAGCTTTAATTCACAAAATTAAATCAAATAAACATTCAGTCAGACGAACTAATACAACCAATGCGGTTTAACCAACCATTCATAAATAGGACTCGAAATGGACCCACATTTTCATCGCAACGATATTTTAGTTGAACATCGCAAAACTGACCCAAATGCTATTTGGATTCGCGAATAATACGATTGGCAATATTATTTATTCAACTGAAGGACGGACGAGTATCATTGCGGCGGGTGCGTTGCGGTATTGACATTAGCTTTCATAATTTAGCTGCGGAATTGAGCGATGGGTGGGCCCGATAGTATTTTGTTTTGAGTTGTGGTGGTTTTAAGAAGAAAGATGTGATGTATTCCAGGATGATTTAATTAGACTCTCCTGCGATTGAGCAATAGAGCTGCGGGGTAATTGCGTAGCACAGTAATAGTAGGAAAAGCTTTAATTTTGACAGTTCAACAACATTCATTGCGTTATTTACGTTGTTGGGTAGACAAATTTTTCGAACATATAAAGCAATGGATAAGGCTTCAAAATTATTCAGATTGTGATAGATACGTGCTACGCAATCAGAATGCTGGACTTAGAAATTAATCTAGTATTCAACTTACTAGTGAGCTTAAATTGTGACTGAGCTCTAAGAGACGTGCAGCTCGAGGCAGTAAAATTAGTCACTGGTTTAAATAAAGCTGTCTTTACCGCATTGAAGTTACCTTTGTAGGAAAATAGAGATACGAAGTATGTCCATATAATGTGAAACTTTATGTAAACATCTAAATTATCTGAAGCATATCAGCACCTGTCTCCTTACCATGTAAAAGTCACAAATTATACTGATCCATTGCAATTCAAATGTAGAACAAAATAAACTTACCAAGGAACAAACGAATACGAACGAAAGAACGAGCGAGCGACGAACGGAGTAGCTTTAAATGTTCAAGTGCTTTAGACAAGGCTCTTCTATTTTAGTTCAACAAATATTTGCAAAAGTAATGTTTTCACATAGCATTTCCATCAATTTTCATAGTACGTAGGCTTACAGACCGCGACCTTCGAAAAAATATTCAGCTCAGTCTTTGAGCACTGAGCAACATTGTTATAATGTTTTTCCGATCGCGTAGCGCCTGTGAGGTTATGTTATGCTAATAGATAATTTTATTATATCTAGAAGAATGTTATTCAAGTGTTGAACGTTTGAACTCGAAAGCGCTAGACAAATAGCATCCTGCATTACCTTCAAATACAAATTCAAATTCAAATTAATTTATTGTAGAACATAGGTAAAGTAAGATGTTACAATATAGATATGCATATAGGTCTGCTATGTCTCGCCATTGAGGCATACAAAATTCATAACACGTTACAGATAAGAACAATTAAACACTAAGTAATTTAAAATACAAAATAATAATCCAGTATTTTGTTTTTTTTTTTTTAAATATACAATTATTTGAGAAATAGTTGTTTATCAT
This sequence comes from Dryobotodes eremita, assembly GCA_917490735.1. NCBI lineage: Eukaryota > Metazoa > Arthropoda > Insecta > Lepidoptera > Noctuidae > Dryobotodes > Dryobotodes eremita. The sequence goes on along the minus strand of OU823254.1, from coordinate 7,507,392 downwards.
CAAAGCTCGTAACATGATGACTGAGCAACAAATATCAAGTTAAGGCGCTACCCCGAGCAAAACCTTACAATAGTGCGTTATTCAGAGGCTATTAACTCATTAATTATCAGTAATAAACTACATCTAAAAGCACATTATTAATATTCGATATCCTATCATCACATTGCACGTTCTTATTTGTTTTTATGTGTTATAAATACATTTAAAATCTCCTTGCAAAAAAGTGACTAAAATTCTTGATTGCATGCATCTTTTACTAAAGGTGACGTTCTAATAATTTGAGGATTACACTAATGGATAGATCATTTAAAAATCTCAATTTCGTCTAATCTCGTTTTATTTTATTTCAAAAGATCGCTTGTCTTTTTTAATTAAAATAATTCCAATGTTTTTGTGAATTCTTTGATAAATGGGCGTGCGGAGGGAGCGGGGCAGAGTGAGACTCAGCGACGGGACAGAGAAGGACCGAACGCTCAAGGTCGTTTGGTCGGGGATGCGCCTTAAATCAACATATTGTGGCCACTTACCTCTACCGCTACCTGTACCAAGTCCTAACGCATGCTATGACATTGTGGTTACTTACCAGCTTGACCCAGCTTTCTCTGCGGTTAACGTATGTCCAAGTCTAACCGATAATGTCAAGAAGCCAAAAATGTGCTCATCCAAAAATTACAGAATTTTTATTCGTCAAATAAGTAACTTTTGGCTACTTTGTACCTATTAGTGTGTACATTTTATGACATAGCAAAGCATAGCATAATCAGCCTATAATGTTCCCACTACTGGGACACAGGCCTCCTCTCTTCGGCAGTGGGCTGTAATCCACCACGCGGGCCCAGTGCGGGTTGGCAGATGTCACATGTCTTAGAATTTTCGGTTCTAGGACATGCTGGTTCCCTCACAATGTTTTCCTTCACCGTTTTGAGAGCAATGGTGATGAAATAATTTACACAAAGTAAAGTGTCAGCTTGGGTCTAAACCCACGGCCTAGAACTTGTAAGTCGCAGCCATTACCACTGGGCTACCACTGCTCCTGTTATTTTATGACATGTTTTTATAATGTGCGTCTTAAGGCTCGTATACAGTGGCGCGACGCGACGCCCGACACAAAGGCACCGCGTGTCGTGCAACGAGCGGCGCCTTTGTGTAGCGCTGTCGCGTCGCGCCTGTCCGTGGGAGCCTTTATTTGTTTAAAATAAACAAGTTCTTTTTCTTTCTTTTCTATCTTCAAAACTAGAGAGCAGTAACTCATCTAAACCACTGCAGAACAGTTTACAGAAAAATACCCATAAGCAAAACTGCCGTCCACTAACTAAAAGGCAGCTAAGTGCAAAAACTAGTTTTCGAGAAAACGCAAAAATAAGTGGGAATTGATGTCTCTTGAAAAGTATGCTACCTAGGAACTAGGTTGCAAGTTATATACGTAGGCATAGTCTTTTTGCACAATATGTGATATATTTCATTCATTTATATTAATCACATTTTATTTAAATTCATTTTCTAACTTTTAGCTAAGCAATTTTTTTCATTTTTACATAATATACTGCACTATAAGGCCGCTAAGCATACCTTAACTGCTTTATAGTATTTATTGTATCTCTAAAACTATAAATCATAGAAAAATGATTCTTACACCATAAGATAGAGCATCGAAAGTTGTATAAGACTACATTACAAAGTGAAAAACGACCAACTGTGGCTTAACGGCCTTTTAGTTAGTGGACGGCAGAAAAATAAAACAGATAAAATATCTAATCTCCACTTCAAACCACTCAAACCCCGAGCCTTTGATAAACAAAACATACAAAATGTATTCCATCAACTCAATTCGTTACCAAGCTAGACAAATCGCTAAAACATAGCGTCCAGTTTATTACATCGCTTTACTTATTCATCAGGAATGCAAATGAAAAGCAAATAAAGAGAGAAATGGCCATCCCGGTAACGTACGCGCTGGTTTTATCTCAAAAACGATCAAACATTACGATCCCATTTCACACGACGTATTTCCATATGCGCTATAAATAATTCCGTTTTACCTTCCATCCAAATAAAGGGGCTCCATAGAAACGTTATTTTTTACTGAAATTGCTGGATGCGGTCCGTTTGTACGAGGACACGTTTTTTTTAAATTTAATATTGGAGATAGATTTTTGGGTGAATTTTTAATACATTTATGCAATGAGGTTATATAATACTAGAGGAGCAACGTCCTACTAACAATTTCAAAAAAACGTAACCACTTACGAGTTTAAAGTCGTAGCTTTGAAACAGATACATAAATATATCAATCTGTAAAAATAATCTATGTTTGTCTCATTTCTTCTACCGTCAAACTAATTACGTTGGAATGAGACAAGACATTGCTATCGGAAAAATGGCCAGGGTTACCAATGATCAACATAATTTCCCCAGAATTAATTATGGTAGTTATTGAATCAATTATTATGAAAGGTTGTATTATGGAACTACCTATAGATTAAAGATTTATAGAAATTGACAAGGATTAGGTACCTACATAAAATAATAAAAGAAACAAATGCGTCAACGTAAATATTATATTTAAAAACTATAAAGATCGTGTCAAATTACTTTTGTTTGAAATGGAATGATATTATAAATTAGAATTACGGGAACATACATTCGTCATTCACTAAACTCCCAACAATCTGGCAAAATCAAAATCGTTTTTACTGGTAGCACTGATGGCAAAAGCAATGTTTGATAAATTTATTTCGTCTCGTAATGTTTTTTTGGATAATCTGAAGAAAATTTAGCAAATTTACTTGTGAAATGTAACACCACTTGCTTTATTGATTTTTTCAGACCGTGGCATACAAATTTTAACAGCTTATTTTACCATTTTAATATTTTTTTATGCTAAGCAATTGCTCACTTGACGTCAAGCTGACAACTGAAGTCAGATATGCCTGTGGACATATACGAAGTGGTAACACGTTGGCGCCGTACACTGCTGATCTAGTCCTATAAAACATCATTGCATTTATGGGTCGACTCTGGATTGCTTTTTAGAATTTTAAATAAAATAGCCAGTACCTATACTAGGCGTAAAATACATTTGTAAAAAATACATCTGACAGCATCTGCACAGCAGCAGTATCTGACAGTTATTTGTTATTTGCGAATTAATACGATGGGCAGTTGATATAATGACATACCTACCTACCTACCTACTGAAATCTATTGGTATATTGACGCAGTTTGTGTTGGCTTAAGTTTTGGAATCACTGCCTCCCAAGTCACAGGCAATAAACCTAGTTTGGGAGCCAGGAGATTTATTAGTCTCACATCTCTGTACCAAATTATTATACAATTGTTTTTGTCACCAAGTTATAGATAAATAAAGAAATTATTATGAATTCGTTCTTTTTTACATTTAAAAATATCGTAGGGGAAACATCCATGGTCAGCCAATCAACAGGACTGAAAAGGACCAATCGAATATCGTGGTGAGAAACGCGAGGTGACCCGACGACAGTAATTAAAATTTTAACGTATTTAAAATACATAATATAGAGCACATACAAGATATAAATAACGCATTGCATAAATTAAAACTTCCTGAATGAAATGTACATCCATTAAGAGCGAAGTGTTCAAATATTAATTAAGGCATAAAACGAAAATCATTACAATCGGATGCGCCATTTCTGCTTTCAAATTAAATATATTACAAATGCTTCGTTCGACGATTGGTTCAGTAAACAATCTTAACGATCGGTTGTAGTCATTTGATTGATATGAGATAATGCATCATCTTGAAAGATACACACATTAAATATAGTACGGACCTAAGCCCAAAAATGTAACTATCTGTACAAAAACAGAAAAGCCCTGAAACGGCACGAAAGGGTTCCACGTGCCGAAACCTCGCTGAAAATCTGAGATAGGCATGGATCCCGCACATAACAATAATTCCAAATCCATTATACTAACACAGGAACCGAACTAGAGGGATGTTTTACCAACTTTTTATGCGCACCGAGCAAAGCCTAAGTACGTACGATTTTACGGTGGAACGCATTATGCCCACAGAGTTGTGAGCAGAATTCATAATAACGTTATTAATGACGGCCAAAACATTGGCCCAAACACGTCCGACCTGCATGCAAAAACCCTTTGGAGGAGGCCGAGCGACGTATTATTTATTACCAGAGGCAAGAAACGAAATTTTAGGCGTAAACAAGACTGCGGAATATTGGCTGTGGTGAAATTTTTGGCGGGTAGGCAACGGCTTGGCAGGCCCGTCGGGGTACTTTTAAGGTGTAAACTGTTAATTAAAAACCCCGCATTATGATGTCGATTTTGTGATTTTAATGAGATGATTATGTAAGAAATAAATGGACGCTAGTCTTGTGCAATTGATAAAACATAGTTAAGTTGTTTTTTCTACTATTACCTATAAAGTTCCTTGTTTCTTTAGGTTGTTTCTTCCTGAATATCTAATCAACACAATATAAACGAAAGAGCCAATCTCCTACAAAGTGAGCGATGCAAAAACAAAATAAACAGCAAGTAAAAAGTTTGTCAGTTTCCTTCATCATCATAAATATACATTAGGCTTTCAAGTTTTTTAAAGTTAGATGGAAGATATTTCTAGCCCCTTCGTTTCATTTCGCCAATGTAATACTTGAATAAAAATATTTATCCATCCCCTTGCGAACCCCTATAACATAGAAAAATGCTAAAATAACTCTTAATAAGATCCTATTCAAAAATATAGGAAGGGATCCCATTATTCAAATGAACGCCTTTTATTTTCCTTATAGAAATATTTTATCCTACCTATTGATGCGTTCGAAAACCTGTAGGCGTTACAGCGAGCAACCACGTTCAAGATATGAATCTGTGTTCCTTTTGATGGTAAAACAATTGTTCGTAATTATCAAATTAAAGACTATTTTTAGAAAGTAGAAAGATGACCCTTTGTAAAATAAAGGCGTAAGAAAAGACTACCAATTTTATCATCACCATTTCAGCCGAAAGACGTCCACTGCTGGACATAGGCCTCCCCCAAGCACCGCCACTTCCACTGGTTCTGTGCTTCTCGCATCCAGCGGATTCCTGCGGCCTTCACCAGGTCATCGGTCCACCTTGTGGGAGGCCTTCCAACGCTACGTCTTCTGGTACGCGGTCACCACTCTAGATCCTTTCAGCCCCACCGGCCATCTATCCACAACCAATTTGAATGTACCTAATAGGAAAAACCGAAATTAAGTGTTTAGCCGAAATCTGTATTGTTAATAATTTTATGAAGGAAAATTGTCTACTATTTTAATTTTCAACAAAAAGATAGAAACATCTCTGGGTAGGCCCAGGTATGCACGGGCGCTTTGTATTATGCGACGGTGTTTTTTTATTCTCAACGCTCGGCTCTACACCGAGAGTTGAAAATCCATTGCGTGGAAAAAAATAGCCCCTGCAAACCTGAGTTTAACTTGTAGATTGACTGAATATCTGGAGTGACTATTCGATGGTTGTTTACCAATTTCTTACAGTCTTCTTTAAGCGAGTATTATTTTTAAAATTCGGTTCCCACAATTTTCTCGCCAATGCTAACTGCACAAATGAAAAACATTTATTATTATGAAAATAAAACCCAATTCAAAATAACTTTTCAAACTAGAACTACTCGTAGTACTCAAAAATTCAAAATTCTACCAAAAAGTCAGAACCTATTTAAATCTGCCCGAATTTAGTTTAGAACATCGACAAACACTTCTGTCCTTTTTCATCCTATAAATGATAAATGATTAATGATTTTATTTTTGTAAGTAGGTTTGTACAAACACCTATTAACTTAACCTTTTAACTTTTGTAACATGAATACGAGGCTTTTGGCTATTTTGTATGTCTAAATTAATGTCGATCATTTGTTAGGTGCGTTTTATTTGTGCAGAATAAACTATTTTTCTTTCTTTTTCATTCTTTCTTTCTTTTCTATTCCTTTCACATGTTCGATTATCCAACTATCTATCCATATAGGTACTACTAGCCATTGGTAATACCGTTATCATACTGTTATTGGCTCAGCATGGACAACCACAGAATTAAAGGAGGGTTTAACCGCGCGAACGTCAATACGGCATGTAATGAACCGGCCTAATTGGGCCACATATAAGCCGGCGCTCGTTTGCGTCATATCAAAAAAGAGAATATAATATGTGAAGGGATTTTTTTTTAATTTAGTCGGTGTTCAATTCTTCTGAGTACCGATAAATATGTGTAAAAATATGTGCAACATTTTGAGAAATACCTGAGAGTGGAAATCCTAGCCGGAATTAGTTTTTTCCGATAGCGCTCGGTTATCTCCGAATCTCGAGCCGGAAGATGCTTTGAAGCAAGCGTATTATCGCTTCCCATTAGTTATGTAGATGATAGTCAACCGCGAGCTTATCAAGTCATTAGAAAAACATAACATTACTTTATTGGGCAGTCGTGGAAAAATAGATAATACCGCGAGTAGTAAGTCATGTCATTATTATCTTTATCGCGTTTGGAGATAAAAGACTACTCAATCATCGATGAATTTCTAGCCAACATCACCACCAAGGATTTCTAACAAAAATAAGCATTGGCTTCGATATACCTACTTGCACTTGATGTAAATATTGTCAGACTGGTTTGCTAATTGACCGCACAGCCAACCCTTTCGTACTCGCATCATTGCTGTCTGCAAGACATCTTGGTCCGTAGACACTAAGCCTGGTCTGGTATAACCCGCCGTTTTTCAGCAGATGACTGCACCACACACAAACGTAGGAGTAGGTGTCATCAACTCAACTCAAAAATACATATATCCGAACTGAAATGATCACAAGTAAGACAATTTTTATTCGTTTTTGATTGAAAATATGTGAATCGTCAAGTACGTCAAATAAGTTAGGAATTTCTGAACCGAATATGTTGATCCTGGTTACTTACATGGTCAACTAGGTTCTGCTTATTCCAATTCGTACCTATATATTACGTAACGCTCTCATCACTTACGAGCCGATAGTGTGAAAATTTAATTTGTGCCGCAACTTCCTTGTTAATGAATTGGAATAAGTAGATCCTATTTGACCATATACGTAACCAGGATCAACATACGATCCTGGTTACTTACATGGTCAAATAGGTTCTGCTTATTCCAATTCGTATATTTTACGTAACGCTCTCTTATCAATAACAAGGCAATAGTGTGATGATTTTTATTGATGCCGCAAGTTCCTTGTTAATGAATTGGAATAAGTAGATCCTATTTAATCATATACGTAACCAGGATCAACATACGATCCTGGTTACTTACATGCTCAAATAGGTTCTACTTGTTCCAATTCGTATATTTTACGCAACGCTCTCTTATCACTTACAAGGCAATGGTGTGAAAATTTAATTCGTGCCGCAACTTCCTTGTTAATGAATTGGAATAAGTAGATCCTATTTGACCATATACGTAACCAGGATCAACATACGATCCTGGTTACTTACATGGTCAAATAGGTTCTACTTGTTCCAATTCGTATATTTTACGCAACGCTCTCTTATCACTTACAAGGCAATAGTGTGAAAATTTAATTCGTGCCGCAACTTCCTTGTTAATGAATTGGAATAAGTAGATCCTATTTGACCATATACGTAACCAGGATCAACATACGATCCTGGTTACTTACATGGTCAAATAGGTTCTACTTATTCCAATTCGTATATTTTACGTAACTTATCACAGTTATCACTAACAAGGCAATAGTGTAAAGATTTTCATTGGTGCCGCAATTTCCTTGTTAACACTATACTTTCAAATATAACAAAAATGTAATCTACCTTGAGAATCATTGAGTGACCCTCGCATAACGGTGTAGTGACCCAATTCTTAAAGTGATTACAACGGATGTGATAAAGATATGCAATTCATACTTTCTTTACTTAGATATAAGCTATTTTTCCTATTAGGTACCTTTCTAAACCACATTTCTTTATGCTTAAGCTCTTTAGGCGTCATTAGTATTAATACAATCAACCGTGAAGTTTTATACATACCTACACTATTTATGGTAAAAACATTATGGTCAAAATTCAAAAAGATTTCAAATTTCAAGGATGAAAAAACTGGGTTTCCATGTATTTGGTTCAAAATATTGTTACAATGTTGTTTACTTACTTCTTAACCATGTTTACATCGAGAAAGATGCAACATAGTTTTCCGAAAGCAATAAATTCCCACTTACCTTCGAATTCCTTCAATTACTCGAACGTACCGGCTTAAAAGTCTTTCATTCACTTCGATAAACTTTTCAGTTTTTACAAGATTAGCTCACTATCACCGCACTCAAGTTTTGAATTTATTATTTACAATGCAAGCCTCCAACATAAACACGTTACTCAAACTAACCTAACAAAACACACTTAAAATTAACTTATTACTTCACAATCAACGAATGTAACGAAAATAATAACTTCGAACACTATTTTTTTAGAAGAATTTCGTCAAATATTTATATTTTTTGATGAAAATAATTGAAAACAGAGTCGCTCCTGCAGGATTGTTGTCAAAACTGTCATTTGTTCGACGCCATGGATATGACGCATGCGTAGTAGGGTAGTTCTGTTTGCGCATGACGCTGTCTAGTTGGCTTTTATTGAGAAGATTAAAAACTTTTTGATGGTTTCAAGAATATTTTAACTATTTTGAAGACCTCTTTTATATTTTTTCTACTTCATTTTTTTAATGCATTGAATATTTCATGTTTTAATTATCAGGCTCAATATTTTTGATTGTAGATCAAATGGAGTATTGGAGGGAGTATAAAAGTACCGTTGTCGGTGATAGAAAAGTCGCCTATGACACGTGATGCGAAAGGTTGCGTGTGTTTGTGTGGATGATGTCACGTTACAAGAAAAAAAATTAGTTAACAGAAATAAGATTTTGTGAAAGGTTTCATGCCTGTCAGGATAGTAGCAGGTGGCGTTCTGTAATTTTTACGTACCCCCATGAGAAGGTGTGAGTTTATGTATTTTTAATGGCTGTGAAGGTAACAAACACAGATATAATGGCTTAATAGAAATGTCTGGACAGAAAGAGAGACATTAAGCAGTTCTCAAGCAAAAGGAATAACAATAATAACCCCGCTGCCGTATCTCTACGTTGACATCTTAGCGGGGCTTGCGCGATCCGAACTCTAGGTCTGTGCCGATAGAGTTTACTTTGCTGGAACAGGTCTAGGGTGAGGAGCTAGACCAAGGGAGATACAGAAAACCGCAGGGCAGCATGTGGCGTGCTGTTTGGCAGTGGCGACCCCACGGACCTTATCTCCCAGGAGAAGTCTTGTTCTACATCTCGGGTTTGCCTTTATTGACCGGTTGGAGTGAATACTGACGAGGAACAGAGCTCCCACCTCTTGCCTTTGTTGGCCGGCTTTTGTGGAGATTCGCTTGAGCTAACGTGCCCGGAGGAAGAAAGTATTCCAGTAAGTGCTGGTAGGGATCTTGACCATCTTCCGGGCTCTAGGATTGTCCCGATAGCCGTGGTATACCTCTCCACTCCTCAAGCACCTCAGGATATGTTGCCCCCTTGTCACTAGGTCACTAAGTGCTAGCGACAGTTTCCGGGTGACCATTTTTGAGTGTACAAGTCACCCCCTGCCATTTTTTCCGTGTACAATAAAACATTGATCAGGCAGCGACCATAGTCCTTCCATAGTTCTAGGTAACCAGTACACTTTAGCCATCCAAACACATATTCCAATATCTTTGTTTCCATATCCTGCAACAGTCCTGCACCAACCGGGGGCTGTCCTTGGGTGCACTTGCATAGTGCGTACAGAGATAATCGTCGGTTGGTGTCTCATTTCATGCAAAATGTCTACCGGCCTCTGCGAGGCGGCTTCGGCCTTCGAGATATGCATAAAGCTTCAAAATAATATGAAATAGATTTATTTCGCTCTCAAAGTACAACAAAACTATGAAGTACAATTTATAAAGATGTTTTTATAGTTGGACAGCAGCACATAACAGATGATCTACCAACACTCTAAGTCAAGCTTGTATTTTGGGTGTTGATGGTTCTTAGGATGTAAGAATAAGTGCAAACAGGTGATTTAATGTTCCCTATATATCTAAAGGGTTACATATTAGAGTTTTTGTAACATTAAGTGCTTGGTCATGTCTGTTCTTCAAGTATAATTTTGTGCAATTCTTCTATTGTGTCAAAAGCAAGTACTTACTAAACAACATTATTATTATAACAATGTATTATTATTGTTTTCGGTTACAGATACCCAACTAGACACACAGGACAGGATGGGCCATGATTTCACTTTACTTCGACCGCTTGTTAAGTTTGGGTCGGTCAAGGGCCCTCCAGGTAGACCTCAACAGACTAATTGTAGGTGATGCTTAAGATTTGACATAAAACATCAAAGATTTAATTACTAAATTAATTATACGTAGATTTGTTAACACGATAAAAATATAAACACTGGCAAAACTTCTTTGAATACTAAATTAACTTATTAAATAATATAAAAAATAACAATATAATATCCAAACTTAACTAAAACTATACACAAACTAAAATATGGTTTCGAAAAAGTCTTATTGTACCCAAGAGACTGGCGCCATTACCACATTATACTCGTATGGTAATGCTTAGCCTCTGGCCAAGGTAAAAGCCAGCCCTTGGGCCACGGGAGAGAAGTGTCAACCAACCTATAACAGGTTTCCAACTCTCATAAACTTTTATGGGTATTGTGTAGATACTGATGAACGAAATGATGAAGTTGGTATAACATGTTTAAAAGGTAATTACGAAAAGACTTTATTATAATTACATAATACTGGAAGCTGTTTCATCCACGAAGAGGCTTATTATATGGGTGACTTATGACAAAACTTCACTGAAGTGTTTTAACAAAATGTTCATGTTCGACCGTGCTTAACTGTCTAAAGTTTAATTAAATTCGCGAAAAAACCTCCCCTTTTAATGCCGCTAGACGATCAAGATTACATTTTCTTGGATTAATACTAATTAAACCAGGATTCTTATATTTAAGACCACGAAAATGAGGCTGACTAAAGTATTTTGCTAAATTTTTTTTAAGCTATTGCATAGCTTTTGTCGCGGGCTTTGAGCGCGGCGACCGAATCAAGAAATTCCGTAACGAAAATAAAACCTAACACCCCCACTCCGCCTACCATGTAGCTCGGCCGAGCGTTCGTTTAACGTGTATGTATATGGTACGACTGTACTTGAATTAATATCAAAGAAAAAAAAACTGCATAAATAAAAAATTAAAAAATAATTATAATTACATAAGTTGATAAAAAATGCTATACAATAGCTTTACCGCGGCAGTCCCCGAGTGCCACACGTGTTTTTTTCCTGAGGGTTAGCGGATGTTACATGTCTTTGTCTGGGCCCGCGCTGTGGATTACGACCAATGCCCTCTCAGGGAGAGGAGGCCTGTTTCCCAGCAGTGGAAACATTATAGGCTGATCATGCTGTGCTTATGCTTATTTTTTCCTGACATTACTTGGCTTTAGGGTCTGTTGATCGTATTGAGTACTAACTAGTTGACCTAATTCGTATTGGATTATTTTTGCTCATGAGTAAATTATATCAGACAAGCTTTTGCCCGCGGATTCGCTCGCGTGAATGTCGGAAAATATCCCACGGGAACGTACTACCGGGATTTAAAATTCATCCATTATTTATGCGGCGCACGCGTAAAGTTCCCAGTCGGCATAATTTTTTCCGACATCTTCAACAATCATCGTCATAGTTCAGCCAATTTACACAACACTTTAATGAATTATACGAGTACATCTAAATCGTCCTCATAAATCACTCCGTCCATTGGTGAAAACCGTATGAAAATCCATTCAGTAGTTTTTGAGCTTATCGCGTACAGACAGATAGACGCGGCGGGGGGAACTTTGTTTTATAATATGTAATGATAATGGGTTGCCAAATCATCCTCATACTGCTACGATAAGTCAAGCATTTTAAATTGTAGGAAATTTAATAGGAATAATGTTATAGGAAGAACAAGACCGTTCTTCCTATTACCATTATTTATTATCAACTCTGTTTGCGGCGGATAGCCGCGAACAGAGTTGTCTTCACTCTCATAAATGCTCATTAGAATAAACGAACTATCATCCACTAATTATTACACTACATTGGAGGGAATGATTCTAAATGGAATAGTAGGATAGGTAGTACCTATGGGTTACCGCATAGGTACTTTAGTTTCAATAGTAATAATATTCAAAATATGTCACCCAAATAGCATGCTTATCAGTTGAAAAAAAAAGCGAAATAAAGAATGAACTACGTTGGTATTATGGTGTCAATCCATATTCAGGATGAAATTTTAACCAGTGCGCAAACTGTGGCCATGAATTCAGCTCAAAATTCTAGACCACCTAGCATACACGCGCGCGCGCGCGCTGCGACAATATTTTTTTTTTCTAAATGTCGCAGCATCATGCTGAGATAGGGGCCTTTTGGCCTCGTACAGGACTTACTGTTGTTATTTTCATTTTACTTTTGTTTTTATTTTATTATTTTTATGAGTGTGTTTAGTTTAGTTTCTGATAATCCTGTGCGAGTCTCAATGAATACTTTTTCTTTCTTTCTTTCATATAAATTTATCATCAGTTATCAAAAAAAAAACAGCTCTTTCATAGCAAAGTTCCATACCCACGCGGTCAAAATGTATGGAACAATAAGGTAGCTAGGTTATAGTGTATTTATTTTATTTCTTATTTTAACGTTTATTTTTAATTTTCGTATGCTGCACTGGTTGACGTCATCACGTCAGCGCCGGCTATCGCTGAAAACCAGCACTGGGGCTCTGTCTCGCATAGGGTCGTAGCATTATGCTGAGCGATTGCCGTTTTGCGTGAATGTGACGCATATTTTTCCCCAACTCGTTATTTTTTGTATTTGTGTGTTTTTTCTTTGCGTCAGTTTACCGCAAATAAATGTATTTTCTTTCTTTTTCTTTTTTTTTCTTAATAATATTTTTTATAACCGACCAAAATTTTCTATGCTAGGGGATCTAGACTCATATGCTGAATTCATAGCCACAGTTTGCGCACTGGTTAAAAATTCTTCCTGTATCTATGATCCCAATACCACATCGAATGATTGAATGCACAAACCCTAAAAATATTAATAGAATTTCCGTGACTAGAAACAGCAATCGAATACAAATCGCTTATATTGGAACCCTAAAAATATCATAAACGTGAAACGAAGGCGTATCGTGGGCCAAACGGCTTCTGTCATAAATGGTGACACTAGCTAAACTACAATACGACCAACTATGTGGACCAATATAAAGAGATCTTTCGCGTATCGTGTAAATGCTGCTCAATTGTCTGCGATTTTAAGCGTAGAGGGGGTTGCGGGAGGTCAAGCAAAAGTGGTGGGATTACACAGGCAGGTTCATTTTTTCTTATATGCTTTTTTTTTCAGAAAGAATAGTCTGCACTAAACATACGTTATCAGGTCGGTAGCGTGACTTTCTAGTGTTTTTATAAGCCACATGTTTACATGCAAATGTTGTAATATAAGGCGGGAATGCATTAAATTAGTTTGCTTCGAAATGCTAAATGGGTCTATTTAACTTTGAGCGAATTTCATGGAATTTCAATTCGCTATGGTAGGTACTTAATTGCGTTAAGTATTTTTATGGTCCATTAATTTAATAAATTTGAATTCTCTTCTTTAATTAATATGAAAGGTTTTTCTTTGTATTATGAATGAGGACACTTAGCCCATAACACCAACATACGGTAAGACGAGGAACGTGTCTTCAATGTCCTGAAACGCCCGCAGAAATTGACTAATTCGTCTCCTTTATAAAGCAACAAAAATAATTGTTATTATTACGTTAGGTAGGGTAATGGGGGCATGGAGAGTGCGACTGTCGCAACCCAGCGCAGGGCACGCCACAATTGCGGCGGTAAGTCCCCTCTTTGAGGAGTGGCTTGAGAGGCACCACGGCGTCCTCACCTTCCGCCTGACGCAGGTCCTAACCGGACATGGCTGTTTCGGGAGGTTCCTGTTTCGAATAAGGCGGGAGGAAACGCCCGGGTGTTACCATTGTGTGGATCGACCGGAGGACACGGAGGAGCATACGGTAGAGGTCTGCCCGGCTTGGGCGGAGCACCACCGTGACCTCGTGGCGGCGATCGGCGGCGGCGACCTCTCGCGTCCGGTGCTGGTTCAGGCCATGGTACGGAGCGAGAGGGAATGGGAAGCCGTCACCTCCTTCTGCGAAGCGGTAATGCTCGCGAAGGAGGAGGCGGAGCGCGAGAGTTAGACGCAATCGCTGCGCCTTCGCGCCCCTAGTCGCCGCAGCAGGAGACACCCTGGGCGTCGGGAGTCGATTGCCGACTCCCGGCCACCGTAGGTGCGGGCTTGCGGACGGCGAGCAATGGGCAGGTCGCCGTCCGGTAAGGACCAGGCCCGGGTCGACGGCGCGTCGTGTTCCACGCGCACCTCGAAGAGATGTCAGCACTATTGACGGGGTCCGATGGGGCCGATGCCTGCCGGGGTCGCGGATTGTTCGAAAGAGTTACCGTGGCCCTGGCGCACAAGCAACTGAAGGAACACGGATGGGTTTTAGTCAATAAGAGTCTGACAAGCCCTTCCGCGGCGCCCAGAGCGGGAGAGGTCATTTGACGCTTTCCCACCCAAAAAATAAAAACAAGGGTAGGGTACCTAACATAATAATAACAATTATTGTAATAACAGAATTCAATAACAACATTAAGAGGGGGCTTATTATCAACACATACGAAATCATCCGCTAACCAAAATCGCTAGTGTGTGACTTTAACTGCATCGCGTGACTAAAAATATTAAGCGAAAATCGATTTAAAACAGCGCTGAAAAACGGGTATCTCCTATGATTGCAAATAAAGTGGGGACCAGTTTTACAGATTGAATGAATTTGAGAAAGGGAATTCTAAATCAAAATTATTTATTTCGGGACAAGAATTATAAGACAGAGAACGATAAATAATTGATACTATTTCTATATTTATTATAGACATTGATTATGGACTACTTCCTTCATGGCGTAAAAAAATCAAGCCAAATTACCCAATTTTTTATGCTCACGGCCTCTTTAAGACCCACTCCGAAAGGTCACCAGCTAATCATGTCTTCCCATCTCGTTCCCTTCAATCAACGCCAGCATTCATTGACTATAAGCAGCTGTCAGATCCTTTTTCCTTTTCCGTTCATCCCGTTCTCAAGGACCTTGGTTTTATTCGCTTTAAGCGGTTTTTTACCCTCACCCCCAGTCGGGTTAAAATGTATAGCGTTCATTTGTTTAATCAAGGGATAATTTATTTGATCAATTGTCCCCGCTCTGTTGTCATTGCCGGCATTTTGGGTTTCTCTTTAACTAAAAGTATTTATTTGACTGTTGGTTTTTTTGGTATTGTAAGTGCTCTGGTTATTTGTGCAATTGTTTGTTTTAGTTTTATTACTGTTAAGGATTAACGTCAAAAAAAGTGATGGCAGCTCTTCTCTCGGGTATGTATCGTATTAATCGACTTATTTATTCGTTAAAAAAAATATTCGTTCACGTAATCATTGAGTCAAAACACGTCAACACGTGTGGCACTCGGGGACTGCCGCGGTAAAACTATTGCATAGCATTTTTTATCAACTTATGCAATTATAATTATTTATTTATTTTTTATTTATGCAGTATTTTTTTTTCTTTGATATTAATTCAAGTACAGTCGTACCATATACATACACGTTAAGCGAACGCTCGGCCGAGCTACATGGTAGGCGGAGTGGGGGGTGTTGGGTTTTATTTTCGTTACAGAATTTCTTGATACGGTCGCCGCGCTCAAATCCCGCGATAAAAGCTATGCAATAGCTTAAAAAAGGGCTGTTAGAAAACTGATATTTAAGTGATATCATTTAACCTATTAAAAATAAGAACGTATAAAGAGCGATTGATTTATCTTACCCACTCTTGGAGAAAAGCTTCTTTAGATCGTTATTTCATGACCCCTATGTTAACCTTTGTCCTTCCATTAATTGTTTTTTCCGTTGTCTACTGACACCTGCCTATAATAAAAAAACGTTCTTTAATTTAATTTATATCTTAATAAGATAACACACACTAATAATACCTGCCTATTATTGTCCTACTGCAGGGCAAACGCCTCTTCTCATACAGAGCAGGTAAGAGCAATGATCAATTACCACACTTGCTCAAGACGGGTTGGTGATTTAAGACTTATATTGACTATAAGTCCAGGTTTCCTCACGATGTTATCCTTCATCGATGCCAGTAATGTCCAAGATAAACTCAAAAGAAAGTAAGAAAATGACTCATTGTTCGATAAAAAAGTCTCTAGAATAGCCGCTCTTTACACTGCGGTGAACATCTAAGCACTAGGTACATATGGCTACATATCAAACTATACATTTCCAGTACAAGCTGACCTCTCATTGTACGGAAATCCTATACAATGCACGACCAGCGTATACTGGAAATGTATAGCTTGATATGTAGCCGTGTGTACTTATGTTAAGGTCGAGTTAGGTTAAGTCATGTTTCTCGTTTCTACATCGGACTAACAGTGTATGTAATGTGATGTAACTACAATAGATTAACCTTTTCGATAGAGACGCGATGTGTCTTATCCATGCAATGGTTGGCGCCGTTAATTTGAAAGGACGTTTTTAGTGTGTGAAATACTTTGTTGAGTTGGAGGTACGGTAAAAAAGAATGTGATCATTAACAGTGTCAAAAGCAGTTAGGTAATCAACTTGTCAATTTTTTTTTTGGTACAATAACTTTGATGTAGGTGATAAATAATAGGTTCAGTATGATGAAAACATGAACGATGATAAATGATAAATGATTTTATTTCTGTAAGTAGATGTGTACGCCTAAAATAAATGATGTTTTATAAAACAAGAGAGTTCGGTGTTTCCTTATGACTAGTCTGACAAGAAAGACCGGAACAAACTCAGAGCTCACAGTCTCTATTTTAAAGGTTAGATATAATCTTGGTCAGACCACGCACAATGATCCACTTGAAGGACTAAGTGAGGACCATGTAGATTAAAAAATGATTTTAAAACAATTGGCACCTGGGGCTGTATTTAATTACTTAGTGCCTAACATGGATTGCAATTACGAAATTTTGGACTAATTTAGATGTCAGACAAAGGCACGTAGATCTACTCAAATCAAAAACAACACGTCAAAAACATTGTCAAGATTAGACTTAAAATTAGAATCCAATTTATTTAAAGCCTAGCACCTTATTCAATTTTACATAGCTCTCACAAGGTTACTAACCGAGCTATACGAACCAGGTCATAAGTTTCAAAATGAATTTCATCAAAAATCACCTTTTCAGTCACAAAGGGTACCTGCAATATCTTCTTCACACAATTAATTACAAATTCGCATGAACGTAGCAATCTGCTTGAAACATCTGTAATTACAATCAACTTCGTAACTTTAACATATTCACTGTTGATATTTCTATCGACATTTCGGTATTTAAATTGGTTTTGTTAATTTTGTTGTAAGATTGAAGCTATTTAAAATCCTTAACGTATTGCGATCTCCTTTCACATGGTGAGGACGACGATTAATAATACTTAATTGATTCTGATGCATTCCGTTGTAGATTTAATTGAACATCCAGATGTGATGAACACAATTTCCACAACAGATATTCTCCTGCTCTACGGGCTCTTTTTCAAGAAGTTTTTCGGGAAATAACGTCAAAAAAGACGTAAAAAAGGATTCCTTAAACTTAGGTGACGCATGTATTATTACCAATCTTGATTTAAACTTTTTTTATAGAGAGTTGATCCATATTTATTGCAAGAATTCCTGCTGAAATTGAGCTTATTACTCAAAACAAAACCTAAAATATACGCTGTAAGATACATACGTAGAAAATTACTTCTAGTAAAGTAAATTAATTCCCCAACTTTACGTTAACACATCTTGATTTAAGACCTTGTTATAGCTATACATAGTGGGTTCAACTCTAACCTTTCGCCTGAAACGCCTACATTAAGAGTAACAAGAAGAAATATTAATTAATCATTATAAATGCCTATCAACGGCTGGCAACATTTTGTAAGATTACTAAGAGGAGCGTGTAATTATGATTGCTTAACAACTTCCCACTCGATGACTAGACCATTGTTTGAATTTCGTTAGGATGTTCAAGTAAATACCTATAAAGCTGTAGTAATTTATGATCAGGTCCAATTAATTTGGCGAGAACGGCTTTTTTTTTTTTGGATGGGATATCATCAAATGACCTCTCCCGCTCTGGGCTGAGCGGAAGGGCGTGTCAGACTCTTACTGACTAAAACCCACCCATGTTCCTTCAGTTGCCTGTACGCCAGGGCCACGGTAACTCTTTCGAACAATCCGCGACCCCGGCAGGAACCGCTTGAGCCTAAAGCTGTGATCGTTTACTGACTTGTAGTTGTAGGTGTCGCAATGCCGTCCTATCAGGCTATGAGTTGGAGGAAAGAGAGTTCACCTGTGTCTCCGCACACACTTGTGCACTATACCTAATATCTCCTGCGTCGAAGGCTATACATCTCCGCTGAGATTGGCCGCCATGACCGAAATTCGATCAGGAGGACTATAGACAGGGTAGTACGTCGACGCAAAACCTGTTACCATGGATTCAAAAAATTATTCTGGACCCAACTGCGTTGAAATTTTACGTGGGTTATTAAAAAGAAAAAACTGTTCCATTCATTCTGACCGTGTAGGACTTGCATTTTTCTATGATACAGCAGTTTCTTTTTTGATAACCGACGAAAAATTTCTACGCTAGGGTGTTTAGAATCATGTACTGAATTCATGGTTACAGTTTGCCCGTCAATGTCCCTGCCTGCCTGTTTGGTTACAGGTAATTCTAATAGCCACTTGTGCTAAGTCAAGAATGGGTTCGCAACAGCAGTAGAATGATCTCTTTTTAAAGAATTTCTGGGGTTTTAAGGTAGGTAGGGACTAAACAAAATCCAGTATTCAAAATGAAATAAAACCGATCAGCCGTTTTAGGTACAAAAGATTCGGAACTTATTTTATCGAGATTTCTAAATAAAAATCTTAAAGCTAAAGGTCGTATCTATGTGAATCAATGAAACATACCTACCTACCTTCACACACCTACTCAATCAAAGGTCAAGTATATATCAATTGATCTCCATATTTATAAATATTTTAAAAGCATTTGAATAGTATTTCTATCTAAATGAAAAATGCTTTTTATCATCATTGTCATTCACAGCCTGACCTCACTCACTGCTGGTCATAGGCTTCTGATTATGCCAGTCTTTATGCTCTTGCGCCATCGTCAATCAATATCACCAAACTTATATCCATCCATAGGTACTTATCTATTAGTAAATTGTAAATGCAAAACTAACTCTGTCTGTCTGCCTGTTACCTTATCGTTATAAAATTTGACAGATACCTGTAACCTTGAACCTGGAAAAAGACATAGTCTTCATTTCATCCAGGATAGAAGAAAAAAAAAAAACATGAGTACACAATACACGCAGACGAAGTTGTGGGCAACAGCTTTCCTCATTATCAAGAAGATAAAAAAATAAGAGTTTCCCGTTTAAACTGTATTTTTTTTTCGTGGTGATTTATCCGTATCGGTACCGTAGGAATGTGCAGCGAATGTGTGTTGACGGGGTCCGAAAGGGCCGATGCCTGCCGGGGTCGTGGATTGTTTGAAAGAATTATTGCACTGGCGCACAGGCAACTGAAGGAACACGGGTGGGTTTTAGTCAGTAAGAGTCTGACACGCCCTTCCGCTCCGTCCAGAGCGGGAGAGGCCTTTTGATGATTTCCCACCCAAAAAAAAAGGCCTCTGCACTTTATACCGTCTTCATGGCAAATAATACTAAAGACTACTGTCAAGATAAGTTCGCATTTTAGCGCTAAGTGCTGCTATCTCCGTCAGCTCATCGGTGCCAACAAATAACTTAATATACGTAAATATATTCTAGTTTGTAGATATTTCACGTGTTACAGTGCTTCGTATCACTGCATGCATTACATTAGGCGGTCCTACCATGGTCTTCGTGTGAAGATTGCGGCGTTCGATTGAAGTTTTGTGCATTTCTTACTTGTAAACACAGTCCTTATAGCAACTTTTGTTGAAGACACACAACACACAAATAACCTCACTCCTCTTATCCCCGAAGGGGGTCGGGGGGGTGCACCTGTGATACACCCACATTTCGCCAGTTTTGTTGAAGACTAATCAATAAATTATGGCTAACCAGAAACTTAGAAAACTTTTATTAGAATCAATTTAATTTTAAAACTAGGTATGCCAAGTCCAATGGAGCCTTAAATTGACGAAAATAACACCGAGGACCTCTTTGCCAATATTGAAGGTATTCGTGTTGATATTAATAAGACAATTAAGAAACTGAATTAATATAAAATAAAATATACAATGATTATCATATTTTCGATCATTTAGATACAAAAGGATTGACAAGGTTACGAAGTATAAATTTAAATTAGCGATTCACTTTAATTAGGTGGATATCTAACGTGACAGTGACACCAATAAAATTAGATAAAAATCGGAAAACGAATTCTTTAGTGAAACTTGAGATGATGTTGCAAAATAGGCAACACTATTTTATGAGAAATAGGATCTTGCTGATTGCGATCTTTCATTCAGATTTGAATGACAAATCATTTCATTTCTTTTTTACATTCATTTTTTTTATTTCGATTCACAACCAGTGATGTACCAAACTACCAGTAGTAATTAATGTCGTCATTACTATAATTGCTTCATTATCATCAAGCTCTCAATTCGACTGTTTTTTTTTTAATGTGTGTTAGCTCAGAACTTTTTCTGGGTGAACCGATTTGGATGATTCTTTTTTATTTGAAAGCTAGTGGTTCACATGTGGTGCCATTTAAATTTGATCAAGTTCTGACCAGTAGTTTTTGAGTTATTTTGTCCACTTAGTTTATATTGATGATGTTTTAATAATTTCCTGTCACGGTTATTTACATATCAAGTAGTGGTATACGAATATGTGTGAGGTAGGGACCACAACTAAAAAGTGAAAAATAAAAATATTTTAGCAAAAAAACAACCGACTTCCAAAAAGAACACAAAAAAACGTGAAAAATAACTTTAATTTCGGAAGTCGATGGCCCCAAAAACGAAAATACACAACCAAAGACACCGACTTCCGAAATTAAAGTTATTTTTCACGTTTTTAGGTGGTTTTTTTTTTGGAAGTCGGTTGTTTTTTCGCAAAAAAGTTTTTCTTAATTATTTATTTATACAATATCTGTATTAAAAATAACACATAAAGTCTGCCAAAAGCCCTTTCTACATACACGTTTGTCTTACCGTGAAAAACTATGGTTTATTCGCCACATGTAGGCATGGTCATCAGTGTTGTATGGGTTAGTATGGTAGCTTGTTGACGAACAAGCTTTTTATACGGCGCGGTTTATACGCCGTGTGTACGCACGGTTGTCAGTATTGTATAGATCACTATGGAATCTTGTTGATACACGTTTTTTCCACGGCGCGGTTTATACACCGTACCGTCAAAACCGTGCCTTGTACAAAGGATCTAGCAGTTTGTCGGCAGTTTTTAGCATCTAATAATAGATAACAAAGTTTTAAATTTAACCCTGCCTTAATCCCAATTTATCTGAGGTTAATCTTATTTTTCCGTAACAACCGGCGTCACAATATTACTGATATCAATACATGAGCATCGTCCTGCTACCTTTACTTAATTAATTTCGGGTCATTGAAGCATGTCTTCTTCCGTCACACCTACATACACCTCTATTAGCTATCATTCTCAATAGTCTTTTGAAAGCAACACTCCTCTTCACTTTTTACTCTCTCCAAAAACAAACGTATTAGACGTTTGTTTTCAAACTCATTCAAAACTCTCTCACACTTGCACCACCTCCAGTAGTAGGTCCCTACGTCAGAGATCTGTATCGCGAGTTAGGCTCCCAGGTGTATCCAGTAATAAGGATGCAGATACACGACACGACAACTGTGAAATTGCTTGATCGTGATGTATGTTGCGACATTTGGCGCAGGACGAGTGTATCCAAACACGGTTGCAGGTTGGAAGAAGTTGAGGGATTTCGGGGGTTACTTACTTCGGTTTTGGGGGTAGACAAGAGGCATGAGAAAAGTCCTATAATTGTTTATACTGAATTCTAACCTGCAACCGTAATGTTGAAATGGTGGATGACAAGTTTGGATGCTTAAATTCAACGAAAGCGATTCTCAAGTATACGTGCGTCGTAGATTACTGTCAACTTGCGTCACTCCACTGCTGAGAAATTATTATTACAATTATTTCGGTCCAGGGTCAGTGTGGACTGTTGTCTACACTTTATTCCTGGTTTAAAATAATTAATGACAGATATGACAATATAACAGCGTATGCAAGCAATAATTGCTTGTCATATCCTACATGTGTATATCTTTATAATTATTACTTACTAGCTAATGCCCGCGACTTCGTCCGCGTAAAACTTCTTGTTCCTCCGACCCACCTCGTCGTATCGCGTCGCCCGCCCGCGTTATTGCTTCGTTTTCGCTTAGCGTTCTTTCTGCCTTTATCTCCTTTGCTCGCTTCCTAAGAGTCGTAGTGAGATGTTAAATAGCCTATAACCTTCCTCAAGAATTGGGCTATCAAAAGCGATTTTTTCAAATTCGGCTTGTATATCCGGAGATTAGCGCGTTCAAACAAAAAAACAAACTTTTTAGCTTTATTAGATATTACATAATATAGATTTAGTTAAATAAGTATTCGGACCTTTTTTTTTAAGATCAGTGGAATAAGATTTTCAAATAAACAGTGTCCCTTTTCGCCACGATAGGGCTTGGTTTAAAAAAAGCGTTCAAAATTCCACCCCTGTGGGGGAACAGAAGTGGAATTTAAAACAATCGTTTGGCATGTTGCCATTATTTAAAATAAAGATTATTTATACTAATTTTTGAGTTAATAAAGCCACACAATAAAATCCTCCCCTTAAACATTTTAAAACCACAATGCCCCTTGAGGGGACGAGTTTCGAAAACCCTGATACACGCTATACTTTATTTTTAGTTTTAAGTGTACTAAGTTTCGAGTTAATCGGACCGCGCGTTAAAATACTTCCATAAAAAGTTTGACACCAATCCCCATTTAGGGGGCAGGTTAGAACTTTTTTATTTTTTTTTATTTACTTATATATATTTATAAAGGCTATATGTATTCGTGGCAAGTTTCATGTTAATTAACACAAGGAATAACATTTTTCATACTAAAAAAATGCCCTTTTCACACCCTTAAAGTTATAATTTCCAAAAACCCCTTCTTAGGGGACGCCTACGTCAAAATAACTATTTGTGTACCAACATTTCAGGCCAGTCCGTTCAGTGGTTCGAGCTGTGTTGATCGATCAGTCAGCCACGGTTTACTTTTATTAACCGACTTCCAAAAAAGAGGAGGTTATACACAACGTGTTCCATTTGGTATCCCATAAGTCTAGGGTATTAATGAGACATGTCAAAGAATGTACTGACATATAATTTTTAATTTATTTTTCGTTTTCTTTTGAATTTTGTCATACAAAATAATTCGACAAAGTCACGATTAAGTATATAAAACACCTTTACGTGAAATGTGACAACGTCGCATTTTATTAGCGTTAAATATGAATGATTGGTTTGAATGAAAATGATTTACTCGTACTCGTACTTATCAATAAAACTTACATACACACATCGAGAGTCTAGTGTTAGTATTTTGTAATTGCACGGTTAGCAAACAAAAATAGGTAAACTTTCTAAGAATATTTTTGTTTTCATCAAATTCAGCTAAATTTTGTATTAGATTTCGTAGGGGTCGGTCGTTGGGAATAATCACGGCGTCCGAAAGGACGCAACCAGGAAAACGATATATAATTATCTAGGATGATGATAGATTTAAAATAAATGTAAAAATATACTGGCCTTCACTCCATTTTTCAATTAAGCTAACATATGCAGACATAGGTATTACGTAACTTTTTTTTTGTGTTGGAAATCATCAAATGACTTCTCCCGCTCTGGGCGGAGTGGAAGGGCATGTCAGACTCTTACTGACTAAAACCCACCCGTGTTCCTTCAGTTGCCTGTGCGCCAGGGCCACGGTAACTCTTTCGAACAACCCGCGACCCCGGCAGGCATCGGCCCTTTCGGACCCCGTCAATGATGCTAACATCTCTTTGAGGCGCACGTGGAACACAACGCGCCGTTGACCCGGGCCTGGTCCTTACCGGACGGCGAGCTGCCCATTGCTCGCCGTCTGCAAGGCCGCGCCTACGGTGGCCGGGAGTTGGCAATCGACCCCCGCGTCACCCAAGGTGTCTCCTCCTGCGGCGACTAGATGCGTGAGGGCGCAACGATTGCCTATCCCTCACGCGCTCCGCCTCTTCCTTCGCTTCCTCCTGCTTCGCAGAAGGAGGTGATGGCTTTCCATTCCCTCTCGCTCCGTACCATGGCCTGAACCAGGGCCGGACGCGAGAGATCGCCGCCACGAGGACATGGCGGTGCCCCGCCTAAGCCGGGCAGACCTCCGCCGTATGCTCCACCGTGTCCTCCGGTCGATTTACAGACTGATAACACCCGGGCGTTTCCCGCCTTATCCGAAACAGGAACCTCCCGAAACTGCCATGTCCGGTGAGGACCTGCGTCAGGCGGAAGGTGAGGACGCCGTGGCGCCTCTCAAGCCACTCCTCAAAGTGGCAACTTACCGTCGCATTTGTGGCGTGCCCTAGGTGTTATGTACCTGCTGTAGGAACAAAGGAAACCTGGGACTTCTTTGGAAATTTGGTTTTATTTATACTGGCCTAATTTTTCTTAATTTTCGATACTTCATTTTTAGGTAAACTAATAAATTTTAATTCGCTCAGTAATTCTGAATTGAACTTTCTCACATAACAAAAATATCTTTTAGGCCCGGTTTCCACCAAAGCGGAGCGGAGTGGAGATCTGCGGAGATGTGTAGAATCGACCACTCACAAAAGAGATGACAATCGTGGTATGGATTATGGATTACAACATGATTGGTCGATCTCCGCTCCGCTGCGTTTTGGTGAGCGACGTGCTATTTTCTGTGCAGTCATCGTCACGTCGACCTACCCAAATATGTCAAAATGTGCAAGAGCGTTCGATATTAAGCTGAAAATTGATTGCGGGAATTTGACAGATTTGGGTAGGTTGATGTGACGATATGTGTACATTTTATGAGTTAAAGATATGGTCAATACATGTTTTGTTAAGATAATCAATTTAATCCAAATTATTTTCAAAGTATCCACCACTGTATTCCAAGCAAACGTTAAGCCTGGTGCGAATCTACCTGTTTAAGTTCACATCGTTTAGACGCATCTCGTTTGCTGCTTCAATAAGCAAATAAATGTTCACGGATATTTATTTTTTCATACACCTTTCTTTTTAATGTACCCTACATGTAAAAATCAAGTGGAGTTAGGTCTGGTGATCGCGCCGGCCACGCTATAGTCGGGCTTCCACAGCCGATCCAACGTTCTGGGTACTCTTAATTTAAATATTCCCGTACCTTTATTCCATTATGGGCAGCCGCGCCATCGTGCCTGATCCACATTATGCGAATTGTCTCCATATCCATGTCCTCGAAAAATTATAAGAGTATTTAATTGCGCAAAAACGTTAGATAAATTCTCGGAGTTAAGACGATGCGGGATTTCTGTAGGGCCGATTAGTTTATTATTCAAAATTCCCGCTCACTTGTTGACGGAAAACTCATGATGGTAAGATGATTCCCACACAGCTTGCGGATTCTCTACTTTCCATTGATGCTGATTTTTTTAATTAAAATCTCCAGCACGTGTGATTTGGGATTCGTCCATCCATTTTTTTTTTAATAGCAATGAGTCCTGCAGTAGAATGGAAATTCATTAATGCGCTGACAAAACGCTATTCGCGAAAAATTCGGCGGCTTTGAGCTTTGCGATAACAGTAAGGGTGAAGTCCATATCTCTTCCATAAACTCCACACCATTTTAGAGACACACCAAGTATTCGTCCCACACGTCTCGTATACATTGTAGAATCTTCAATAATCAGGTTCATGGTCCTAACTTCTTGATCCAGGATCAAATTCAAGATTCTTTCGTGAGAATATGATCTCAATCCATTCTCCCGAAATCGTCTATGTATCTATAATAAACAAAGGTGAGCTTACAATGTGATATAGGTACGTGTAGGAAACCTGGGACTTCTTTAGCAATTTAGTTTTATTTACACCGGCTTCAGATTAAATACACAGCGTGTCTCCTAGAACACGATTGAATATCGTTCGTCACATGACATATTCTAATCTGCATTCCCCTCTCATGAGTCGTTGCCCGAAATGTTACCACGTTATAAATATTATGTTTATATACTTTTTGAACTATGTTATAGTGTATTTATTTTATTTCTTATTTTAATGTTTATTTTTAATTTTCGTATGCTGCACTGGTTGACGTCATCACGTCAGCGCCGGCTATCGCTGAAAACCAGCGCTGGGGCTCTGTCTCGCATAGGGTCGTAGCATTATGCTGAGCGATTGCCGTTTTCCGTGAATGTGACGCATATTTTTCCCCAACTCGTTATTTTTTGTGTTTTTTTCTTTGCGTCATGTTTACCGCAAATAAATGTATTTTCTTTCTTTCTTTCTTTTTCTCTCGCTCATTCGTCTCGTCTTCCCTCCCTTTCAAACATCTCACGTTACATTTACACATCTGACTAAATTACAATTAATTTTACAGTCAAGTGCAGGTCAACTATTAGTCTATTAGTTGGTGCCAAAACCACCAAACTACTGGGCGAGCTTACGCGTGAGTAAGCTGCGTAGAATTGCCCGTGTGAGAAACAATTTTCTCTCAAGTCTACGAGTATTCCCGCAAATCTTAGTGTCTGCCCTTGAGACTTGTTTATAGTAATTGCAAAGCAGATTTTGAGAGAAACTGTAATCGTTTGAATTCGAACAGAAGATCATTCGGAATTAAAGTAATTCGTGGTACTAATACAGTTTCCCCTTGCGCACACCCAGTTAAAATTGTGGCTTCTACTATATTGCGATGTAACGCTTTGACTTTCAATCAGCAGGCGTAGCATGACGCTTTCCGTTTCTTGGAAGATAAGACATAGCTATTTATAGCTAGATATACAAAGTGACATTTCGTTTCTCTATTTTTGACATCGCAAAATCCTTCTAAAATCCGTCATTTTGTCTTTTGTTTTACCGATCGTTGTCTAGGTCTTTTTATATGTATACTATTTCAGAAGAAAGTTTTCTATCCCAAACGTCAAAATCACACTAACAACTGTCACTTGTCTAAGGTAGTGAAGACAATTTGATTTCGTAATCGCCATGCTAAAGACAGTATAAAACTTTTTACTCGACGGCCGCAAAGTATAAAAATGGAATGGAAAAATTTAATTATTCAGTTTTTGAATGGAAAATGTGAAAAAGTATTACCTACATGTTTAGTTTTAGGGGGTCGAAATTTTCATTATTTTTGCGATAGGACACACCATTTTCGAGATATAAGCAAAATAAAAGAAAAACGTGAACAAACTAATGAATTTCGTAAAAAGTGCAGTTGTCTCTTTCTACTTTGCTGCCGTCGTACTGTCTTCACGGAACGTCATTTTTGTCTATTCTTCCGTCGACAAAACCCGTTTCTATAATGGTCATGCTACGCGTGCTGGTCCCGTTGCACAGTTATGGGGGTTTCAAAATTCACAACAACATAGGATTGTAATCGCGCAGTAAAATATGGAAGACCTGGTGGTTTCAATGAATTGTGTTGTAATTTAATTTCAATTGTGTCTATTGAGGTGTATACCATTTCTTCCCCCTCAAAAGACATCAGCAGTGTGTATTAATAGCTGCAGCTTGGTCGTTTTTTCGGGGTAAGTATGGCGCGGTCACACAACCATTCCATAGAATTATCGTGAATATGAGCAATATCTGGATACATTTTTGATATCAACTCCTGAACCGTAGTTACACAACTGTGCACAAAGTGGGTTTTAGTCAGTAAGAGACTGACACGCCCTTCCGGTCCGCCCAGAGCGGGAGAGGTAATTTGAAGATTTCCAACCCAAAAAAAAAGGCAATGTCGCGAGTACTTCTAACTTTCGGTAAAATCAAATTGATTAGGAAAGATTCCCTGTTCAAACTATATTTTTTTGACGAATTTCCTCTTTTCACCCCCTGAAGGGGTTGTTTTTAAAAAGCACGAAACACGTGTTTATTTATTTGTTAACATGAGTAATCCTGCGAATTTCCGAATTGATACATGTACCTTATATGATTTCTCCATACAAATTATGAACCTCCTTTAGGGGTTGAATTTTCAAAAATCCTTTCTTAGGGAATGCTTACGTCACAATAACTACCTGTGTGCCAAATTTCAGCCCAATCTGTTCAGTGGTTTGAGCTACATGTTGATAGATCAGACAGTCAGTCAGTCACGGTTTTCTTTTATAAATATAGATTGAATTCTCTCATCTTGCAAGCTTAAATGCATGACGCATAAGCTAGAAAAAAGGTTCGCCAAAGTCAATGTCAGAAGCATCCACGCTTCAATCACAACAAATACCAGACATTTTTGTTCATATCACGTCAGATTCTTCCCCAATATTAGAAAATACGATCCTTAATCCTTTTAACGTTCACATTTCCTTCAGAAAAAGAGGAAACATATTGATGGGAAGGAAATAAATTTTCGTTTACATACGTCCCGTCTGCGGTGCGATAGGAAATTAATATCCTGTTATAAAAGTTGTTTTTCTTCAACGTTACTTCCTTTTGTTTTGTTGATGGTTGGTTTAGTCTATGTGAGCTGAGTTATGGTTTTACACAGGGAAATTGGAACAAGATGAATGATAAACGGACACGCCGGGAGGGGACGCCCTAGGAAGACATATAGTGACCTTATTGGTGATGTTCTTCAGAAAGCTCAGGTGCATAGTACTCGCAACCGGCGTGCGTGTATGACCAGATGTATGAACGTAAATGAGGCAGAAGGAGTATGTCAGGACCGTAGCAGATGGCGTTCTGTAGTTTCTGCTTACCCCCATGGGAAGAAGGCGTGATTTTATGTATCTGTATGCGTATGAATGATAACTTATGGCATTTTTTGTTAGCACTAGGAGACTTAATAACTGTGATCTTATTCGACGTAGATGAAAAGACAACAGATGTAAATGCGGGTATAACAGAGGAAGTACAAGTTCAATATCAAACAACTCGTCCTTTTATTTAGGAGAACTTAAACCTAAGACTTTCCGAAGTACCTTATATCGAAAGAACTGTACAGTCTCGCCTAGCTTGATCCTCCTCAAACAAACATTAAACAACTGATAAGACTCTCTTTCCTTCACTTATCCGTCACTTTCGTTCACCTCATCCGTACTCAACGTCACTCGAGATCGCAAAATACTTGACGGTTTCTTCTCTCAAATATACACGATAAAAGTCATTATTTTGGTATAAATTGGTACCGTTTTCATGCATTGCAATCAAGTTTATTTTTCTTCACGAAGCTATTTGGCAAACCAAATGGTTATATATAATTGAGTGGTGGCGGTTTCGAGGGGAGAATGTCGGCAAAAATGCCAAACATCCTTAGTAAAAACTGATATGTTTGACACGTTAACTGTACCTACTAAAGGCGACCTTCAGGACATACAAGGACATACAGAACTAAGTAAGTTCCTCTTCTACATTTAGGAGTGTATAACAATACAATTTACGTATTGTATTACTACACACTCCTAAAATAACACTATTTATCTCATTTACAAATATCATCAATGAGAATCACCTGTCTGTCCATTACAGTAAAACAACATTACAATGAATCACAAATTCGTCAGCCAGGTGCATTTATTTTGACAGATCATTTATTAAAACTATCTATAGGTTTCCCCATGTAGACAACAATAAGCTATTACGAAACCATTACCAAGCCAGCAACAGACGTGAGTGTAACATTAACAAAAACGCAGTCATCCACAACGCAAACTACGTAATACCTACAGACCAGTGCATATTTCTCCACCCATACACCGTGTATTCCCATTTCATACGTATTTGGCGCAAACGCCAAATTCGATAAGTCGAACGCTTTCGAGTACCACTCGAAATGCAGTTAATCGAATTACGCTCCCGCTCTACGGTTCTGCGTTGGCTAAATGAGTTTTCATGAATTGTCAACAGTTTTATAGGGATGCATACATTAGTGTCTATTGATTCTTGTTAGAGCTAGGAAACAGTGGTAAAAGTGTTATGTCGCCGTAGCAGGGACAATTTCCGCTGCGCATAGTGTGCTTTGCCTTTGTCAGGAGACAAGCTAATTACTGTAGAACATTTTCGCAATGGTGATGAAATTCTAATTAAGGATGAGAAGAGGCGTTTGCCCAAGTTTTGGACAGTAAATAATGAGCACATAATAATACCAGTCGGTAACCATCCCACTGCTGAACAAAGGCATCTTCACATGCTCAGAAGGAACTAATTTATGGAACTTAATTATGGCTTAGCTATGTGTTAGGTTCGACACCCACCAAAAAACAGCTGATTAATGTTCAAAAGCTTTCTATTGCAAATTGGCGTTTTATAAGTTTACATTATTACTGATTCTATTTAACGAGCCATTGCCAGTACTGCGTTCTGTTCCAAACTTCTACTTTGTAAGACTCACTCAGTGATTGCCTTTCGAAAAAATATTTTTTATTGCGCCTTTTCGGTTATTTCAGTTCACCTAATTTCGTGTAAGGAGAGTTAAAAGGTTATTTAATTTCGTGTCATGTTCTTCAAGGAATAATGCTGCTGTCCTTCCTTAAACCAACATCTCTTTTGTAAATTACACGTCTGTTATAACAAAATACTGCACGTTCTTAATTAGTTAACATCATTATCTTTTGTTTTGTTTCTCTCAGATCATATTACATAAAAATATTCATAACACACAACCACAGATCCAACGCAACACAAGACTGCAAAACAGTACCTTTATCCATCGAACAGTGAAATTAATTACATCACTCAATGCTAATGAAGCCTGTTGGTTGCGAGACAATATTTACTCACACGCCCCCCCCGTTCCCGCCCTCCCCGCTGTAGCCTGCACACGTCAGGATCAGCCTTTGTTCTGGTTTCAGTGAAGCTATTATGAATCTGGAGTGTTTGTTCGCTTATTACATTTGTGTGTCGATATTTATTATGATTATGCGTGTGCTTGGCAGATTTTCGTGCATGGAAGTGCAGAGGATTGTTGTATATGATGGATTGTGGCTCTGTGTTCTTGTATTTTGGTAAAGATGTGTGATGTGTGTCTTGGTGCGATTTGGGAGTTTTAAGTCTAGCAGTGGCCCGCTAAACCTTTCAATCTCTTCTGTATCTTTGTTCTGTTTATAGAAAAAACGAGTGGTGTTCAATACTTTTCATCCTTAAGGATCCAGCAAAGTCTAGTGATGACCAGTAATTTTGCGCGATTTTGAAAAAGAAACCAGCCACAGTCATCCCCAAATGTGACATCTAGAAAAAGATGGCTAATTAAGTAATTATAGCGATGACTTGGCTTCGTTCGTTCCTTCATTTTACAGGTAAAAGACTGGAAAATGTGCCATAAAAATGACATTCTACAATATTGCACCATCCACGCGATCTTCATTATCACGCATATCAATTAACATCTAGACGTGTCACGGTGCGAATTTATTTGGTATGCCACTTCACTTTGATTGTGTCATATCGTATCAGGTTATGTCATTTTGCACTGCGTTGCGTTGGAACGCGTTATGTTTATCACTCATCTAGGACAATGGGTCGCCATGTTTTTTTCTTATAGCACTTCGTTTATGGAATAACAATTTTGAGTAGATTGGCCGTGTATAAATCAATGAGATCCTCTTAGATGGGCTATCACTACAGACCGTTGGAGTAGCTTGATACTTAATGTCTATACATCTATTGTTTTATCGTGTTTTTATCTTAGATGGCATGGGTCAGGTTTTTGCTATCACGTCTTAATACGATCTTCATCGTCGTGAGATGCATAAAAATTGTCTCTGAATGGTAAAGTGGCATTACATAAATAAAAATACAGTCAGGAAAATGAATTGTTAAGCAAACTGACATCCGACGTCAATTGGCGATGTAATAGTCATTTCATAAGTTGTGATTTGAATAGACGCATGTTTTAAGTTGGTAGTCATTTTGCTTAAATATACACAAGAAAAATTAATTCCCTGACTTTACGTCCGGTGCACCCGTAGTTCATGCCGATAGGAGCGAAAGTTCTATCATAGACCGAGACTAAAAATATGCCTGCATTTCTACCTAACACCTTTAAGTTGTAGGAGTGATGCCCATGTATAGTGTTACCTTATAATCTTAGGTCTTTGACCGCACGTCAAAACTAACAAGCGAATTCTCACGGATGACCTAATGACATTTTGATGAGTTCAGCTAACATGTAGAGAATGTCCTACCTATACTCGTACCTATGCTTTAACACTTAGTATGAAATTGCTAATAATTTTACAATATTTACCAATATTGGCAATATTGGTTACATAACAGTAGAATGTACTTAGTATGGTGTTAGGCCTAGGTGTTGGGCAGTTCTGTGATGTAGCAATATTGAGGATAAAATTAATAAATACTTGAAATACCTTAGTAACAAATAATTTACCAACCAGACAAACCGTAAACACGATTTTGTGGGGCATAGTTTTATGGTGCATAACAAGACCAATGTAAACTCTGTATATACTTATAATTAATATTCAGGGTGGCAGCCCAACAAGCAAAGTAATCTTATAAAAAAATATGATAAGTGTATTAACACTTATAAGATTCTTATAAGTGCATTGGTGTAGACTATTTTACTTATAGTAGCATTTCACAAGCCTTAATTTACTCAGGAGCATTTGCTTCTATAACTTAGTCTTCTAGTAAATACAAGTTTCACTTATAGAACAGTTATAAGACTCATATACTTATAAATGCATTTCACAAGACTAAATATACTCAAGAGCATTGGTTGCTATAACTAAGTCCTATAGCTACTACAAGATTAACTTATAGGACAGTTATAGGATACATTTACTTTTAACATACTTATCAGAGATCCTTATAAGTATTGGCATCATCGTCTTGTCGAAGTCTCTTATATGATTGTTAGCATGTTACGAATACGCTATGAGAGCAAACATGCTTACAAATTACTTGACCAAGTACTTTGTAAGTAAACGTCAGTAATTTGGCAACTTATAGTTTGTCATCTCATAGTCAAGTGCAACAGATTATGTAATTGAGGGTTCCGTCGAAAATGATGCTGTACCTGTTGAGTGCTATTCTAATCATGAAGAACAGGAAGAAAAGGCCATGAGGAAGAATATGATTCAGAAATAAAAGAAAGCACAGACTCTGAAAAGAATCATGAATTACTTCAAGATATACAAAGCTGGGCTATAAAATTGAATATAATGCATTTGACACCAAATGAACTATCAATAATATTATACAAAAGAATTAAAAACATTCTACCCAAAGATGCACGAACTTTGTTAAAAACAAATAAAAGTCTTGTAAACTTGCTTAAACAGTTGACGGGCGAAAAAATAACCAAAGCTTAGTCAGATTTAACGGGTGAGGTTGATAAACAATTCATGAGGAACCCTAATTTGTTTTAAAATGGAGGAGAAGTGATAGTTACCAAAACTGTAATAAGTACTAATTTTCTAATAGTGATTCTATAAAATACTCATTGCAGAGCATTTTTAAAACATGGCGAATATTCACAAGAATCACTGAAATTAAATTTTAACAACAACTTCACAATGTTCAATTTTGCTCTAGGCGTTAAGAAAAAATCAATATGCGGTACATATTCACAGTAAATTTGACTTCCCCACCAGTTTCCACACTATATTCACAAAGTAACCAGCTATATTAAAAACGAATGAATACTAATGGAATTATTTATATTAGTAAGGAATATAAAAAGAAACAAATTTATCAAATACAAAACACGTGCACGTTACAGTTTATACCTATATAATGTACTTATAACAAATAACCAAGTATGTTACAAGCGCATTATAAAATTGATAGGTTTCATGAGATACTGGAGTCAAAGCGTTATAGAAGCACTAGTGCCTGTAACTGCATAGGCTAAGATTGTTATAGAAACTATTGTTTTTCGTCAAGTATATTATACGAGTTAATGACTTTATCCAAGTTCATTATAAGGTCGTTACAGAAATATATGCTCCTATATTTGCGCCCAAATCCTTGTTTGTAGCATACTTCAAGTATCTTATAAGTGAATGAAAAAATAGTCTTGAGACCATTATAAGTAGGTACCCGATTTTGCTACTTGGGAGGGTCATCCAAGCGGAACCTGTTATCATGGATTCAGTACAAGATTCTGAACACCTCTTTTTTTTTGGGTGGGAAATCATCAAATGACCTCTCCCGCTCTGGGCGGAGCGGAAGGGCTTGTCAGACTCTTACTGACCAAAACCCACCCGTGTTCCTTCAGTTGCCTGTGCGCCAGGGCCACGGTAACTATTTCGAACAATCCGCGTGCTGACATCTCTTTGAGGCGAGCGTGGAACACGACGCGCCGTCGACCCAGGTCTGGTCCTTACCGGACGGCGAGGTGCCCATTGCTCGCCGTCCGCAAGCCCGCGCCTACGGTGGCCGGGAGTCGGCAATCCACTCCCGACGCCCAGGGTGTCTCCTCCTGCGGCGACTAGGGGCGCAGTGATTGCCTCTCCCTCTCGCGCTCCGCCTCCTCCTTCGCGAGCATTACTGCTTTGCAGAAGGAGGTGACGGCTTCCCATTCCCTCTCGCTCCGTACCATGGCCTGAACCAGGGCCGGACGCGAGAGGTCGCCGCCGCCGATCGCCGCCACGAGGACACGGCGGTGCTCCGCCCAAGCCGGACCGACGATAAATTTCAACACCTCTGTGTTGAAATTTATCGTTGGTATTTTTTTTAATGCTTTTCCATACATTTTGACCGCGTAGATATAGCACTTTTCTATGAAACAGCAGATATTTTTCTTGATAACCGACGAATAATTTCTACGCTAGGGGTCTAGGATCATGTGAGAATTAATGGTTACAGTTTGCACGTCGATGGGGATCCCATACTGTACAATAATAACGAAATATGTAATATTTAATCTCTCTAAGTCTTATGTTAGTATGTTAGTCAGAATTTCATACCATGCTATTTATACTTATACTAGCTTTTGCCCGCGGCTTCGCTTGCGTTAATTTAGACTTTGACTATAAATTCGGGTTATAATTCAATCATGATTCGAAAGACACGTGGCGCCATCTATTATCATAAGAACGTTATTGTTGTTTTCCTCGGGAACTGTACTTTTTTGCGGGATGAAAGGTACCCTATGTTCGTTTTAGTACACCTGACAACATATATTTATTTATTTAAGGAAAAACAAACAGTAGCACAATAAAAAAACAGTCACAATATCTTAAATATAACATTTTAAACAATTATGCTACCCACTACGTTTTCCACAGATTACAATATGAAGTATTTAAAAAACTAGCTAGTAACACAGATACAATACCTATACAAACGGCAACTATCCCGGAACTCATATCTGGATTTTTTAATTTATAATTTATGCAAAATTTCAGGATGATCGGTTCAGTGGTTTAGGCGTGAAAAGGTAACAAACAAACAAACAAGCTTACTTTCGCATTTATAATATTAGTTAGGATTTAAGAACTTTGGGTAAGCTAAATAAATTTTGACGGTACGGTTGGCGCAGTGGTTAAGCGATTGACTGCTGCGCTGCGTGTCGCGGGTTCGATTCCCGCACGGAACAAATATTTGTATGACCTACAAGTAGTTGTTCCGGGTCTGGTTGTTTGTGTATGTGAGTTTGAATGTTTGTAAACGCACCCACAATACAGGAGAAATTCTTAGTGTGGGGCAAGGTTAAAAAATAATATATATTTTGAATTCGAATAACACTAATCAGTCTTTCGATGCCTATTACCAGACGAGCCTTGAAATTTTAATATCAAATTTTAAGAGATGACCTGTTGCTCATCGCTATAAAATAAACCGCAAACGAAAAGACTCAGATAACACAATTCATTAAGAACCTCTTAAATCAATATTGGTAACCATGACCTCTAATTTATCGTGCAGGTGGTTCGCCAATCATCTCGACAAAAACCGCAAATACTTATTTTGCGTAAGGAAAACCGCAAACAAAAGCCGTACTAGATAATTCAATAAGTAATGTTTAATATTCTGAGAAAACGCTGCAGCGACGAACTGGAAATCACAGGAGGAAAATTATGGACTCGAATCTTAATCGATAAAGAAAAATGAAAAGATATGGAGGAGGCCTTTGCTAAAGGGGCACATAGACCAAGACAGCCCGTGTCAGTAATATAATATGTTTTTATTTCTTTTTGCAACTTTGTTTTATTTTTACAACTTGTAAATAATTTTATTTTAGTAGCATGGCCTGATTAAATGATTTTTATTATTATTATTAACTAGCACTGCACCCGCAACTTGTCCGCGTGGATTTTGTATTTTCCTCTGCAAAGTTCAACACCCCTCCGATCTCTTTATAAGGTAGTTTTCAACAATTAATTATTGGGATCTTTTTTATTTATTAAAAAAAGTATGCGGGTCAATTTTCAAGTTTATTATATCAAGAAATAAGATTATAATTTCATACAAACGAAATAATTCCCCCTTTTCACCCCCTTAAAAGTTTAATTTCCAAAAACCCCTTGTTAGTGCTTCCCTGCGTTATAAAATGAAGCCGTGTGCGAAATTTCACGTTCCTAGTCCCAGTAATTTCAGCTGTGCGTTGATATGTAAGGCAGTCAGTTTTTCCTTATAAATTATATAGATATTTTAAGAATGGAGAGAGGCTAGACCGAGTGCCAGAGTGTGTTCGAAACGTAGACGTACTGATGCAGGGGTCGCGGATTGTTCGAAAGAGTTACCGTGGCCCTGGCGCACAGGCAACTGAAGGAACACTGGTGGGTTTTAGTCAGTGAGTCTGACACGCCCTTCCGGTCCACCCAGAGCGGGAGAAGTCATTTGATGATTCTGCACCCAAAAAAAGAAATTACTGATACTGACCCCGACAAAACCGAAGCGATCGGTCGCTCGAATACGCGTTCGTCGCGTTCGTATGATGGCATCTTCTGTCGACGGGGCGACGCGTTCAGGTTCGCCCAACAAAATTAACGTGACAGTCGCGTGTTGCGCGACGTTCGCTTTGTTTAGGACACGGCCTGATGCTGATTATTGCTGATACTCGATTGAATGATCTGCTTACGATACAACTTGAACTAGCTTTATCTAGTTATGCGGTGTCCTTTGCGTTTTCAATACAGGCCGTATTATCTTTAGGGTAAGGTGTCCACAAAGGATATTGAAGCTTTACAATGAGCGTATGCTGTGTTCATTGGATGATCATTTTCATGACACATCCTAAAACAATATTTCTAGTTTCTCTTGCTTGCGCTGTTAAAGCGATATAACAATGATTATTATTATTACGATTAAATTGGCATTTTCAATATAAATCTCTTACTTATCTTGTCCTTCCTTGATTTGAACAAGTTTAGATTATAATTGCATTAATTGATGGCAGTGCATTAATATTCTAGAACATTCTACAGTCTCTTACACCAAAAGTTGAATACAGCTTCAATAGGTCCTTTCTGGCATATTACATAATAATCCGTACACTTACTGTCTGAAAGCCTATTCTTGTTTTTGTGTTACCAATAATTAATTTGATTAGCTTTTGTTATTTTTCTTAGCAAATCTACGTAACAAAAGAGATTGAACAGACTCTTTGAAACCATTGGTCCATAAATAGAATACTTATCGTGTTCCAGGACCTTATTCAAGGTGAATACTTAGTTGTAGCCCGCCATATTCAAATTTTCTTTGGTTTTTTGCAAATTGCAGCTCTGTTTTACGTCGTACGTTGATCAAAATTCGATTCGCGACTGTATAAGGAATGATATATTTATTAAATAATAATCATCCATTTCATATCAATCGTCAAACTTTGGAAAAAAATCCACCTAAGAATTTTCATAGCAATTATTCTGAAAAATTCTTAGGTGGAACAAATTTATTTTTTCTAGTTAATTTATTTATGGGGTGGGGGTCGTGGCTACGTGATAACAATCGCACGGGTCGACGGAAGGGTTAAGCGACTCTTGCCGCGGTCGGTTCTTGGATGAGTTGAGATAAAGAGATCATCCATTATATTTTGCCCAAAAGTCTGACAACCAGTCTTACCAAGGTGTATCGTGTTACCCAATAACTGGGTTTTGGAGGTCAGATAGGCAGTCGCTCCATGTAAAATACTCGTATTCAGCTGCTTCCGGTTAGACTAGAACTTGACCCCAACATAGTTGAGAAAAGGCTAGGCGGTTTGAGCGATCTATTTGTGACCATCTAACAATAAAACATCAACAATATAACAAACTGTCGCAGCAGATTAAAACGAATCCATACTAATATTTTAAATTCGAAAATAACTCTGTGTGTCTGTCTGTATGTTACCTTTTCACGCATAAACCACTCGACGGATTTCGATAAAATTTGGTGAGGAGATAGATGGGCATTCTGGGGAAGGACATAGGCTACTTTTTGTCGCAAAAATAATCTTAAAAGGGGTAGATATAGGGGATAAAAGTTTGTATGGGAAACTTAGCGTATCTTAAGTTAGGGATATGAAAATTTAAATGTATACTTTTGGTAAGAAATAAAAAATATTCGTTTCAGCGTTTTTGTAAAATTCCCCAAGGGATTAAAATAGGGGATGATTTTAAAATTCACATGATTATTTAAATTTTTGTGTAGGTACCTCGTTTTATGAGATTTAGGGAATTGGAAATATAATCGGAACCCGTATTTTGAGGTATTATTTATTTTAGTATTTATTTAATTTAAATCGGTCCATCTGCTTAAAAGTTATTATAATTTGAAGTTATAAAATAACTTAGCTAATATGTAGGTAATACATGGGCAATGGCGGCGCTAGAGTATTTCAAATTAATGATGATATTATTAAAATGAATTATTATTATTTTTAAGTTGGACGTTTAAAATCATAAGAACCTGTTTAATAAAAATAAAAAATATGATCTGTCTGTCTGTGACCTTTTCACGCTTTAACGGCTGAATGAATTTGGATGATAGAATAGTATTTATCCCGGTAGTGGGAGCGTTCCGGGAGATAATCTCCGACATCCACGCGGGCGAAGCCGCGGCAGAAGCTAGTCGGTAAGTAATAAAACAATAACGACATTTTATACAATTCGCTTTTACTTAATGACCGTATAGCGTGACTTAGTTCAGTTATCGCCACATATAACATGCATAACATTTAACTAAGCTAAGTGAAATAAATTGGACCTATATGAGGCATACGCTGTACGTTTCGAGGTCGAGGTCAAAATTTGATGGTGTCTAAATGGGCTATTAATTATCCTAAATAAAAATAATCATTTTGTATTGAAAAGTTAATCGTTATCAGGATCTCTACTGACAAAATTGTATGTATTTCGTATTGCTTTTAGACAGAATAATTACAATATCATATTTTAAAACATGTAGATGTAGTTTGTTTGCAGCGGGGATATTGCGTAACACACTACTGTAGGAATGGCTTTCATGTTGACAGATCAACAACATTCATTGCGTTATTTACGTAGTAGAGCAGATTTTTTTTCGAACATTTGAAGCAATAGATTAGCAATATCCTTCAAAATGATTCAGATTGTGATTGATAGTGTGTTACGCAATTAGGGTGCTGGTGTGTCAGTGTGCACGGGAATTTTTGGTTATTATATATAACGGTAACAGTATAACACAGTCCATTATCCCTCGCAGAGGTTCGATTGTCAGAACCTGAATATTGCAGTATGGTTCACGTACTGAGCAATCGAAGTTTATAATATGTTTGTAATATGTTTATTGAAGTATTTTTAATTATTATGTTTTTGTATGTTTTTTGGTGCCTACTATGATCCATTGTTGGTCGAAATAAACATTTTTTATTTATTAATTGATTAATCTCTCTAAGGCACTATTGAAAGGAGGATGTATGCAACTCAAATTAAATGAGTAAGTGCTCTCGATCATACGGAGAAATATACTGTTTGATATCAAAAGCATCGTATTGGATGATGTCTAAACAGAGCACTTCAACCTTCTAAGCAGGTATTACAATACTAACTTATTAAAATAGACGGAAAAAAAGAAAATTGACTGTACAACAAGAAATCCTTTTTTATTTTACGAAATTTAAATTCATATTGCGACTAGAGGTAACAAAATTGGCAGTGTTAGAAATGGTTTCTTAGTTATTTCTTATCATTTAAAAAAATAACTTAAGCCCTACTCAGTACTTCTGGCCGGGTTCTGGCTTGGCGGGGTGAGTCCTGATGTACTCGA
Organism: Dryobotodes eremita; assembly: GCA_917490735.1. NCBI lineage: Eukaryota > Metazoa > Arthropoda > Insecta > Lepidoptera > Noctuidae > Dryobotodes > Dryobotodes eremita. The sequence goes on along the minus strand of OU823254.1, from coordinate 7,466,763 downwards.
TGGCCCTCGCGATGTATTCGGGGATTTCTTGAGGGGTGGGGGGAGTGGGGAGATGAGCACCCTGAAAAAGAACATGATCGTGTTAGCACAATTTGATAAACAGAAAAAAAATTAAGATGGCCAGACTTCCTAGGTAAGAATATCGCAGGCCTCTGTTTACATCTAGTTTATAATATCAAGACATAAACAATAAAACATAACCAGTTAGTAATAATACACACGTTTAAGACAATTCAAAAGCTACATAAACTGTAAATGAAGTTTTAAACAAGTTTTTAAACAAGTTTTTATGAGCAATCGGAAATTCGGAACTAATTCATTAGATCAGTCGTCGATCATAAAAAACATATTGAAAGAGATGTTAATCATAATGAATTCTTATGCGTTTAAAGTGTGAATGAATTACGTTAACTTGTTGACTTTGTTTAAAGAGTTTATAACTTGATTACATCTTCTACATTTTAATAATATCAGTTACTGTTCCGTTACAGGATCTCTTCTCAAACAGAAAAGGAATTATGATAGACCATCACGTTCGATGTTCGTGGTTTTCAGACCAATTTGATGCAGTGATTGTATTTCGCTATTTGAAAAAAACCATCCATTTAATTTGGTTTTTAAATCTCAAATGGATAAGTCCAAATGCCAATGCAATAAAACAAGCAAATAATGCAATTGAAGATGAGCAAAGAAATAATTGTTTTTCTCTGAAAACAACGAACTAAGTTTTTTAAATTCTTAGATATTTACCACGGGGCGGTAGCCATTCTCGTCGGCCTCGTAGGTGATAGAGATCTTTTCACCACCAGGAGCAGTGTACTGGTTCCCGCCCTGGACGGAGATAGCTTCGTTCTCCTAGATGAAAAATAAAGTATTTAGTATTCGGAAATATCATCAACCAACTAAAACAGAAAATAAAAGTGGACGAGATCCCAAAAAATATAGATCAAAGATGAAGATTCTGTGAGATATGTGTACTTTAATAAAAATCCAGTCACGTGTCAATGAGCTGATAATGATAATTTAGTACGTTTCTACGATTGCGTACAATTTTGACCTTAGACGAAATATCAAGGATCAAGACGATGTAATATATTAACATATTTTGCACGCAAGATCATCCGCTGTGACTTAAATGTCGTTTGTTTGGCCTTTATTCTTTGGGGCAATTTATTGTTTTTGGAACTGGTTCCACCATTTTTATTGTCGTTGATAGTTTGACGTAATAGCTTTTCATTATTTTAGACTTTAGCCATCACCATTTAAAAATGTCAGAAAAAAGAAGATGGTGCCAGTGTGACATGTAAATATTCCAAACAATTAATCGTATTTGGACGAGGCCCTTTAGTAATTTTTTTACCTAAAAATTACTTTGGATACCCATGCTAAAATCATGATAAGGTAAAAAATTCTGACTTTTAAAGCAAAAAACTGTACTTACAGAGCCAGCGTTCTTGAGGACACCGGATTCCTGAGCGGAGATGCCGTTGCTGGTCTCGAAACCGTAGTTGTACTGGTCAGGGAAGACATCAGAACTCTGCTTGACGATCTGGGCATCAGCCTCACCGGTGCGCACTACGTGCGAGACATCGGCGGCGACCACAGCCACGACGGCGAGAAGAGCTACAAAGGATTTCTGGAAAACGAAGGAGGATAAGTATGGGCCTATTCTTCAATTTTTTTTTTATATTGATTTTTGTATCTTGGCGGCTGAAATTGATAACATTTAGGTTAAAAATTAGATTCATTTTCACTGAAGGGCATTGAATCAAAAAGTTGAAATATAAAGAATTCTTGTCACTTTTTCACATTCTCAAAATGTTATTTTCCAATCCCCCTAATGCAGTTGGTATCCCGAATTTGTTATCATAATCACAACCACTTTTAATGTTCGATTGTACTCAACCGCGAACTTAAGATGAACAAGAATACCACGTGATTGACCACATGGGTGCCGTTCTCAAATACTAGCAAATGATGCAACTTTATCTTTACTCACCATCTTGTGTGTCAAAGTTAAGAGACGATGTGTAACTGTGATTAGAAAATAAACGAGCAGCGGTTTTATACTCGACCCTCTTCCTTCGTATATGGTTCTAAGCAGCCGCATTTGCATTATTTTGCAACAAAGAAGCTCTGGTCTTCAATACGATTTGTTAGTTTACAAGGTGAACGCGATTCGGTGATTTTTCTATGGTCAGACCATATCCGTGTTAGATTATTTTTGTCTTTTAACTATCAATCGAATATAATCAAATAAGTCTGTTGATGCATACCATGCTTAGGGTTAGGTAATTTAATATTTCACAGCGGTCATTCAAAGGAAGTTTTTCAGTTTTATTATAATAATGAAAGGTATATGTGTGTGTAATACCGTTATTATAAGTTTAGTATAAGGTCGTAATTTGAAACTCTGCAAATAAATTATTTATGATCATTCGTTGTCAGTTTTGCGAGGTCATGTAGTCTATATTGGGACAGTAGGTACATAAGTAGTTTTTTTACTAAACCAAATATCTCATATTGTGTTGAGATAAACCTACCGAAATTTTTGTTTGATTGCCAGTATTTTTGGAAGACAATCGGTACTACCTACGTAAATAAATAGGTGTTAGTTTTAAATGCTCCTTTTTTATTTTTACAGTTTGTATTCCCGTGCGTGTCCCAAATAAAATAATTTTCTTTCTTTCTTTCTTTTTTCTTTTCAAATTATTCCGCATATTCTATCCAGATTTATAAAATATAACAAGTTTAAATGCTATGTGTGAAATTGAAATTGTACTTTCAAATTATAATTATGCTATAGTGAGGTACGTTAAATTTAAAGTAGTTTACAGTAAAATTGTCGGTTTATGATAAATCTTCGTAACAGATAAAAGTTTCTAAACAAGCCCCAATCAATAGTAAGTGTCAGTAAATAAATAAAGTTTATTCAAATAAATAATGTATGAGTAATTATTGTGTGATGATGATAACACATGCTAACTTTAGATATTTGTACTTCAACTATTTAGGTTAATGGCACATACGCTTACATAAGGCAGTTATTTTACAAGTATCAATAGCAAGGTTAATGCGAATACGTTATAAATAAATGGTTACAATCACATACATAATTATAAGCTCATAAATTGACCTACGGCGAGTACATCTCACACTTGAGATTTGCAGATGACATTGTCATATTGGCTGAATCGCTGCATGACTGGACGGCCTAGTTGATTCTTCTGTACGCATTGTTCTATGGATGAACTTGGACAAAACCCAGGTTATGTTCAACGAACACGTCACTCTGGGACTGATTGCGATCAATGGCGGTTCTCTCAAAGTTGTTCGAGAATACGTTTACCTCGGGCAAACTCTGCAGTTAGGTAAGAACAACTTTGAGAAGGAGGCTAACAGAAGAATTCGGCTGGGCTGTTTGGAAAGCTTCGTCGAGTCTTCTCGTCACGTATTCCGCAGAGCCTAAAGACTAAAGTCTTCAATCAGTGCGTCCTGCCTGTTATGACTTACGGAGCCGAAACGTGGACACCCACGATACGGCTGATCTATAAATTCAAGGTCGCTCAGCGAGCTATGGAACGAGCTTTGCTTAGAGTCTCTCTGAGGGATAGAATCCGGAATGAGGTGATCCGGCAGAGAACCAAAGTTGTTGACATAGCTCACAGTATAAGCAAACTGAAGTGGCAGTGGGCCGGCCATATTAGCCGTAGAACCGATGACCGTTGGGGTAGACGTGTTCTTGAGTGGAGACCGCGAATCGGCAAACGTAAGGTAGGACTCCCTCAGGCTAGGTGGAGCGACGATCTTCGCAGGGTGGCTGATAGCAGCTGGATGAGAGTTGCCGGAAATAGACCTAATGGCGTGCAATTGGAGAGGCCTATGTCCAGCAGTGGACTGCTGTAGGCTGATGATGAATAAATTGATCGTTTGTAAAAATACAAAAAGGCCAATAAATGTACAAGTACCTAGGCTAGTTAAACTTTAATTTTTTGGTCGACCTGTTTTAAAACAATATTCCACACAATGTTTAACTTATCGCCGAGGATGGCTAGCTTGGCGCAGAGACAGAGCTTTTCAATTAAGTCAAATCGTGTTGGGTTCGATTCCCATTTTTGTTTTTTTTTCCGCCTGCTATCAAGTTAGTTATTACTTGTTATTAACCGACGAAAAAAAGGAGCTGGTTCTCAAGTCGACGCGTATGTGTCGTAGCCGTATCGTATAATACGCTATTACAAATTGGCGCGCCCAATTGAAAAAGTTCGCCGTTTTGTAATGCGGCTACCTCACGTTGAGCCGGATTTCAATTCGGCTGAAATAAAGTACGCCGCATTGTATACGCACTTTGGGGCACCCGACTCGGACAGGTTAGGTTAGGAGGGGATAGCGGGTTCTGAAAGACCCCACCATCCCCTTGGTGGTTATGTTTTTTAAACCACCAAGCAGTAGGAGCCCCGCCACGCGGGGCTCCGTCGACTACGCCTTATAATAGAACTAGCGACCCGCCCCGGCTTCGCCCGGGTAGCAAAGCATAATATAATATAATATAGCCTATGTCACCCGGAGATAGTGTAGCTTCCCAACAGTGAAAGAATTTTTGAAATCGGTTCAATAGTTTCGGAGCCTATTCAATACAAACAAACAATCATATTTTTTCTCTTTATAATATATGAAAAAAAAAGAAAATATGAAATTAATATATTCGTATCATATAGCTTATATGAAACGTTTGTATTTTTAACATAGCGCCATCTATTGAATACTTACTCAATCCAGTCAACAGATATCGCCATCTGTTAGAATCGTTTATAGCTAACAAATAATTGTGACTGTGAAATAATAGACAAATAATTTGCAATAAAATAATATTGCGACTATAAATTGAGATGTAAGCTATCCTATCTTTCAAGTTGGATCAAATTGCACACGGTGTGCAAATCAAATTTAAAATCGGTTCTGTAGTTTAGGAGTCCATCGCGGACAAACCACGTGACACGTAATTTTTATATATATAAAGATTGGTAAATTGAAAACGGACGATACTATATATTTGGCTTATTTTATTTTGACAATAAAGCTAAACGTTGAACGCCGCTTTGTAGAATATATAGCCACCACAATCCGGCTCAACGTGAGGTAGCCGCATTACAAAACGGCGACGTTTTTCAATCGGGCGCGCCAATTTGTAATATGGTGTGTTATACGATACGGCGGCGACATATACATATACAGGATGGCAGCGACATCGACTCGCAAACTGTTACCATAAGTTCTGTACATGATTCTGAAACCTCTGCGTTGAAAATTTTCATCGGTTATTAAAGAAAAGATTAGCTGTTCCATACATTTTGACCGCGTAGGTATTACACTTTTATTTATTGTGAAACCCGACGAAAAATTAAAAAAAACAAAAGAATATAGAAAATAGATGTCTTTACTGTTTAATAAGCATGCTTAGCAGGTGTACCTACATAATCGATGTTATGGATGTTATGATGTTATGATGTATTGGATGTTACAAGATTCCATTACTGATAAGTTATGCAGTTAGCTCTATGACCAATAAAATATCAAGATCAACATGTAACATTGGTTTATTGTACAAATATATTGTATTGTATTGAATAACTCAAAACATTAGGTACTATAACTCATTGTTATTATATTAAATTGATAACATCATCATTTGCCTAGTCGTTTCCCAACTATGTTGGGGTCAGCTTCCAGTCTAACCGGATGCAGCTGAATACCAGTATTTTTCATTGAGCGACTGCCTATCTTACCTCCACAACCCAGTTATTGGGTAACAGTAAACGTTTAAGTAAACGTTTGCAGACTTAAATAAAACACACTAAATTTCATTTGTCTAGCTTTTATACTTTTGATTTTATTAATACCTAAAATACATCGATTTCGTCAGCCACTCACTCATCAAAACCTCTAGGGCACTTTCCAAAGTCACAGAAAGCTGAAATTTGGTATGCAGGCTAGGATTTGCACACAAACCACAAAATAATTAAGAAATCTGTAACTTTCACTCTCCTTCGTGTCATAAGCGATATAACTAGCCATCTGCTGAGATCATTGTTTTACTTTGCGTTTTATGCTCGCGTGTCGCATACATAGCCCCACATTGCAGCTGTCATCTTGCCACGCTGTCTTTGCAAACTCTCTACCTGTAAACCGCTGTGATGTGCTGAGCTTCCGTCTATCCTGCGGGTTAATTACGTAACACACTATCAGTAGGAATGGGTTTCATTTGACAGTTCAACAACATACATTGCGTTATTTACGTTGTTGAGCAGACAAATTTTTCGAACATAAGAAGCAATGGATTAGCAATAGGCTTCAAAATGATTCAGATTGTGATAGATAGTGTGTTACGTAATTAGGGTGCTGATTCCTACACCGTTTCTTGGTCGCTAAAGGGGAATTTAGCTAGGCATATAGCATGCAGCTTGCTGCTTTCGCACCGCAACTAACATGTGCTTCTTAACGCGCCTTCCAGGGTTCTACGTCCAGGCTGAGGCTGGGCATCTACATACTCCACGCTGCTCCAATATGCACGCTGCTCCCATGTGCACACTGTTCTAATATTCGGAGCAGTGTGCACATTGGAGAACATTTATAATATATTTATATAATAAAAGAAAACATTTATAATTCATCCAGTAACGATAAATAATTTTTAATATGAATTGTCGTAAACTCGTAAGTGATCGTTTAGTTAGAAGTAAACCACACACTTTTCTAAACGATCTTAGAAAACCCTGAATAATTATCATGATGAAATATGTAGGTTTTGTTCACTTCAGCATTATTCTTACCATCTATTTAGAAATACTACCTACCCACCTACCTATTTATTATTCTTTTAGATAATAATAATAATGGAATGGTGATTGAATGTTTTTATTGTAGCTTCTATTTGCACTATAATCGAAATAAATTCAAAATATGATTCAGTTTTTTTTTTAATGCAACAGTTAATAAAAGAAAAAAATCATCGATTACAATCGATTGGGCATCCCTAATCTTCTTCGAAACGACATGACATAACGTTTGGCGAAGATGGCGGCGATTAATGATAATATTCACGTAAAAAACTTTTAATGTTCATTTTGGCATGCAGCTAGTCCGTGATAAAAAAGTATTTGCAACTAATTTAATAAAATAGATAATTAATTATCGTATATGTTCGATGCTTTTATTGCACAGGGCGATTCTGGACATTGTCCTTTGTGAAATTTGAAATTTGTGACGGTTAAAGTTGACATTAAGAATGCTTTCAATTTCAATTCCTTATACAGGGAAACCTTGTGAATTGAACTTCAAAAAGAAATACCTACAATTTACAGTTCTATCAGTTAATGTTACAGGCGGTCTAAATTACTTTCTAAAGACAACCCTTTGGATTCAGCCCAGATACTTCACGTGATCAGAGGGTTCGCTCGTTATTTGGCCAAAGAATTAGCATTGCCATTCAACGTGGCAATTCTGCCAGTCTTCTGGGCACGTTCCCGGATGACAGCGATGCGGAAGCGTAGGTACTTCCACGCTTAAGGGCCCTTCTGTATTTATTTGTAGGTATAGTTATTTAGTTACTCATTTCATTTAGTACCTCATGTGTAAATAACTAGTCGTGTTATACAGGGTTATTTTAAATTGGCTAGTGGCTAGTGTAACCATCGATTCTACTCTCGATTCTAAACAAATTAGTTTCAGGTTTGCAATGAGGTAGATATTTAAAAAAAAATACTACCTCGTCTGGGTAAAGGCCTCCCTACTTTCCTTACATATCTCTTTTTTTCAGAACCGTGAAGGACCAAATTTGAACTATCCAACCTTGTTTAAAAAATTACTCTAATACTGTACTGCGTAAATATTTTAGCCTGTAGGCACAGATGCTTTCTAACAGCAGAAGAATGAGGATTCCCTGAAAATAAAATTATGTGGACGGCGACATAAAACACGTTTTCTCAAAAAGCTGAGACAAAAATAAACTTATCATCACACGTGTAACATTTGTGAGACATGAATAATTTATTTTATTTTGGTACTGGTTTAATAGGTCACATAATCATAAGGTTGTTTTTAATTAGTTAACTAGATTTTTCCCGCAGCTTCACCCGCCTGGATGTCGAAAATGATCCCACGCCAACGTAAGTACTAGCGGGATAAGAAGTAGATATTGCCCAACTCGTTATTTTTTGTGTTTGTGTGTTTTTTCTTTGCGTCATGTTTACCGCAAATAAATGTATTTTCTTTCTTTCTTTCTTTCTTTCTATAACCTAACCCAGATCATGGTCTACCTGTGTGCAAAATTTCATCGAAATCCATTAAGTAGTTAACTTCTGGTCTATCGAACCTCCGTTTACGTGCCTTGCGGTAATTGTCGACGTAATCTCGAGGACAATTGTAATAATTGAATAGACAATAGAAGTTATGAACCTATGAGGTTCAATTGACATTTCAAGCGCTTTCTCTTTTGAGCCTATGCGGTATCACGCGACACGCAAGAAGTTAAGGCGTGAAAAGGTAACAGACAGAGTTACATTCGCATTTATAATAATGGCAGTATCGATTGACGCATGTGCTTAAATTCCTAGATTATGTCAACATACATAATATTATTACGTCATGAATGCGAATAACGAAACGGTTGATTTCTAAAAATATTTTTAGGTATTGTTACATTTATTCAGCTCAAACGAAATTGAGATCTTTTGGAACCGCAACAATCGCTTCCGCATTTTAGAGGTTCTGAAATTTATCTGTTTGTTGTTCATTTGATTTATAAAAAAAAAAAACTTCCTGACCGAATTTCGGTCATGGCAGCCAATCTCAGCGGAGACTAGTGATCAATGATTATATGCACAATGCAGGTGAGTCCGATGGGACAGCAATCCGACACGGCCGGAGAGAAATCAGGAGCAGGACCAACGGCTTTACATGCTTTCCGAGCCACGGGGGAATCACACAACTAACTTCCAAACTCCAGGCTGCTACTGAGAAATTCCTAATGGAAAAACCCAATACCACTTTTGTCCGACCTGGAAATTTGACCCAGAACGCCACGCCCAGCAATCCCATTTGCGACCACGAGACCAACAGGGCAGCACTATGTTATGTATGACAGCAAGTTAATGCTATTAAATGTCAGCGATACACAAAAAAAAAAGAGGAATCTTCACGTGGCCGTCAGCTTCGCTAAATACGAACGTACTTGACATTAAAATAAAGAGCAGGTTTTAATCCTGACATTTGAAGATGAAAATAAAATAAAACATAACATGGAATTTTTCGCTTTTTCATTCATAGTGTTTAAAACATGTAAATATGTACACAGGTTGCCAAGTCATCATACTATTTCATTCCTTTTGTTAGGTTCCACCATAATCCATAGGTTCTCAACCTTTACCAGATTTACACTGGAATTGACATCTTACTGACATAATTTGACAGATACTTGACATTTTAAATTGAATAACTATAATTATTTATGTACCAATTTTATTAGCTTCATTTATTTAATGTAACAATAATTTTGCATGCTAGTTCTAGCGAATTGTTTTAGAAACTGTTTTAAAAAAACCCGACCATCTGTATGTATTCTTGCAAATAAATTTCATTTCATTTCATTTCATTTCTTATTTTGCCCACCGCCGCGCGCCGCGCCGCTGTGAGCTTTTTTTTTTCTAGAACCCCTATTTTTTTAAATCTTACCATCTGTCGCGAATCTATAGCTATTGCCACGGTCATATTTAAATATATAATAATAATAATATATAATATGGACGTAAGATCCCATCTCAATGCCTGCGCCCCCTAATTTTCTCTGGGTCTTCTACTGCACCCTGAAAGTCTCAAACGCCCACGAGGGGGCGTTATTTCCCACGTTGAGAACCTATGGTTTAAACTTTTTGTCTGGTGTTTGTAGGTTTCAATTTTTGTGAAACGTTACCCCACACTAGGAATTTCTCCTGTATTGTGGGTGCGTTTACAAACATTTAAACTCACATACACAACCAGCCAGACCTGCGGGGTAATTACGTAACACACTAACAGTAGGAATGGGTTTCATTTTGACAGTTCAACAACATTCATTGCGTTATTTACGTCGTTAAGCGGACAACATTTTCGAACAAATGAAGCAATGGATTAACAATAGGCTTCAAAACGATTCAGATTATGATAGATAGTGTGTTACGTTATTAGGGTGCCGGAACAACTACTAGTAGGTCATACAAATATTTGTTCCGTGCGGAAATCGAACCCACGACACGCAGCGCAGCAGTCAATCGCTTAACCACTGCGCCAACCGTGCCGTCGCGCCGTATTACTGATTTAAAGTCGGTATTTTGGTACCAGTTTTTTTAATCAGGGGACTTTCATTTCAGAATTAGGCTTCATACACCCTATACTATACGTCCAACAGTTACTTTTCTTACTAAAATCCAAAAAAAATAACAACACATTTGTTATTTAACCTTGGACATAAGTACTTACAGAAATATGAAGAGCTTCAACAATAATAGGCAGATGAACAGTTTTTTGTAATGGTCGATTTATCGGAAGCTTGGCCCTGACTTATAACAAAAGTAATTATGTATTTCAAGTTCAAACAATATTTTTTATCTAATTCTATTTATATATTATGGAATTTTTATACACCATCCTTTTTAATCGCATGACAGTAAACCTACTTTCTGAGACTTATTTTATGGGTATCTTTTTAAGCTATTGCATAGCTTTTAATGCGGGCTTTGAGCGCGGCGACCGAATCAAGAAATTCCGTAACGAAAATAAAACCTAACAACCCCCCACTCCGCCTACCATGTAGCTCGGCCGAGCGTTCGCTTAACGTGTATGTATATGGTACGACTGTACTTGAATTATTATCAAAGAAAAAAAAATACTGCATAAATAAAAAATAAATAAATAATTATAATTGCATAAGTTGATAAAAAATGCTATGCAATAGCTTTACCGCGGCAGTCCCCGAGTGCCACACGTGTTTTTGTTTTCAACTGACAATTTAGTCGATCAGAGTCGTCTTTCTTTCAACCAATCAACTCAGCCTATCGCAGTCCACTGCTGGACATAGGCCTATCCCAGGCTGCGCCACAATACCCTATCTTCCGCCTTATCCATCCAGTCTGTCTCAGCCGCCTTTTTATGGTCGTCGGTCCATCTAGCTAGGTCGGTCTCTATTCCAGGACTCGTCTGCTCCACCGGCCATCGTTTCTTCGACATGCATGGCCAGCTCATTGCCACTTCAGCTTGCTTACTCTGTTTTCTATTAATCTTAGCTATCCAAATTTTTGGCTGACCTTATATACATTGCCATAGATACGCTTAGAAGAATAGCTAGAGAAACTACGATCGCAAAACCTTTTGCCAAGGACCAAGGTTCGATTGCCAAAGCGATCAGTGTTATTGAATTTAGTCAATAGGAGGTTCTCAGCAGCAGACTGAAGTCTGAGTTTCTGTCCGTTTAATGGTAACAATACAAGCATAATCAGCCTATAACGTTCCCACTGCTAAGATACAGGCCTCCTCTCTGTTAGAGAAAGTCAGCACGCGGGCTCAGTGCGGGTTGGTGGATATCATATGTCTTCGAACTTTTTGTACTAGGACATGCCGGCTTCCCCACGATGTATTACGAATGATCCATATTTGGATCTTCAACAAAAGTGGCAAAGTACCTATTGTTAAGTACACCTTTGCCTATAAGGAATACACAGCATGATAGCACATATACGCGTTGAATCGTAGGCATCCGCAGCAAACTGGCGCTAAAGTAGGGTAAACGGACTTCCGCACAGAATAATCTGCCCTAGTTGATATGAAGTATATAGACGCGATACGTGCGAATTCTTCCGTAACAATGCGACTAGTTGCGGCACAATGTACGTAATTTTAACGCTGCTTGCTATAGTTTCTACCTAATTTAGCCTATTTAGGGTCTGAAGCAAATTTATGTTCGCGTCTCTAGTTTTAGTAGAAGTAGAACTTATTTTGAAAGGATTTCGTCGTGAAAAACACTGCCACCATCCTTTTTTCTATTGCTGTAACATTGCTGTATCTAGATCAAAGGATGTGTATCGATGCTGGCAGAATCATGAATTATATACTAAAGTATTAATGGGAATAGGCTCGCCCCCTATTACATGGGACTAAAACATAACTGGCGAAATATGGGTGTACTATAGGTACACCTCTGCTCAAACCCGCTCTGAAAACTACAACACGAGTTGTGTTGTAGTTTTCATTCATCTAACAGTGCACATGCACAATACACAGTAGCACTATGTACCTACTACAAAGCTACTATTTACTAGATTCGTCTTTCATTGACTTGAATGTGTCCTGGCGGCTGAGAGTATGTCATTCTCTCTCAAATTTCTCGCTGGTGGTGGCGTGTGTGATGGATCATTAAGTTCCCTACAAAATGGTTGAGCTGAATGATGCTAATCCTTACGTCATGATCGTGAACGGGCGCCGTCAGTAGGGATTGGTCATCTCGTAGCTGCCACGGCTTACTTTAATTTCGGAATTGTTATTTTTTTTGTTTTTATCTTTACGAACACTTTTAACGTGCACGTCTTTCTACATCGTTCTCACATGTATCATTTCAACATAAATGATGTAACCAATATTTTTTTGTAACTATATGTAGATTTAAAAGACTGTCCATGAAGTTTCTTGCCTGTTCTTCTCCATAGGTACCTACTACGCTTTGGAATGGGCAACTATCTTCATTTTTCTGAATGGCCGACCCCTTGACAATTCAAAAGTGCCTGTAATTTGTTTATTTGAAATAAATGCTTTGAGTTTGAGTGGACGATTTCCTCCAAATTCCGGTATCTTGTTTTACCTAACATGATCAACATTCTGTACCACGCATTAACCTTAAGTTCAATGAATTATTAAGTTAAGTGCTAAATGCTAGCATTACCAATCGTTAGTAGATGAACTTTACGAATATCGGGTCCAAATTACAAATACGCAGACTTTATGTACATAATCTTAATTTATATTGCGTGCACGTAATTCATATGCATTCCTCGAGTGAGTGCAAACAAAATAATTATAAACTACTCTTACCTCATTAAAGAAAAACCTAACACTTTTAAATATGAAGTAAATTTGCGTTTCATGTATTCTTATTGTGATGTTTGTAGAAACTGAAAGTTGTGGTTAGTAACCTCATTCGATATGAGGAATGTATACCTTCTTCTTTCGCGGAGCTACGCTCTTAAGGTACACCTTCCGGTTCCCTTCATTGACGGCCATCACTAGTTCATTATCTTAGCGTTGTGTAAATTATTTCATCACCACTGCTCTCGAAACGGTGAAGGAAAACATCGTGAGGAAACAGTTCTAGAATCAAAAATTCGAAGACATTTGACATCTACCAACCCGCACTGGGCCCGCGTGGTAGATTACGGCCCACTCCCTCTCGCCGAGAGGAGGCCTGTGTCCCAGCAGTGGGAACATAAAAGGCTGATATTTTTTGTTTCTATTTTACTAATTCATATAGACACAGATGGCTAAAGAGTCCATCAGTTTGTGCTCGTTCTTAAATAGCTTGTAATTATAGCAACTTTTGTATTTGCTAATCATGTTTACATCACTCACGTCTATTTAATTATGTCGTTTATGTTAAAATAAATTTTGAAACATTTACATAGAATTTGAGTTGTAATCGTTTCCTTTTAATTTGGTAACACGTTTAACTATTTAATTGACCATGTTTCCTATTCAACAACATCTTCCGGTATTTTTTTTTTTTGTATTAATATATTATTTTTACTGTAATTCAAATGATTTGACATTTATTTGTATTTTGTTTTAATATTATTATCTTGTTATGTTTTTCATTATTTGCATTCCCGTTATGACGGTAGAACACGGAAGACTATTATTAAATGAACATTTTTGTTTGTACTAAGTACCCATGTTTGCAAACTAAAGAATGGTCTTTTTTTAGGTTTGTGTGTTTTTTCTTTGCGTCATGTTTACCGCAAATAAACGTATTTTCTTTCTTTCTTTATTTGATTTAATTTAAAACTCTAAGAACAGCGTTCTTATCCCTTTCACCAATGTGTTTGGTACAGAGTAGGTGTGCGTGGTGATTCTCATCAAGTTCATCAGTAATTTGTGAAAGTACCAAGATAAGTCTTGTACTTTTAAGGCCACATTTTCTACTTATTATAAACAATATGCTACTACATAGTAAAAACTAAACTAAAGCGTGATATTTCCTCATAATATACATATATTATGAGGAAATATCACGATTTAGTTTGCTAATCTTAGGCCGATCCTCCACGATGACGACGCTACTCATGCTTGAGTAACGTGTTACAAACTCAAATCACCAATGAATAACGTTCGTTTTTTAATCCCAGTTAGTAATCTAACATTTTGAGTCTTTTTATGTTTACTTTATAGTAGTTTGACATTACACCTGTCAAATTACTATCTGGGTTTACAAAACAAAGTTTAGCCGGAATGACACAGCACTAGTATTTCAATGTAACCACCATTGAAATACTAGTGCTGTGTCATTTCGGCTGCACGATGCCACTTACTAATGCGTAATTAACTAGTTTGGGATTGGTTGCATGGTGTACGATCTGCTATTTATTTACTTATTTAAAGCTCTTTGGAAGACTGACAGTTAAACAACAGACTTAAAAAAAAAATTATGCAACTGTAAGCCCATTATCTACAATACTTCACTTATAAAAACAGAACGACGCATATTTTCCCCCAACTTGTTCTTTTTCGTGTTTTTCCCTGCGTCATGTTTACCGCAAATAAACGTATTTTCTTTCTGTCATTCATAACAGATAATAATACTAATGAAGTAACTAGTGTATTAATATAAGTGCTGTGATATTCTGATTACTCATTTGAGTTTATGACATGTTATTTTTGAGTAGCATTGTGGACGATATCGGCCTTAAAATAAATTCTTCTGTCAACAAAAAAACAAGTTTCTCAAAAGAAGATAAAAATGCACTACCCATCGGATTGTTTCGTAAAACCCAAAGTGCAAAGTTGAGATAGTTTCATGTCCACAAAAGCGAGTTTGTCGTCATGAATAATCAACTTTGGGTTATCAAGAATGTTTCATAACTATCGATGCTTGTTTCTTGTTTTTCGAGGAGTTTAATTTTATTTGTGTTTATCTACAAAGTTCTTTTAGTTTTGTTTCCATATTTTTATGTAGGTAGGTAGTTTCACTTTTATTCCAATTCGGGCTTAATTCCTTATATAAAAAAGCAAACGCAGTTTTAAACACCTTAGGCTATGTACTACGATCTTCGCGGGGTTATAATGGATGGACGAGAGAAGCGAAGACCGCACTTAGTGGCGAGGTTTTAGAGAAGCCTATGTCTTAAAGTTTCCAGCAGACTGACTAAAGATTGATGATGATACATAAAAATTCAACACAAATACTCAAACAAAAATATTTTATTGACTACATAATGGCAGTAGAGTTTGTACTAAAGCGTCAAGTTTGATCGGTTGGTTGACTTGTTCTTCTTAACCATAGGCGGGTTTGGGTACGGCCCTGATGCCTTCAGATGCTGGGGGGTGAGCAGCAATGTAGGCCAGAGCACGGAGGATCGGTTCAGGGGTGGGTGGTGGCACGGGGATGTGGTTTCCCTGGAAAATGAAGAAGTAAATATTTGTCTTAGAAGAGTCAAGCATTATATAATAAGTGATCGATAATAGTGTTGGCTTGTCAGGGTTTGTCAGTTCTAATAGCAGGCGACGAGTGAATACTTATATACTAAGAGAGACACGCTAATCCCGGTTTCGAAGGGACTGATCAAGTATCTAGATTCTAGAGTTAATCGACTGTCAAATATTAAGTTAGCTGTTGTTATCAGTACACTAAAATAACGACAACTTATTAAGAGCGTATCTTATCAAGTACCTAGTTACTTCTATATCGATAGTCATAATGATCGGTAACTTCTATAAAATACGGTTTTAATATAATCTCCACGAGAAGTTATAATATAAATGTACGTTCAGTGTACCATGGACAGTCAGTCCTATTACACATTGCCTACTGGCAAATTTATTTACAATGACATGAGCTTTTTACCCTCATATAGTTTGCACCAATGCAACGCAGAAGAAGAAGCTATTGAAGTTTAGGCTGACGCACATTTACGCGGCCAGCACCGCAACGCAAAAATATTTCTAAGTAAAACACTTTCATACATTTTGCATTCACTATCGTACACAATAGGTACAGATGGGCAGCACTAGCATTTTTTTGTATTGGAATGCGATGCCCTGCAGGACGATGCGGTTGTAATATGCACTGGCCTAGAAACCTATCCTAACCTGTGACAATAAAATATTTTTTCTTTCTTAATTTCTTTCTTTCTTACCTGGGCCTTGTATCCGAACTCGTCAGCAGTGTAAGTGAATTCGATGGGCTGACCGTCGGGAGCGGTGTACCTGTAAGCACCTTTGACTTCCAGGGATGGGTATTCCTGGAAAATTCCGAAAAAATCAGTAAATAGAGTAGGTAATAATTATATAATTATTTGTCTAAAGGCACGTTCAGAGGTGCATTGCCACATGCCTCATTTGTTAGGTTAAGAGTGGAATCAATGGAGGGCAAGGAATCAAATATATTATTTCTATAATAGTAATAATAATAATAAGGCAGGCAGTACTTCTAGACACGGACCGCATTGTTAGGAGGTTCCTCTCTCTGGAGCACTGACCGCCGGTAGCTTGGACCCTGTTCCCGATACCGGTGGGCCACTATTTTTTTATATTTTTAAATGTTTTTATATTTTTTATATTCTAATATTTAAAAATATAATTTATATGTATATATATATATATGAAATAAAGGAGATAATAATAATAATATGCAAATAGTATCTTTCCCTTGTGGAATCTTTGTGGGTGAAATTAAATGTATTGGTCCTTGAAGTTTCCAGGCGACCTATTGACGTTTAGTGCAATCAATTAAATATACCATGTGGAACAGAAACTAAAAAGATAATTTATGACACCCTTCCTTGTTAAATTTTGACATTGTATAGAACAGACAATAAGTTAATATCTAATCCCAAAATACTGTTATTTACAATCACACGTGGTACGAACGTGATACAGAACTAGTTTCTCCCAATTTATTCGCCGGCGACAAGGTCTCCAAAGCTTTTATTTTAACGATCAATATAATTTGAATATATAATCTCAGTATTCCTTGTATTAACTTAACATATAGTTAACATATATTTGGGCCTTGACATATCATCAAATGGTGATTTTGTCTAGACTTTTGTCAGTGGTAATGTTAGAAACCCTTCACCTGCAAGGTTGAGGCAATGAGCTTTTGAAGTATTTATGAATTATAGTTTCAAATTTGCTTTGCTCCTGTCATTAACATTAGAATTAATGATATTGTTACAATCTACATTTTGAGTCGTTATGCCTGTAACGACTTGCTCGTTGTGACAAGTAATATTTGTGGCTTCGGATTTATATTGCTAAAATGTATAAGATTCTTTCATAATCTAATCCTTAACGACGAAGTAACAATTAAGAACTTTTAAATTTTTAAGGACACAACGATGACCTGTAAAAAGTGATTAATATCATGTACCTAACTAAAAATATTGAAGCCAAACAAGGTTTTGGGAATCTTTAAATGATAAATGATTTTATTTCTGTAAGTAGGTTTGAATAAACACTTTTACACGTCAATCATATTTTAAAAACTAGATGAGGTCGGCGTTTCCTATCTGACTACTCTGAGAAGAAAGGCCGAAACAAACCCAGAGGTCACAGTCTCTTTTAATGTCCAGACATAATCTTGGTGAGATCATGTGAAGACCATGTAGATTTGTGTCTGAAATGGTCTTTTGAGGAAGAACCACACAGATTGAATGGACCTGTCCAGTCAGTGCACGCATTTATCAGTAATCGTGCAGCTCGACTCAGAACTTAAGGAAAAACTAAACTTTATTCACACTGAACATAACAAGGTAAATCAAAGACCAATTAAAATGTAAGTATGGTCGGGCAAGTCACAGTTAATTTAATTTTAATTTATGTCTCATATTACACTATATTCCGCTTGTTTAAAGTTACAGTAAGTAAGTTCTGTGAAGCATTAATAGTGTGTTTAACACCTAATAAAAACGTCAGTAAAATTGTTCCTACGCTCACAATCTCAACAACAGTTGAATTAATTATAGCTGCGAAATTTTTTGCGACGCGACGTGAACTTTGACTTCCCGCACTTTAGACTGTTTTTGTGAAAGATCAGTAGTAGATCCACAACAAGATATTTCTAACAGATTTATTATCTTCTTTTATCGTTTCTTTGTACATGAAAATTGGGAACTGGTGTTATCACTAGCATCATTCATTTTATTTTCATAAATTTGTGAAACGCATATACGATTGTTTTTTTGGATAGGATTGATTGACATTAGCACTGGCACCATTTTATGTTGCTCTTATTTTGGATTATTTTGCATCCATTTAATGTTTTCGACTTATTTTGCATCTAGCACCAGTATCTTTGTTGTTATGTCTAAACTTCCAAACATTGTTCCAATTTGTATTCTGCCAGGACTATTGTTATACGACCACTAATACTACTACTAAAGGACTTTTTTGCATCTAGATTGTTTTAACCTTACAAAACCATTATTTTCGAAATGCATTTTAGAATAACAATATTTTACATATTTTTGTAGACAGAATCCATTGAGCTATACATAAATAATGCGGTGGCGTCCTTAACTTTTGCAAATAAAATTGAATTGGAAATAAATGCATCTCAATTTAGGTGTCAATTGCTTTTTACGCAACTATAAAAGAAGAAATTTCATAGCTTATAGATAGTTTGCATTTGAGATAGTTTTTTCACCTCTTACAGTCCAAACTAGTAAACTATATTACCGAATTAGACGTTGGATGTCTCTTGAGTCAGACCGAGTTTTTGGATGACAAGTCACCACAGAAATTTTAATATGGCGGACACTACACGTCGAGATAGGTATTATCATGATTCCGTATTCTTCTTTAATTTTTTATCTCTTGTTTAAGTCAGATTGTTTAAAGATTAACAAAAATATCTTACCGAATTCGGGTTCTTCACGGCACCCTGGGCTTGAGCAGAGATTCCATTGCCGGTCTCATAAACGTACTGGAAGGATCCATCGGGGGAAATATCGGACTCAGACCTGACCACCGGCGCGGCGGATTCATCGACGGCGCTTGCGCACGCGACTGCTACTGCGAGAACTACTAGGAATTTCTGGAATAGGGTTTAGAATGATTAGATGTTAGAAGGAGTCATAGTATGAATATTAAGTTGAATTGAGAAGAGAATATCTATCGTACCTAAGCCATAATGCAATTCCTGAAGATGTCAGTGGCTATCACTGAGTACTCTACAATCTAATTATTTTGGCAATTTATTTACAATGGCAAAAAGCTGAACAAGATAAGTTAACTTTACTTACTTACTTTTATTTTGTAGGATTTAACTAATAAATAAATTTATACAAGCAAAAATTCAATTAAAATTCACGGATGTTATTTATCCGAAATAAAAGAGCATAAAGGTTAATTTTAAATGAAAATAAAACAAAACTGATTCAATTTAACAAAACACAACACAAACAAATAACTTTTTAACACCTGCATTTTATTGCCAATTAATAGTTAACAAAAAAACAAAGCTTACCATTTTGCTATTGGGATGTCAACTTTTTGTTTCAATCTGATTGAGGTATTTGAAGACGGTCTTTATATACTAAACGTCCAGAATATAAATGAGATTTATATGTTTTTTAGAAGCGCTATTGGTCAAAGATCATAAATGAGATGCAGATTATGCGGAGATGCTTTTTACAGATGTATAAATTTTATTCGATAAATGCAGCGCGAATGCTGAATATTTATCAACCGGTGATCTATATTACCTTATTAAGAGAATTATTGAATAACTACATTATTTTCAGAGTAGACGCCAAAACCCGTAAGAAATGGAAAATGAGAACAAAACTGTGCTGAGTAATTAGTCAAGTTCATTGAGTCCCTGAAAAGATGGATGAATTGTGGGAGGAATTACATAAAAGTAAAGGGAGTGAAAACGGAAGATGCAAACGTGTTGCGACGACCACAAGTACCTAGAACAAGGACGGGAAGTTTATAATGACTAAAGGCTCGTACACACTGGCGCGACGCGACGCCCGACACAAAGGCGCCGCGTGTCGAGCGACGAGCGGCGTCTTTGTGTAGCGCTGTCGCGTCGCGCCTGTCTGTGGGAGCCTTAATACTCGGTTCCTATAAACAAAAACAAATCATTTTGCTTACCAATCGTAGCATTTTTTATTGCCAAACTGGGCATATAAATAGATTCGTAAGCTAATTTTACCTGTGATAGCTACTTCCATATGGGAGGGTCTACTATGCAAACCTATGAGGTCTTTACTTGGTTATTGTAAAAGATACAAGAGTCTTAATTTTAACCAATAACGGACCATAAATTATAGGAGTCGGCTATAAGTCAATAAAAATGAGTTGGACTCCAATAATTTGTTTGTGACTGATTCATTTATAACGACGAAAATAGGTATCGTCAGGTCCCTTATTCGCGTCCCTTGCTTTTACAAGACGTGAAAGTCATTGAACAAGACCGGAATGGACTTGTTCAAGTTGCAAAAAATTTATTAGTTATTTTCCAGTAAAACGTCTTCATCGTTCCATTATTTGCCTCCAAATGAATCATTAGTAAAGTTATTAATTGGCAACAAAACAATAGTAAAATTAATTCGTAAATTATGCATAGAACTGGCTAGAATCTTATTAGCTTCTGTAAGAAAAAAAAGGATTAAAAGCTAACTAATTACCGGGTTATTAATGGTTGTCTGTAAAAGATCGCTTTTAGCGATAAGACCGCCCATTGTGTCACCGTATGTAAAATTTCTACATTTATATCTGTAATTTTTATGGTGTACATAACAAAGAGTATTCTATTCTATTCTATTCTAATTATATTCATTTGCATTGCATTTCCATTTATATTTATATTCATTTCAAATAGTTTTCTCGCCTGTGTTTAGAGTTGTTAGAATAGAATAGAATAGAATACTCTTTATTATGTACACCATAAAAATTACAGATATAAATGTAGACATTTTAAACAGGGTGATACAATGGGCGGTCATATCGCTAAAAGCGATCTTTTACAGACAACCTTTGGATGGATTCACGGGAGAAGGAGAGACAATAATGCAGGTAGTCAGTGGTGTACCATTTACATATACAACAAATACATACATACATAAAACATACTTATCTACATATAATATATACAATAATAAACATGAAACAAGAGCAAGGAAACTAAATGTAATGATAATGTTTAAGGAGAGAGGAAGTGTTTTTTAACCATAATTTTAAAAGTGGACAAAGATTGAGCACGCCTTATCGACTCGGGCAAGGCATTCCATAACCGTACTGCTTGAACTGTAAAAGACTTGTCATAAAAGCTAGTGGAATGCATCAGCATCTCTAGTAGTTGTTAGTAGGTACATTAAAGGCACAATACATATAAATGTTTTCTTCATGAGAGAAATAGCATCGTCATCTTCCTTCCCTCATCCCAGCTTATTTAGAATTTGCACAGTATGTCTTTTGTTTTATATACATTTTTACCAGCCGTCTTCTCTTCTCAGCAGTCACTATACCACTTTGCACATCTACAGGGTTATTGGTATACTTCGGCAATTCATTAAGGGGATGTAGGGGAGGTCATTTGCAACAAAATAACCCCTGATGACCTCTATGCAAATGTCAACCATTTTCGAGTAATGTGACATTTTATATTTTTAAGCGTTATCCAAATATGAAAATTAAAAAAAAACGACGGGTATTTTTTTTAAATATATTATTATCTGCTTCTACTTCAATGCATAATAATCAACCATAAACTGAAAATTAACTTAAATAGTTTTTGAATCAGAGCTACAATTTTCATAATTTTGAGCAGGATATTTGACTACAATAGTCGATTTCTGCAAAAAGAACACGGTAGACTAAAAAATTAAATGCTGTTTTTTAGTAATCGCATCACTTGAGAACGCCGGGACCGATTTGGCTATTTTTTGTTTTCAAATGTTCGTTACAGCACAGATTAGGAGATTTAGTCCGAATTAGGTTTTTATGGAAAGAAAAATTTGAAAAGTTCCCTGGAATAAAATTCGTATCATGATTACTTATTAGCAGTATCCACGACAGATTTTAATCAATAATTAAATAGGTGCAAGATGAAGTGGCAATGGGCCGACCATATTAGCCTTAGAACCGATGACCGTTGGGGTATACGTGTTCTTGAGTAGACACCGAAAATCGGCAAATGTAAGGTAGGACGCCCTCAGTCTAGGTGGAGCGATAATTTTCGCAGGGTGGCTGGTAGCAGCTGAATGAGAGTTGCCAAGAATCGAGCTGAATGGTATACAATTAGAGAGGCGTAAGTCCGCCCAGTGAATTGCTGTGGGCTGATGATGAATTAAAAAGATAACATTAATTTCTCTATTTAGAATGAAGTTAAACCATATTTTAGGTTAAGAACCATACTCAAAAACTTTTTATTATAAATAAGAACTATCCATCTTCAATTATCAATTTGCATAATCATTGGTTCTCAATGTGTTAGCTGATATTATTAAACCGTGTGATATTTACCAAAATTTATGCTACACGAGTAGGTGAACGTTACCTGGTCTGCTTGTCATTCAAGGTTATACCTACCCGTCTTATATTTAGGTTATTTTTCTTCTCATACACACACACACACACACACGTAGTTGCTAGGAGTAGTCTCTAAGATAGTAACATAGCACCTATAAAATTTATATGACATGACATTAGCACACATATGAAATATTTGAATGCAATAATAAAGTGATGACATAACAGATGTATATTTGTTTATAATAAATTGTTTTGGACATTTTTAAAAGTGAACTGTGAACATTTTAATGAATAATCATAAAATAATGCATTAACATACGTAACAATGAAAATAATAACCTATTAACAAAAAACACTTTAGTTATTTTTAGATCAGCTACAAGCTATATGTACAATGTATTTAATTAAATTACAATAGAATTTACAATTAAAATATAATAACCTAACCTAACTAAAACTATTAACAAACTAAAAAATGGCGTCGAAAAATTCCTCCGCATCGCTGTCGATTGGTAATGTACCCAAGAGACTGGCGGCATTGCCACGTTGTATGGCAATGCTTAGCCTCTGGCCAAGGTAAAAGCCAGCGCTTGGGCCACGGGAAGTGTCAAACAGGCGTTTGGAGATTTTCTTGAACAAACAAATTAAAAAATAAAATAAACAACCTATTGAAATGGAAAAGAAATACCCATTACTGAAACGGCTGAAAGAACATAATAGGTTTTATGACATTAAAGACTTTTTTAACAATAAACTATAAATTTCTGGACTTTTGTCATTGCGGGTGATGCCGAGATAAAACTATTATATTATTGTATTGACCTTATATCTGTGACATTGAACAACAATTAACTAATTATTATTTTGCATGCAATTGATAATTAGTCTGTATAGCTAAACATGACCATTTCAGACACCAATCTTACATGGTCCTCAAATGATCTGACCAAGATTATTTCAGGATTTTTATATACCTATTGACATTGATGAATATTCATAAATATATTGACATGAATATTTACTTTGTAAAATAGTATATTATTTTAATTATTGTGAATGTAAAGACTATGTAGATCATTGTTGTTTTTTTCTTTCTTTATAAAATTAATCACAGTGTGGCAGTTTGAGTAATTTATGCGGCCTACCCAAATGTCCTTTCTCTGGTATTGTTCGTCGAATCGTTGAGCTCCTTAAGAGGGCGTAGCAAGACAGAAAAAAATCAAGTTTCACCCGCGCCTCTTTGCCTACCCCTCTCATCAAACACGACAAAAACAAAACACAATCGCTTCCCGCCAGCAGAAACTTTTCGCCCGGCGTATATTTAGGCATTTGAATTTGAATCTTGTGTGTAGTGTGTATACGCAAAATAATCAGATGAAACTGTTTTATTCAATTTACCTATGTGTACAAGTAGGTATATTATTAAATATTATTTTATGTCCGTGAATCTGTTACCGATGCTGGTGGAGACTAGACTGAGATTAGACTGACTTAAATGAAATAAAGACTAAATGTTACTTCAAAATACGGCCTATAAATTTTCGATTCCGAATTGAAAGACAAAACTAACGTTGTAGTTGAAAAAATATTGTTCCATACATTATGTAACATAACTATAATTAAACAATTTTCGGATACTTTCCTCTACCTATTCCTGTACCTTGCTTCTTGTCAAATTTCATGATTCTAGGTCAACGATATGTATCTTATGGGTTTTAATTTATTTGCGAGTGTGAAGATATGCGAAATGAATGGCAATTTATGCCAATATACTAAGTCAACGTCTTAGAAGCTCGTTTTTTTTTACAGCTCCAAAGGACCGTTTATCTAAGTATTTGACATCAATTTCAACTTGATACCCCCACGCATTCCTGAGATAAGCGGTCAGATAGATGGATAACAAAGTGATCCCATAAGGGTTTCGATTTTTTCTTTTGAGGTTCCGAACTCTAAAAAGCAAAGCACTTCCATCAAAGTACTATAATACTACATACTTATGATACTACCTACATGATGGTGAAAAGAATTTCGATAAAATTGCTTTTTTGATGATATAAAAGCGTATAATTATAATCGCATCACTTACCTTCCGCTTTTTTACTTTGAGAAAATGAAATCAATCGAACAAAAATGTCAATAAAATAAGAAAATAAACATTCGGAAATAAATTAAAATCCATATGATACATCCCGTTGACCTAGAATCATGAAATTTGGCAAGAAGCAAGGTCTCACAGCACAAATAGGTACCTCGAATGATTTTTCAATTAAAATATTTAAACGAAGTATGACCATTGTCCACTCCCTTTATTTTCAATGAAATTCTTCAGTAGGTAAAACATCCGTTTATTTTGCCTATACTATACGCTAAGCTTAAATTCATAATCTTAGATCATAGTCATGTTTTGGAACTAGAAACTCAATGCTGGCGTGACAAAGTTCAAATTCCAATGTAACCAAATTTTATTTAGGGCCTTGTACAAGTTGGACGTTACGACGTCTTCGTGGAAACCAGTGTTAACCAAGTAAAAAAATATAATGGTATATCGTGGATATTGCATTGCAGGATCATGCAAATTCAATTAGCAACAGTGTTACCAAGTAAAAAATTATATTGGTTTGGTGGATTTTGCACTGTATTGTGCAAAGTCAAATGGCAAGTGTCATGAAAACCTCTAAAATCCTAAAAAATCCTGCGCGGAGCGCGAGTAGAAAAAAGTCCTCGCCGAAAACATTTGTGAAAAACAGGCCAATTTCGGAACAAATAACTGGGGTACATTAGTCGGCTTTACCGACCAAATAATTGATATCTATTTATATGGGTGCCTAAGAAAGTCGAAAGTTTATTAGGTTCCTCTTTTGTATCTGTTGAAACTTTAGCTTTGAAAAGCAAGCCGACAGTCCCAAACATTGTGATCCGTCACAATCTTTACTCATCCCCACCATAAGAAGGGATCTAGTCACGAGAACACTATCCGTATGAAAACTGTCATGTCCCGTGCACACCGTTTCGTACTTGTGTCCGCAATAAACCCTATTTTAGTTTTCCGATTTATTTATTTTGTAAACTCCAATAATATTATTATACCAATAACCTACCCATATGCTAAATTTTGAGTTTGAACTTGATTCGGGGGTTTTGGTCAAAAGTCGCTCGAAATGGGTCGTCTAAGGTTACCCTTACACGAAGTTTGTCAACGAAAGTGGTAGTAAACGAATTTGGTTCTTTATCTAATAGTAATAAGATCTAAAATCTCCAGCACGAACTCTATGTTGTCAATTTTCTCCGCAAGAAAATTGACTGAAGTGGAGAACAACGGCGCTAGTTGTACTATACCTGTCAAAAATCTGTCAAATAATTTGTATGTCATCTTGAGTTTTCAAATATTAACATTGAATATAATATTTTTATTTTTGACAGTGTGTTTACAAGTAACACGTGTGTTTAGAATTTTGGCTGTTTCTTTGTGATTTTGTGTTTATTGTGACTTGTTATTGTGTTTGTCTGTGTGTTGTCTTGTGAGTACCAGTCAACAGGTTTGTTGTGTGTTTGTATTTTAACGATATTGGCTACCATTATCCATATTCAATATGAATATGGATAAGAATAAACCCCCTGATCCTCCTGACATACCTACTACTCCACTGTCTGGATTTTCCCAGACTAACACAAGTCCCACCCCTAATTCATTAAGCCAGTTTGCTGATGTTGTTTGCAATCTTGAGTCCCAGATGCTTGCATCCCAGGCCAATATCCGTAAGCGTCCCGGTAATGAAGATGATGTACCCAATCGCCCTACCAAACAACCTAGAACTCATGTAGGCCGTGTGAGGTACACAGCCATGGACAAAGGACCTTTTATTGTTCATGTTTCCCGTCAGGAAGCACAACCTAATGCAGGAACTATTCTTCACCCAGTCTCATTTGGTCGATTTTTGTCTAACAATAACATATCTAATATTGTCTCTGTTAAGCGTGTAGGTAGAAACCGCGTCTCGGTTGAGTTTGCATCCCCTCACGATGCAAATGCTTTTATTTCTAACAGTGTTTTAGGGACAAACTTATATGAGGCCATTATCCCATCTTTTAACATAACCCGTATGGGTGTTGTAAGTGGCATCCCTACTGACTTCACAGATGAGGAAGTTTTAACATATCTTAAGGTTCCGGCAGGCTGTGGGCCAATTCTCAAAGTTAGGCGCTTGAATAGGAAAGTTAATAAAGACGGTTTAACTGAATATAGATCCACAGAAACTTGTGTCATCACCTTTGATGGCCAAGTTTTACCAAAACGAATTTTCTGCTTTTATACTTCATTAACTGTAGAACAATATATCTACCCCACCATTCAATGCCGCAAGTGTTGCCGATTTGGTCACGTAGAATCCCTTTGTCGTTCCAAACCCCGTTGTAGTAAGTGTGGCAATGATCACCCTGGTGATGGTTGTAACATTGCTGAGAGCGAAGCTTTCTGCGTGTTGTGCTCTGGATGTCACTTTGCAAATAGCAAGGCTTGCCCGGAGCATAATAGGCAGAAGACAATTAAAACAATTATGGCTGAGAAACAAATTTCTTATTCAGAAGCTAGTAAAACTGTTCCCACTTCCACTCGTAGCTATGCAGACATTGCTAAATCACAGAACCAATCACACCGCAAAACCGTGCTTCTTAAGCCAAAGACCCATGCCCCTCTTTCTCCCTCCTACGATAAAACAGCTCATCAGCAGCTTACTAGTACTCCCCAATCTTCTCAGCCTAATGGCTGTGCTCTTAATGGTCAGCCAAAAGAATCTCCAGAAAACTTGTCTTCAATAATTGAACTTCTCAGTAAACTCCTGTTAACTTTAATCTCTTCATCTAATAAAACTCAATTACCGTCCAACGTTGCTACTTCACTTATTAATTCTCTTTCATCACATAACAATGCCTCGGTTTGTCTTCCTTCAATGGAATGTGAGGAGCGTGTGGCATAAGAAGCACGAGCTCACATTCCTTCTGAACAAATACAAGCCTTTAGTATTTTCCCTTGCTGAGACTTGGTTAGTTCCGAGTCTTAGTTTCCGTTTGCCTTCCTTCAATATTCTCAGATGCGATCGATCTGACGGCTATGGTGGGTCGGCTCTTTGCGTGAACAATCGTGTTCCACTTGTGGCTGTATCTTTGCCTCCTCTAGGTGATGATATTAACATTGTGGCTAGTAGGGTAGAGGGTATAACGCTCTTATCTATTTATATTGCTCACCCTCACCAAAATCTCCTTTCAATCATAAAACGTGTGTTGGAAAACATAGAAGGCCCTGTACTTGTTATGGGGGACTTCAACTGTCATCACTTTAGGTGGGGTTCTGAACGCTGCGACTCTTTTGGGGAAGGTTTAGTTGAAATCTTAGATGATCTTAATCTGTGTATATTGAACAATGGTTGCCCAACCCGTAGGTCTCTTCCTGGACAGCATAAGAGCTGTGTTGATCTCACTTTTTGCACAATAGATATTGCAGCGTCGTGTCATTGGGAATGTACCAGTTTGTCACATGGCAGTGACCACTATCCAATTATAATATCTTTGGCTGAAAAGACTTATTTAGAAAAATCAAGCCCTCCACTCTTGAGGTATAATTTGTCTAATCCTGATTGGGCAGAATATTCCTCATTATTGGAGGACAAAATTGATTCACTTCCAAATTTAGTTCCCCGTGATAATGATTCTCATAGTCCTCTCCATGTGTCAGACTGCTATGATAACCTCATTTCTGCTATAACAGCTGCTGCGGACTCATGCTTTCCCGTTAAAAACTCAGCACGTGGACAAATTCCTCCTCCACCATGGTGGGATCAGGAATGCACAACAGCCATAAGGGAAAGGGATGATGCTGAAATGGTGTACAATGAGACGATGGTTAACGATAATCTTATAGCATTCAACAGGGCCTTCGCTAGGTCCAGACGATTGCTGCGAAGGAAGAAACGTGCCGGTTGGACTGAGTTTTGCGGTTCGCTGTCCCCCTCCACTCCTTTATCAGTTGTATGGAAGAGGATCAACCGTTTTAGATGTGGATGTTCACCCTCAATTTCTTCTCCCATCCCTCGAGAGACTGCTGAGCAGTTCTTTGATAAGCTGGCCCCTCCATATGTACCATCGGAAACAGAACACTATCAGTCGTATTTCATTTCTTCAGATGATCCTTTTGATGCTCCATTTTCTATGCAGGAGCTTAACTCAGTCCTACAACATGTACATGACTCGGCCCCCGGTATAGACGGCATTGTCTATTCCTTTATGTCACACGCAGGCCATAGAGCAAAAAAATATTTTTTAGACATTTTAAATTTTTGTTACTCTAATGGCTGGGTCCCCGATCAGTGGAAAACCCAAATTATTATACCTATTTTAAAACCTGGTAAGCACACTGATAACCCAAACAGCTACAGACCAATCGCTTTGTCATCAGTCCTTGCAAAAATATTAGAACACCTAGTAAAGAATCGACTAGAATTTATAGTAGAATCCAGAGACTTACTTCCTAGGGCTCAGTTTGGTTTTAGAAAGGGATTTAGTACCATGGACAGTGTTGGGGTTTTGGTTTCAGATATTCGCTCATCGTTTTCGAAAAATGAATCTGTGGTCGCTGCCTTTTTAGACATTTCCTCTGCTTATGACAATATCCTTCTTCCCATTCTCAGGCAAAAATTGCAACAGCTGAGAATACCGGAGAGAATGGTACAGTGCATTTGTAGTTTGCTCATGTCACGATCTTTGGTTTTGAGAGTCCCAGGGGAAGAATTTGACGTCAGAATGTCATGGAAGGGCCTACCACAAGGCTCTGTTCTCAGTCCCTTACTGTACAATATATATACAGCTGACATCGGTTCATGCCTCAATAACGATTGTCAAATTCTCCAATATGCTGATGACTTGGCTTTATATGTCGCCTATAATTCTGTTAGCGACGCTGCATCATCTCTCTGCGTATCCCTGGACTCTCTAAATCAATGGCTAAATTCCCACGGTCTGAGTTTGTCTGCCCCCAAAAGTGCTGTGGTTGTGTTTTCCCGCAAGAGGCTGATTCCACCTATATCAGTGGGCATCCAAGGGGATGGTATACCGGTTTCTTCAAAAGTAAAATTTTTAGGCGTTTTTTTAGATTCCAAATTGAGTGGTTTACATCACCTAAATTATTTAGTTAATAGATGTGAGAGAACTATTCCCGTATTAAAAGTGCTCGCCGGTGTCTGGTGGGGTGCACATCCCTATACAATGAAACTGGTATACAATGCCTTAATCCGGAGTGTTCTAGATTACGGATCTTTTCTTTTAATTCCCTGCAACAAAGGTGCTTTGGCTAGATTGGACAGAATTCAGGCTAAGTGTCTACGGATCATATCGGGTTGTATGAAGTCCTCACCAATTAACGCATTGCAGGTAGAGTGCGCAGAACCACCACTGGCCTTGAGAAGACAGTATCTTGCATCGAGATTTTGGGCCAGAGTCATTACCAAGTCCTCCCACCCTCTTATTGACAAAGTGAACGACTTGGATGTTGCATGCCGAAGTTCCAATTATTGGAAACATAAAGAAGTCCCTTTGTTTTTAAAATCTTTCCGTTATTATCAAAATTTAGATTCCCCCATTATTCAGTTTCCGAAACTTCCTATCTTCAGTTTTGACTACGAAATTATATGTTTTAAACCAGATATTTGCTACAATATTGGCATATCAAAAAATTCCCCTTCGGCGGACTCTATTTTCAATGCGGCGGTTGGTGAGCGATGGTACAATTTTGAAAGATTTTTCACGGACGCCTCTAAATTATCAGGTGCAAGTTGTACTGGTGCTGCGGTATACTACCAAAACTCCAAAATCGTCTTAAAATTCAAATGTCCCGTACAATCATCAGTGTTTACGGGTGAGTGTGTGGCCATATTAGAAGCGTGTTTATTTATAGAAGCTCATAGCATAAGTTTTGGTGTTATCTTTACAGACTCACTTAGTTGCTTGCAAGCTTTGGAGCAGAATCCTTTTAAGAGTAAACTGCACAGTCCAATCCTGCTTCAAATCAAAAAGTCTCTTTTCTCTTGTGCCAAGAACCACAAAACCGTACAATTGGTTTGGATTCCAAGTCATTGTGGCATAAGAGGAAACGAATGTGTTGATGCTCTTGCTAAGGATGCTGTTACGTCCCAAGCCGTTGACCTTAAATATTTTCAATGTCAGGGCTACGATTTGCTGAGCCTTCCAAAACAGAGCTTGCTATCCTCATGGCAAGTGCAGTGGCAAAATTCTTGTAAACTGAAAGGTGCTTTTTATCATGCAGTACAGCCTAATGTTACACCCAAGCCTTGGTTTTTCCCTTATAAAAAGATATCAAAGAAAGTTATATCAATTATTTGCCGTCTCCGTATAGGCCACTGTTGTTCTCCAGTTTTTCTACACAAAATTCGGGTCAGAGACACATCGCTCTGCGAATGTGGGTTGGATGACGGTACTTTGGAGCACATCTTTTTTAAATGCTCCAATAATAGCCCAGCCCATGACTTGTATAGTCATCTCCCTAAATTAAATATCCCTGTCCCAACTAACTTTTCATCGTTACTAACACATTCTTCCCCAAAGCTCTTTGAGGCTTTAATGTTTTTTATCCGCGTCAATGACTTAAAGTTGTGATGATTTTTGTGTGGTTTGTGATTATCTATGTACATTTAATAATATACCTAACAATATTTTTTGTCTGTTTGTTTCAGTGTACTAATTCTCGTCAACAAGTTTTCACATTGAATTCAATCAGGATTTTGGTTTATGGCAAAACTTTTTTTATTTTTTATTTATTTTTTATCTTCGTTTCGCACGTTTTCTCGTAACACATCTGACATTGGCAGAATTGTCGACATCGGCACCATTGCCATAGAGAAAAATAGAATAGAATAGAATATTTTTATTTTATAGTTTAGCCGTGGTATTTATTTAGTTTATCAATTCTTAACGATTTTAATAATCGTTTCGGAAGTGGTTTTAGTGATTTTTTCATGTTTTGTATTTCACAGTTTCGTTCCAACAATGTGATAAATTACGAAAATATGATTTACGCAAATAAATTAAATCGCAGAGCAGCAGAAAATTCAAGTGCAGTCCTCTCGTCTCAACAGAGCGACGGCGACTGATTTGTGAAACAAAAATTTGCTTGAAGTTCCCGCAACGTGCGACGGAAGATGACTTCTTCCACGAACTAAAAACGTCGTAAGTGCTTAAAGCTTGTAGTCGTAATAATACCAAAACTAAAACGAATTTCAAAAAATGCCGGCACAATTTTTTTCGCCTTTTCTTGATACAGATAATCATTAAAAAATTATCCTATTAGTCATTAGCATATTAAGTACAAATTGAAAAAACGTAAAAATTAGGGGTAACTTCGTGATGTTATTTTATCGAGAAAATTTTAACGTATTGTGTTTCTGTTCCACAAAAAGTTTCAAAATATCATGTAGTTACTCATATTATGTTTATTTTATACCTAAGTCTTATGAATTTCATGAAAAATTAAATTGAAGATAGGCAATTTTGGTTACTACCCGTTTTGAGTTGAGCTGCACGATTACTGACAAATGCGTGCACTGACTGGACAGGTCCACTCTTTCTGTGTGGTTTTTGTCCTCAAAAGACCATTTCAGACTCAAATCTACATGATCTGACCAAGATTATGTCTGGACTTTAAAAGAGACTGTGACCTCTCAGTTTGTTTCGGCCTTTCTTCTCAGACTAGTCAGATAGGATACGCCGACCTCATCTAGTTCTAAAATATGATTGACGTGTAAAAGTGTTTGTACAAACCTACTTACAGAAATTAAATCATTTATCATTTAGGAATACCGATAACGGTGGCCTCTTTCCATGCTTGCGGAAATATATTGTTGTTCAAGGTACCATTGAAGATGGCGGTCAATAGGATTATGAGAGGAGCGGGGTGGACTTTATTAGTACTATATACCATACTACCATAAGTTATTATATAAGGACATTATTAATTCTAAAACACTCATTCACAGTATAAAATGGATTGTTGCTTGGGGGTACATTGAAGTAGCTTAGTTAATACCAAGCCTTTTTGTCATCCAAGTAATCTTTAACTTTATAGAAACCTTTTTGACACAGTTTCTGTTTAATAAGCTGCTATGAAACTGAAGCCCAAGTCTGATCCCACTAGTTACCGTCCCATCAGTATCCTCAATGTTCTCGGCAAAATCTACGAGAGGCTTAATTATAAGCGTATCAAAGACTATGCCGAAGAAAAGAGACTCATTCCCTACGAGCACTTTGGTTTCCGAACCGAACACTCTTGCATCCAACAAGTCTACCGCATCGTAGAGCACTTAAATGCTGGTTTCCAGCCCAATGCGATGATGGGCGTGTTATGGTTAATAGGTCCTGAAAATAAATGTTAATAATAATATTCTTCGACATAGCGAAAGCATTCGACAAAGTCTGGCACAATGGCTTATTATGTAAGCTTTACCAACTTGGAGTGCCTGACCGTCTCGTGCTCATCTTACGATACGTTTAGTCGGATCGCACCTTCCGCTATCGCATGGAGATTTCACTTTCCCCTCTTCACCCCTTTCACGCGGGAGTCCCTCAGAGCTCCGTGCTATCTCCCTTCATCTTCACGATGTTCATCAGTGACAATCCCAAGAGTCAGTGCTCATATACACGAGCGGCACGTGCCAACGGCAGAGGCAACTGCAGCCGTCAAATCCGGCAGACATTTTGTTTTATTTTTCTACGTTGTTCTCACAAATAGAAGCAACAATAATAATTTACCAAGAGTTTTGTAATATCTTGATTAAAAAGAGTGTCCTTGGAGTTTCTTGCCCGGTCTTCTCCATAGAGTTTGGAATGGCTAACTAGTTTCAGTTAGTCAGAAAGTTGTTTCTGACTAACTGGCCGACTCTATGACAATTCTGTGTCTGTAAATGATTTAATTGAAATAAATGCTTTGTGTTTGAGTTAGAGTATGAATGTTTAAAATTGTAATGGTTTTACTGTCTGTTTGTTACATTTTCGCGTCTGAACACACCACTATTTGCACACCATGTCCTGGGTTAGGACATAGGATACTTTTTATACCGGTAGTATGATTTCGTGGGATAATTTTCGATCCACGCGGGCGTAGCTAGCTAAAGCTAGTTTTATATGAAAACACATTTCTGTCTTTGTTTCGTTCATTTTAGTTGATTGTTACAAATCAGCACATTAGCTGATAACGATACCGATCCGACACCGACACGATATCGGCGGTCAGATAATCGCATACATTTAGCACATACTAAACGCTTTTACATTGTGTTGTTATTGTCACTTATGTCGTCGCAGACAGCGACCGACACCGATATCGGCACAATATCTACCGGCCAAGACACAGTGCGGGGTGAGAGTAGCGGGCATTCTTTCACTTGGACACACTTTTTTGCAATGTCGACTTCGACACGTCGAAGTCATAGTACTGTGGTCGTTTGGTGCTACGCAATGGTCATCGATATTCGCCACTATCATCAGGCCGATAATAATTATATCGGTATCGAATTGATGTAGGTAAAACTGCCAATATATCGGTATCAAGTTGGTGTTGTTATATGATAATATGAAAACGCCCATTAGTTCACTACGCCGTAGGTGGCATAACATGTAAACCTAAGAGAAAAAATCGAACCTAAGAAAAACTAATTCAGTTGATCAACTGCAAATATTTTATACTGTGACATAAATACGTCGCGCTACATTTGGGGGAGGTGGAGTCAGCGTTTCAATGACCTACAGGCCCGGAAAATCTTTATAATTTTGAAT
This sequence comes from Dryobotodes eremita, assembly GCA_917490735.1. Lineage (NCBI taxonomy): Eukaryota > Metazoa > Arthropoda > Insecta > Lepidoptera > Noctuidae > Dryobotodes > Dryobotodes eremita. The sequence continues at coordinate 7,432,161 of OU823254.1, read as the reverse complement.
AGTACACACACACACATTTCGCCAATACTACTGTTTTATCAGTTTCTTAATGGAAAACAAAACTTTAAACATTCCAATTTATCAAGTAAGAAGCTACTTCACTCATCATAGTCGTCATTCTCTTCTATAAACCAATTTATTTGGGGTGGTATTTGGTTAAAGAAGCTACTACAACATATATTTTTTTTTAAATTGGTAGTCAATATACTAGTATTTTAACCTGGTACACAGAAAGACGTTTTGGGAGACTGTCTGTAATTTTGACGTTCAAATAGTGCTGATTCTCAGCCTAGTTTGAATAAATGACTTTCAACTTTGAGACACGGTTACGGTAATCAAAAAAAAGTTACAACTTCTTCGACAATTTCAGAGGACACATTTACCTAACGGCTGTAAGTACCTGTTAAAACTTTGTCAATCATTCATGATCTATACAAACTTTCAAGGCCACGTTGTTTACCGTTTTCCGTTCTACGTGATCATCGTGGACATTAAGATTATAGTGATATATGGAGATGAGGCAACATTAAGACCGCTTTCATTCTTTATCGAACTCCCACGCCACATAGCTTTATAAATAAATGCATTCGTGACCTTTTAATTTTTATTGTTACGATATTTTATGGTCGTGTTCAGCTTCCTCGTTCGTCATAATCATCATAATTCCAGCCGAAAGACGTTCACTGCTCATAGGCCTCCCTCAATCACCGTCATTTCGACCGTTTCTGACCGTTTCTGACCGTTTCTGGGTCCAATGATCCCGCATCCTCGTTACAATAAATTAATTTCGTAGAAATGTCATTTTTTTTTAAGAAGTGTTTGATGTTTAATTGTGTTGTTGATATTTAGTAATGTGTTAACGATATTAACATAGTGGTTTTCAGTCTGTCGTATCGAAGATTTATGTTTCGACTTCTGGCATGCTGCTTCCTTGTAGCGTTACATATAGTACATAGTTATTTTACGACGGACGGGTCGACAGAAGCCCGAAATTCACCTTTGGCTAGAATTCTCCAATAATTGGGTTGTAGAGGTCAGATAGCAGCCGCTTTATGTAAACTACGAATATTTGTTGGATGGTAAGACTGGAAACCATCTTCCGTTTGATTTTCCACAAATTTATGGAAATGTTTTTGTGATTTGGGACTATTTGTTATAAAAAAATGCCCATCCACCTTGAGTAGGTTTTAGTTTTTTATTTTGTCTGACCTTTCAACCACATTTACGAAAAGATTGAAAGTCATAGCCATAGCTAACATCTTTTGACAACTGCATTTCATGTTTATTCATTAGTTTAATGTCAAACTGTGGTTTCAACTAGCTTTACTTGCAAACTAAACCTGTAAAGTCAAGTTCACGGCTGTCTACGGAATGTCACCTTAAGAACCATCTTATTTTGAGGATGATATCATTCGTGTCAACACCAGATGTAGTGAACGCGTACGGAATATTTAAATGATAATACACATTAATGAGGTTTTAAAGGCACTTTGTTTGAAGCTTTTACTGACTCCTTCTAATTCGTCATGGTGTATTTCTGGATGAGGTATTTTCCACTTTTATTGCTTTGACTAATAATTTTCGTACCTACCTACGGTTTCCTAGTAATATATTTTTTCAGTACTAATGGAGTTACAAGTTCAGGTAATTTTGGGTATTTGGGAGGAAAGGCTTGTGGCTAAGTAATAACAGCTGCAGGGTCGATCGATGAGGATAAGCTACACTTACCGAGGTTGGTCCGTGGATGGGCGACCATATTTAGATACCAAGACCCCTCCGTGTCTCGGAAAGCCCGTTAAGTCGATGCTCCCGGCTGTCATTCGTGGATCTTTGACAGATGTTACTGGTCATATCTGACAACCAGTCTTACCGAGTTGTATCAGGCAGTTGCTCGGTGTAAAATACTGATATTCTGCCGCATCCACTTAGACTGGAAGCTGACCCTAACATAGTTGGGAAAAGGCTAGAAAGATGATGTTGGATCTTTGGGAGACTAAATATTCGTTTTAATCAGTGCTGCAATACTCGTAACACTAGGTAATGAAAGGTCTCTAGAATTGTCATTGTGTGGTCACTTTCTTGATGTCAATCATATCATTAAATTTAAAAGGCAAGAATTTAACGAATAGGGCAATAATTTAACTCAGCTTATTGCAGACTATTGCTAGACGTAGATGAGTAGACTAGGTAAGTTGCACCACAAGGCTTGGGAACTTCGCCTTTTATTTTTAACTAGCGGACACCCGCTGTGTGCGCTAAAAGAAGCTTAAAGAGGCTTATTTTTATTATAATCTTATATTTTGAATTGTTTCTTAATATTTTTTTTTTCATTGTTCTCGCATATAGAAGCAACAAGAATAATGTACCCAGGATTTTGTAATATCTTGATTTAAAAAGAATGTCCTTGGAGTTTCTTGCCCGTTCTTCTCCATAGAGATCTACGTTTTGGAATGGGCAACTAGCTTCAACTTTCTGACTAATTGACCGACTCTTTGACAGTTCAAAAGTGCCTGTAAATGGTTTAATTAAAATAAATGCTTTGAGTTTGAGTTTGAAGAAATCTATTTTGTTTATTTGTTGGAAAAAAGTTTTTTTTTGTACTTTAAAACCATCTTCACATTATTGCCTGATGTAGGCATGTATCAAAGTAGGCCAGTAATCGGTTTTGGGCACCTCGGTTGGGTGGTTTTAAAGTCTATAACAGACATGGGTATATAGAGGTATGAGGAACAGAGTGTAAAGTTCACTCACACCTCCATAGAAAAGGGAGGATCCTCCGACCAGACGGGTGTTGTGTCTGGTGGGCAACTGCCCGACGATTGATGTCGGGACGTTGTATATATGCTAGTTGCGCGGTAAACTCTCCTTGCGTGATGCAGGATTTTGCGTGACGTCAGTGTGACGTGTAGCTCGCATGTGGCGATGTAGATACCGCTACAGGTAGATTTTTTTTGTGTTTTACATACAATTGATTAAGTATAATTACGCTCTAAGATAGTCGGTCTATTCTGTCAAAATCTCACTGTGAAAACTAACGTGGAGTGAGCTGTCATTTCACCTCATGCTAGGGATTGACAGCTCACTTCACTTACGTTTTCATGGTGAGATTTTTACAGAATAGAGGAAATAGCACACGTATCAAATAGGAAAGGGATCGTCACCGTATCAACTCGAACCATTCAGTATTATTTGTATGAAACTCCCTACTGCACACTAATCAGAATCGTAACATATGTAATCGCCTCGCCTCGGGACAAGCTCACGAACCGCGGAGCGGTCTGCGAGCCGCAAGCGTAGCGTCACCTAGCCGTAGCCGAGTCTTACGTTAGGTTGATGCCTGTTTGACGACGAGGCGAAAGGCAATACGTTGACGATCCCTTTCCGAGTTGATGCGTGTGCTATGACCTTTAATCGACTGTTTGTACTTTTTCTTTTTCCAAAATATAGTGGTTTTTCCACCAGATCCCAAAGTAACAAGTAATAAAGCAGTTTGCAATCAATATGTGTGCGTTTCGTCTCGACATGGCGATAGAGGCACGACACATAGCGTGCACACGACCAATGATGAATTTATAATGCCCACATAATGTCGTTAATCACTCTAGGGTTGAACGACTGTTCGATTGTGGAATAAATAATATTTCTACATAAGTAGTAGTTTTTTGTTTTGTAAAAGAATTTTGTTGCGTTTTATTTGAACTAGGAGTTTCCAATGTGACACATAAAAGTGAACCTAGGAAAAGAACATGTTACGCTAGCATGTTAAGCTATGAATAATAAAAAGTGATTCTCGAATTACGGAAAAATGGTGGTCATGTTGATGATATGCCATAGTCTCCATACTTCGAAGGTGGATTGGTGACCGCGTTGGTGCGTTATTGTAAACACTCAGAGAACGGTGCTGTGACCTCTTCTTCATTCTCTTGCCAAGCCTTTAGCGATATTCACATAACAAGATAGGGTGATGATGCAATACATTGTGACATTACACAAACTGCAGGAAAGCAACTGCGTACAGCAGAACACGGAGTCGCCATAGCGGCCGCCGCTAGAGGCGCCATGGACAACATTTGCCTTACCTACTGACAATCCAAATGTGTCATCGTTTACTGGCACTAAGTACGACACAAATAACGTAGGTACAGAAACTGACGGCTTTGAAGGCAGTTCTTGACGGAAGTTTTGCACTCAACGGACTTTTGAAGCCACGAATTTTATTAGTACTGACGTCTCTGCTCTGTGGTACATACCTATGCTTACCTATGTTTTATGTAGCAATAAATATGTCTACAGAATAAACTTAGTTGTACATTTAAATGACCCCGTCTAGATAACAGCTCAACGCACAAGGGAAATGAATACACACTGGCTTTAATCTGTACATTGTACCTCATATGGACACACTACGTGTCAAAAAAGGTAACAATGTTAAATTCACGACAGATCAAACATTTTTTGTAAATCTAATCTGAGCTTGCATGTCGTCCCCAGAGGCAATGTTGGCCTTTTTGTGGATTTAATATTTCCTTATCTAGGTACAGAAGTACTTTAAATTAGCTAGCTAAACTCCACAGACGCGATGGGTATTGATATCTAAACGCGATAACATAAAAAGATTTGATGTTTTTTTTTGGGAGGATAACGACAGCTGTTAGTTTTATTACTTGAAGCATTAGTTGCGAAAATCTCTTTTTTTATGTTTTGTCGTGTTCAGATATCGATACTCATCACGATATTTCAAGTGACTACAATAACTGCGGTCAAAGACCCCACAAAAAAAAACCTCAAAAAATCCTTATTTTTTGTTTCATCATGTTTAGACATCGATACACATCGCGTCTGCGGAGTTTAGCTAGTCAATTTAAAATAACCCTGTATAATAAGTAGGTATGTATTTCATCAAAGGTTATTTCGAAAATTTCTGTCAGATTTTTTAAAATTGTCTTCCAAGTTGCACTTTTATCATATTAATTAACAATCCTTTCAATGTTTCAACGATCATTGGTAGTTGAGTAAAAAGTGTAGTCAGCAAAGAAACCTCACTAATTAAAACATTTTTTTTTTTATAAAAAAAAAATGTATAATCGAGGTAGTCAATGTTCATGCCTTCTCTGTATGAGTAGAAGCCCTGCCCTGCAGTGGGACAATAATAGGCTGGAATTATACAAAAAAATATATTTCTCCGAGAAATGTATGAGTGACGAGTGACAACCCTACTTTTTGTAAGATTTACACAATTATTAATTATAAAAGCTCATTTGTCGAATGTTTCCTTGACTCTAACAATAATATTTCCGTTTGAATAAAAAATAAAAGGCAAAAATAATTATGAACATTTCTAATGCAAAACATTTCATTATCCGCTAAGCTGTTAATCTTTCGACTGTTACAATAATACATTATTGCAAAGATTGTGAAATAGGCAATTGCAGGTCGAGTATAAGTTTCAAGGCCTAGCCGTAGACGAGAACTTCACTAATACGAGACAGGCAATTACCATTTCCGCCGCGGCATATATAGTGCTTTTCTCAAAAGAATGCAGGGAAATATAACATACTTTTTATATCATACATTTAATTTTACATTTTCATTGTCAATTTTGTGAATTGGTTTTCCATTGCCAATTTGGCTTCTGATCTTACATCTGGCGGAGTACAATCAATCTCCATTTCACTCTCTGAACCGTTGGAACTCATTTTAATTATTAAATTTATAGTTATAAGTATGTAAATAACAAATCAAGATGATTTTTTAGCTTTGTCGCCAATTTTTTTATTTATGACCTGTGTCGAAAGGCAAACACATTTATCTATACAGTCACGTGAACGCAATTTGTACTAAGCAAAGAGACTTACTTTGATATGCTAAGAATGATAAAAGAGATCCAATCAAAGAGTATTTAATAACCCCAGAACCCCGTTTCATACAACATTGCTGGAGCGTTATAATGTTCCAACTTCAAAAAACGCTCCAGCAATGGATTTGACTTTCTTTGTCCGTAAATTCGATACTTCGCGTGTTCTTTTTTCGAAAATAATGACAATATTTCCATGCATGTTTGCGAAAAATATATTGGATATTAAAGTCCATGATTTAATCCATGTCTATAAAATAATGGCATCATTCAAATATGCATAATTATTTCCTTTATTTACAAGCGAAGTAATCAAGTTGTTTAAAGCTTTTATTTTAGTTTTATATTTTGATGTTGAATTTCAGTCAGTAAATTATTAAGTTGTTGCAGCAGGTATGTACGTACCTGAATTAACGACACAATTTTGCATTTCTAATATTCTTAGAATGCAATTTGCCTTCTTGATCGATTTCCTGTCAAATTAAAGCAGATATAAATAGTTTTATTAATTTCTAGATTCTATAAAATTTTTCTGTAATTTTTTTCTTTCAATTTTTTCTGCCTTTTATACGTAACTACGTACGTTAGGGATGGCTTTTGTTTTTTTTTAACGATAATTTAATAGAGATGAATGATCAGAGAAAATTGATAAACTATGATTAACAATGTGTATTGTTATGATATAGGTACTAATGAAGTAGGTATGAAAGAATATACCTACTATGTTTTGCATTAAATAAAATCGTAAAAAATGGTCTTTAAAAATCAGATGACATTAATAATGCATAAGGAATTCTCAAATCAAATACTTTCATGGCAAAACTAGATTTTAAATATTATCTACATATTATTTAAATACTATGAATACTTAATTGATTGATGGATAGGTTAAAATGTTGCATCAGCATTAATAAAAACGCATTGTTATACATTTACAGACTACTTAAATTATGTTCAGATATCATACTGATTATGCAAATTTGATTAGTTAATTATGTGAATCAACTTAATGTTTAATTAAGTCTAGGCAATGCTGAATAACTTGTTTACTTAGCCTTAAAAAAAATACTAAGCAAAGAGGTTGCCACGAAACCTCTGCTTTTTAAATTCTGGGGAAATGCAACAGTAGGCAGAGAAATAAAGGCATTTCGCTGAGTGTATATAGTCCTCCAGACCATATTTCGGCCATGGCGGCCAATCTCAAAGGAAACTAGCCTTCGACGTGGACTGTATTACTGAACTTCGAAGTTTAAAATATCGATGTGTTTAATTGAGAATTTTCATAACCGCGATGTACTGAAATTCGAAGTTGGAATAGACATTCTTTCGAAGTTCCGTACATCGCGATTATGAACGTTCTCAATTAAATACATCGATATTTTAAACTTCGAAGTTCAGACATACAGTCTTCGACGCGGAACATATTATACATATATAATGCACAAGTGTGTGCGCATGCACAGGTGCACTCTCTATTCCCTCACTTTCATAGTCCGATGGGACGGCAATCCGACACGATCGGAGAGAGATCAGGCGCAGGGCCAACGGCTTAGCGTGCTTTCCGAGGCACGGGGTTATCACACCGGCAACTTCCAAACTCAGGGCTATTACTAAGAAATTCCTAATGGAAAAACCCAATAACACTTTGCCCGACCTGGGAATCGAACCCGGGACCCTACCCTTAGCAGTCGCGTTTACAACCACGAGACCAACGGGTCAGTTCAGTGTATAAACAAAAGGCATAGGTATACCTACTTGCATACTCACCTTAAACGTCTTGCAACTTTTTAAGGGTTTTACTACAAATTCCAGGATTGGGTCTACAAAATCGGCTAATTGATCACTAAATATTGGTAGTACCCACGGTTAAATATGAGACATGGCTCCTCAATTGTTACGGAAACAAAATATATTGTTACCGCCTAGACTCGGCTTTGTTTGCATTTTAAAATAATTTAAAAAATTCTTGGAAACTAAAATACTAAAGCTATACGATTACCAGAAGAGGGACACCTAAGATGTCGGTTGTGGTTCTCGTCCATTAGAGCCAATGATACCCAAAGTGGTCAATATATATCGACCCCCATTATTAGATGTTACACTTTTAAATCTATGATATCTTCTAAAATATTAATTTTACTGATATGTTGTAAAGGGCAATTTTGATCTACATGAAATGCACAACGTATCTCACGTATTTAATTGGATAAGTATTAATTAACACTGTATTGTTCAAAATAGCTTCGTAAATAACCCATAATTTTTTAGTAATATGTAAAAGATAAAAATGGTTACTCTGGGTTATACTTAGGAGATAGACATATACCATCTCGGACTTTTCTGTAGACCTTTTTAAGCTAAACAATTCCGTAGTACTTTATTTTGATCTATTTTGTAAGCTTTAGCCAGCGTTAGCAATTTAAGCGCCCAAAAATATGTTTTTTATGACATCATTACAAATCTTTGAGTTAGACGGAATTAGACCAATGGCCGTTGTAACAATCAGCCAAATGCAATGACATTAACAAGTATATTTTTAATTTATTTATGATTCTTAGTAAAGGAAGGGCTCGTGGCTGAATGATAACAGCCGCACGGGTATATCGAAGGTTAAGCTACGCTGTCTGAGGTCGGTCTGCGGATGGGTGACCATCCTTTACATATCCAGATCGCTCCGTGGTGCCTCAGAAAGCACATTAAGCCGTTGGGCCCGGCTGTCATTAATCTGTAGATCTTTGACCATCGTCACAGGTAGTCAGAAGCCCGAAAATCTGACAACCAATCTTACCAAGAGGTATCGCATTACCCAGTTGCTGGGTTGTGGAGGTCAGATAGGCAGTTGCTCCATGAAAAATACTGGGATTCAGCTGCATCCGGTGAGACTGGAAGCTGACCCCAACATAGTTGGGAAAAGTTTAGGCAGATGATGATGTTCCTTAGTAAAGGAGTTATTTCATACTGCCTATTACCTAATCCTATGTACAAGACAGCCATGAACATGAGATACAAACCATATAAGAAGAATGTTCCCAGTAATCAGTAATTTGATCTTTCTCGGAACAATAACATGGCCTCGGTTAAACCCTATATTAACGAACATGATCGAGTTACTGAATTTCACGCTAATACCTGCTCTTTGGGGAAACAGGCGCAATGTTATAGAGGTATGTAGACCAGGGTGTAAAGTTCACTCATACCTCCATAGAAAAGGGAGGATTCTCCGACCGGGTGTTGTCTGGTGGGCAACTGCCCGACGTTTGATGGCGGGACGATGTATATAATTATGCTAGTTGCCCGGTAAACTTTGCTTGCGCGATGCAGGATTTTGCGTGACGTCAGTGTGACGCGTAGCTCGCATGTGGCGTTGTAGATGCTACAATGTTATGTTTTGTTCCAGTAAATAAATTGCAATGCAATTTATGCCCAATTTTTTGAAAATCCGTAGACCGCATCCGAGGTGTCAGGATTAAAGGTTCTAGTTAACGTCTAACTGAAACGTCACACTCATAAGCATAACATAAAATCATGCCTGTCCCTGAAGGGTTAGGCAGAGGTGTACCTTTAGTACAACCACATTTCGCCATTTCTATTTAAGTCCCATGTAATAAGGGGACGAGCCTATTGCCATCAACCGGGTACAAATCCAGACTCCGGGCTGCTATTGAGAAATTACAAATGGAAAAACCCAATAACACTGCCCGACCTGGGAATCGAACCCAAGACCTCATGCTCAGCAGTCGCGGGGCCACTAGACCAACGAGGCAGTCACTCAGAGACGACATATAAAAATAATCAATCGTTCACTTTAATTGACTTATGTCGTCACTAAATGCGGCAGAAACTACATTTATTAAATTGTTTTAATTCTATAATCCAGTCGTCTATTACCAAATTCAGCATTTTTTTTATTTTTTTTTTGTATTTTTTATTTATCTATACTAATAATAAAAAAAGGTAGAATTTGCTAGTTTGTTTGTATGTAGGGGTAATGTCTAGAACTACCGGGCGTATTAGAAAAATCTTTTTGCATTTGACAGCCCAATTCTCGAGGAAGGCTATAGGCTATTTAATATCACGCTATGACCCTTAGGAGCCTAACAAAAAGAAAAAAAGTCAGAAATAACGCTTAGCGAAAACGAAGTGATACCTCGGACAGGTGATGCGTTTCGTCTAGGAGATGTTCACATCGGTATCGAATCGACGATGAATTACCTGGGACTCGTCGACGATGCGGAAATGAAAGGAAGGCGAAATGCGCAAGCACTCCAGCACCCGGCTAAAGGTAGCAGCAGAACACCGTGTGGTTTTAGTCAGTAAGAGTCTGACAGACCCCAGACATCCATGAGGACTAAAAAAAAAGGTGATGCGATGCGATGGGGTGGGTCGGGGAACAAGAAATTTCACGAGGACGAAGTTGCGAGCAGAAGCTAGTAATATATATTTGCATAAAAATCTAGGCTTAGCTAGGCTATTTAATAACTAGATGTCTAGATAACATGGCAATATATCTTTAGTTTCGTTGCATAGAATCCTTGGCATTTATGTGTCACAAATAAACTTAATTCCATTAATTACATAATGCTGCGCCTTGAGGCACTAACAAGGTGGTTGTTAAGTATTGTCTGAGATTTAAGGTATGAGCAGACTAGTGTCTTTAGAACGTGCGTTTTAGGCAGAAAATAATCATATGTAATGTAATCTAACGTTTTATACCTAAATGACAATCACCAAGTAGTAATAAATATGTTATGAATTGTCATCCATCTATCGGCCCGTGCGGCTGTTATTATTTAGCCTCGACACCCCACAACAGTTTAATTATAATTTTGTCCATAATTATTTTGATGTAAAGAAACCAACTAGTTTTTTTTTTTTTTTTATCTTGAAATTGTTCTGTCGTAGCAACAATTTGCAGAAGCAAAAGCTCATAATTCAGCAGACATTATTTCTCTGCTCACATTTAAAAAAAGCACAGATAAAACGCAACAAAAAGACGTCGTGCGTCGTCTCTACGGTGCCTAATTTTGTAGTCCAAACCACTTTGCCGTTAAAGTTGTTTCACATAATAACATGTTGTACCATCGACAGATTCGAAGGTTTCCTAGCCGGTTTTTGAGGTTATAAATAACATATTTTTAACCGAGTTCACAAAAAGGAGGAGGTTCTCAATTCGATTGTATTTTTTTGTTTTTTTTTTTTGTTTGTTAGCTCAGAACTTTTTTCTGGGTGAACCGATTTGGATGATTCTTTTTTTATTAGAAAGCTGGTGCTTCACATGTGGTTCCATTTAAATTTGAACAAGTACTGACCAGTAGTTTTTGAGTTATCCCTAATAATGCGTATTTTTTCCACTTGGTTTATATTGATGATGCTATAATAATTTCCTGTCACGGTTATTTACATATCAAGTAGTGGTATACGAATGTATGTGGGGTAGGTACCATAACTAAAAAGTGAAAAATAAAAACTTTTTTACAAAATAACCGCCAAATAACCACTGACTTCCGAAATTAAAGTTATTTTTCAGGCTTTTTAGTGTTTTTTTTTGGAAGTCGGTTGTTTTTTTGTAAAAAAGTTTTTATATATTAATGCTGCTGCTTTATGCTGAGCTGCGGCCTCATTGGCATTATAATCATTGTTTTCCGTTTTTTTAGTTTTAAGGTGTATTTTTGTTGCTGCAATGCCAATAAACGCATTTTTCTTTCTTTTTCTTTCTAATATGAAAATTATTAAAATATGACAGCTTTATCTCAGCACCCTTAAAATATATATTTTAAAGGTGCGCAAGATTATTAGTGGAAGGTTTTTAAGTGTGTGTGGCACATACCTGTGTCGCATGTGCGTGCGCGTGCGGCGGTAGGTGACGGACATGAGCGAGGCGGCGATGACGGAGTGTTTGTTGTGTGAGGAGTGTCTATATAGATTTAATATTATTTGTCTTTATTTTTTGTTATCCCCATGTGTCCCGCTCTTAAACAATTTTTTTCTGTAACATTATTTAAATATAAGTATAGGTAAGTACATAATTTAAGAAAGAGTTGCAGACCTCTTCGGGAATAGGTCAAGGTACCACCGAGATTCATAAACTATCCAATGAACGCTTCCTGGGTATCCTCTTCCTGGGGTTCCTTAGTTTTCGGCTTCTTGGCCTATTCTTGGCCCAGTCAGCTCAATGATTGTAGAAATTGTTCATGAAGTTTACATAGAAATTGTTCCACTAGAGTCGCGTCGCGCCTGCTTGCGGGAGCCTTAATACCGAGCCGGCCAACCATTCCGGTCAGTCGCATAGTATTAACACCGACCTAAGCAGGAGCTAACATCTACATGCATGTCCGTAGGTATAGTCAACCTCGTAAATACTTTACCACTTTTAACAACAATTCCCAATTAAGGGGGATGCGCTAAGGTCGCCCGCGAAATTCAAGATTTCGCACGTTTTTCGCACTTTGCAGGTCAGTGTCAAATCAAAATATTATTCGCGGCCATAACAAATATGTACTTATATACAGAATTATAATCATTAAAATCATCAATAAACTTGTCGAAACATCAACGAATTTGTCAGTAACAGCCCAGTCTGGATTTGTGCCCGGTTAATGGCAATAGATTCGCCCCCTATTACATGGGACTTAAACATAACTGGCGGAATGTGGGTGTACTATAGTGCACCTCTGCCTAACCCTTCGGGAAATATAGGCGTGATGTTATGATATTATATAACTCGATAATGCCCTGACAATTTGCAAAAAACGTAATAACATTTGAATTTCGTGGGATACCCTGCTGCTTTTGCCTTATTTGAAACTTCAATAAATAAAAATAAAGCTTTATATACATATATAAAAATTACGTGTCACGTTGTTTTTCCGCGATGGACTCCTTGCACACCGTGTGCAATTTGATCCAACTTGAAAGATAGGATAGCTTACTTCTCAATTTATAGTCGCAATATTATTTTATTACAAATTATTTGTCTATTGTTTGACATTCACAATTATCTCTTAGCTCCAAACGATTCTAACAGATGGCGATATCTGTTGACTGGATTGAATAAGTATTCAATAGACGGCGCTATGTTAAAAATACAAACGTTTCATATTCACGTATATTTTCACGTATACTATTTAATAGCATAACCACCACGTGTTGCTGAGGCTAAGGTATAACCTAAATTTATTTTGTGATAAACGAAATACAGTGAAATAATATTATAAAGAGAAAAGATATGATCGTTTGTTTGTATTGAATAGGCTCAGAAACTACTGAATCGATTTCAAAAATTCTTTCACTGTTGGGAAGCTACACTATATCCGGGTGACATAGGCTATTTTATATTATGCCCTGCTACTCGGGCGAAGCCGGGGCGGGTCGCTAGTAGTTAATAAATAAATAAATTATGTTTTATTTCAGGCAAAATACCTACATACAAAAATATAATAAAAAGGAAAAAGTAGAAACAAAAACATGGAGGTACCTACCTATAGTCTTCAAAACATAAGTTTTTCGTCAGTTTTTGTTCTCGTTTAGGTGAACAGAAATCCAGTGCACAAATATGGGGCTTGCTAGGTTGCACGAGACAACCTTCAAAATGCTGTTACTGGAGCGTCTCAAACTTTGCCAAAAAGACGCGACCCTCGACCTCATGATGGCGTAAAAGTCCGGGACCATCGCTTCGGCAAACAGGCTCGAGACACTGCAGTATCTTGGCAGTTTCATAAGGGTACGATAAGCATCATTGTACTGAACCCTTAATGAACTGTACATCTTTTTTGTGAAGTTGCACCAAAGCTGGCAAGTGTACATTGACAAGCAATAAGCTCTGAACAGAGTGTTCTTTACGTCTTTGGTGCACTTCACAAATTTGCGTGGGAGCATGTTACTCCACACTGAGAGAACCCTACGCTCTCTTTCTATGTCACAGTCAACCTGAAGTCTGTCCGTCAAGATGTGCCCTAAGTATTTAATCTGCTTTACGACCTTTATGGTCGTAATTCAAATAAGGTTGAAAGTATTTTACAGTTACAAACACAATAAGAACTTGTCATTTTATGACGTGCCAGTGACTTACAACCTTAGGATGGTAAAGATTGACCGGAGGACACGGTGGAGCATACGGTGGAGGTTTGCCCGGCTTGGACAGAGCACCGCCGTGTCCTCGTGGCAGCGATCGGCGGCGGCGACCCTTTCGCGTCCGGCTCTGGTTCTTGCCATGGTACGGAGCGAGAGGGAATGCTCGCGAAGGAGGAGGCAGAGCGCGTGAGGGAGAGGCAATCGCTGCGCCCTCGCGCCCCTAGTCGCCGCAGAAGGAGACACCCTGGGCGTCGGGAATCGATTGCCGACTCCCGGCCACCGTAGACGCGGGCTTGCGGACGGTGAGCAAAGGGCAGCTCGCCTTCCGGTAAGGACCAGGCCCGGGTCGACGGCGCGTCGTGTCCCACGCGCGCCTCAAAGAGATGTCAGCACCATTTACGGGGTCCTGCCAGGGTCGCGGATTGTTCGAAACAGTTTTCGTGGCCCTGGCGCACAGGCAACTGAAGGAACACGGATGGGTTTTAGTCAGTAAGAGTCTGACACGCCCTTGCGCTCCGCCCAGAGCGGGAGAGGTCCTTTGATGATTTCCCACCCAAAAAAAAGGATGGTAAAGATATTACGAGGTGGACCTACCAGTTACAGTCTGTTTACAGCATAAATCTGTAACATCAGGATACGGACTCCACAACCACCTGTGAGCTAATGACGGCACTAGCGACTTCGCGGTCAACTATGTGACCGACTAGTGATGTGGTAATGGCAGAATGCCACGTGTTGTGGCCATTAATGTGGGAGGCCTACGTTCTGTAGTGGATGTACTATGCCTCAGTGTGTCCTAACGGCGAATTCCACCAATGAAACTGAATGCGATCAGCTCATCTAACCGCGTTCAAGAGCTGTCCGTGTCAATATAATGCTGTTAAGATGTGCTCATCGAGTTCAGTTTGATCGTTATAACGAACTTTATGTCAATAGTGTAACGTACAAACTAGATACGGGCCAAATAACAGATCGCGCGTCTTACGCGTCTTCTTACGTCTTGCGCGATACAATTTCGTTGCAATCAAAATCTTTAACAATTTACCCCCAGACATCAGAGTGTTGCCCACTAACAAACTCAGAAAAACAATATTTACTTTAAACAGTTAACGATTTTTTAAATTATAAATTTTGACATTTTATCATTTTTTTGTATGTTTATTGACTTTTGTTTTTTTTTTTTTATTAATATTTGACATTATGTAATTGGTATATTTTTGACATTTAATATCATAAATAATATTAAGATTTTTTTTTTGAAGTAGTTGACATTGTATTAAAAATTACCTATCATTTCAAACTAATTATAATTGTTAATTGGGATATTAATTGTACTATAATTTTAATTTTAATATTTCTACACCGGCTACGGTAGTATATGTGAAACTTTTTGTTAATATTAAGATCTTAATGTACCATTTACTGAGAAATAAATTATATCTTATCTATATGTTATCAAAAAGTCGCTTCCATTCCATTCCGCGGCGGTGTAAATTGAGCCTTTGGGTCTTACAACTGATAAATCCCACAGACATAAAATAATGGTTTTAAAATATAAATTACCGACATAATTATGGATGCAGTTAAGTCCAAAAATAATCAGATATTTGACAAATCAGTTGGAGTATTAACCGAGTGCACTAACTCATTTAATTATCAGATGTTATTTTCGGATGCATTCGGATCGTTTCACGAAAAGTTCTCTAATATTAAATTATTGGTATTAAATTATTATTTATTTCTTAAAACTTTATGCAGAAGTTAAAAAAATACAGTACAAAGGCGGACTTAATGCCTGAGGCATTTTCTACCAGTCAACCTTAGGGTGATGCAGAGACTAAACATGGCAGGTACAATGTACGGGATAGATAGCTCGGAAATAAATATAAAATACAAGAATAAATATTAATACATAAATACTAATACATACATACATACATACATACATACATACATTATTTTGTTGTCATACCTATCGACTAATTATATTTATGGTATTATTACATGCGTTATTAAAATATAATAATCACATAAAAAGATGTATTTTAGGTGTGAAAAATACATTCACACTTAATCAAACTATTAGAATAAATAAACTATTAAAGATAATATGGTCTATAAAAAGATAATTTTAGAAATTCTAAAGAAAGAACTCGTATTAAGCAGTTTTATTATAAGATAGTATAAGTAAACAAATATTAAATTATTTGAGAAATATTTGTAGTTTTAAAATCTTTGTACCGTATCGTTGACTAATTTCGGAATTATTATTAATTTTAATGAGTCAAACATCTGCATAATCAATTAATAATTTGCTTAATAAAATGGTACAAATCATTAATGTCCTTACAAAATTATTGAGTTTTGGTGAAACTTTTATTTTATTAACTTTATAATAATCATTACATCCGACCAGCACCCTAATTGCGTAACACACTAACACTAGGAATAACTTTAATTTTGACAGTTCAACAACATTCATTGCGTTATTTACTTTGTTGAGCAGAGAAATTTTTCGAACATATAATTATGAAGCAATGGATTAGCAATAGGCTTCAAAATGATTCAGATTGTGATAGATAGTGTGTTACGCAATTAGGATGCTGGAGTTGTTAATTAGGGTGATGGATATTATTATATAATTACAGAATAAATTGATGATAATTCTTTACCAGAAGCAGTTCATTTTCACCATGCGAGAGAATATCGAAGAAAAGTACCAACCTACGTAAAAATGCAACCCCTATACTGCTTTTACTTCTATGAGAGCAACATAACAACTAACAAGGCAATAAAACAACACATTTGGAAAACGTTTTTACATTATTTATTGTGTAGAAAACAAAAAATTAACAAAAAAAATCAATTGTTAAAGCCATTTTACGCTTTATTGCAGGTTCGTCGAGTAACATTATACGATGGCTTGGTTTGGTTCGGATCTTAGTTTGGTACAATTTTTTAATTTACAATTAGTTCTTCTCGGTGTAGGGATGTTCCTTGATGTATTTGAGAGCCCTCAGAATGTACTCTGGGATTTCCGGTGTGGGAGGGGGAGTGGGGAGGTGGTCACCCTGTCGACAAAAAAAACTAAATTAGCACCAAAAAACATAAAACAATTCCTAGAGATAGGAAAATGTGTATATGCCAAAGCAGTTTCTTAGCATTTCCCGTTTGAGGACTGTCGAAATCGTGTCTACTCACGAATTCTGAAAGTTTGAAAATTTCGTAAGTTGTTCTTAGTTGAGCCAAGGTCTGGGTTGACTCAATTTAGATTGCCAATTGATCTAATTACACGTTAAAAAGTCTGTCTATAAAACTAATATTATTAAGAGCATCTATTGGAAATCTATCAAATGTAGCCAAACCTGATATATCTTTCAATATATTTTTTTTGCTAGGTGACCTTTTGACTTATATCTGTTATAAGAACTATCCAATCACAACATCTCTCACACAATGTTCTACAGTAAAAGGTCAGTCCAAACCACTTAAATCAGGTTTAAGAGATTATTATAAGATACAAAATATATCCCATTAATTTTTTGCCTAGACTATGAAAATATATTTAAACTAGCTGCGCCCCGCGGTTTCACCCGCATAAGTCTCGATCCCGATGAAATATCGGGATAGCAAGTATCCTATGTTTTAATCCAAGTCATGGTCTAGCTATGTGCAAATTTCATCCAAATCCGTTTAGCCGTTTTTGCGTGATTGAGTAACAAACATCCAAACATCCACACTTTCACATTTATAATATTAGTAGGATAGTAGGATCATCCAACCAGTTATGGAAACAAATTATAAATAGGGCAAAAGTTGATTCCGCATAGCTGATTCTGAAGCAGAACTCATCAATTATGCTGATAATTTGTTAAAAAAGGAAGCTTTTGTCCAAGAGAAACACTAATACAAGTCAACTTCTTTTCTTCATTAAATATCATATTAACTTCGAGCACCAATGATTTAAGGCTTGGTTACTATACTAAATAATGCTTAGATTTTCATCACCTTTTGAACAATACTATCCCTGAACATAGATGTTTTATTTTAGCCCAAATCGCCGTACAAAATCGCCTATTTTGTATGGCGATTTGGGCTATGGAATTTGTCCTTTGCTTATTCATTGGTGGATTCTGTGTTCTGTATACCTGGGGTTGGAATCCGTTCTCGTTGGCGACGTAAGTCAGGCTGATGACGTTTCCCTCAGGGGATTTGTAGCTGCTGGAGCCTGTGACCTCAATAGCAACTTCGTCCTAAAATAGAATTAACAATGTTTTAGAAAAGATAAATATGCGAAATTTGTTAAAATAGAATTAAGAACTACAGGGAAATACTAAAAAGGCCGTTTCTCAGTGTCCGTATAAAGGCAATACACACGATAATTTCAAAAATGGAATTAAAAGTATTTGTATAAAATTATCTGCAAGAAAAGTAGACCAAAATGTATCAAGGGGAGTAAAAAACGCCATAACAATGCTCCAATGTTCCAGAATATGGCTTTCATTTCTATATTACAGTTATTCCAGACCTGTCAGCAAAATCATTTTAAATAAAAGTCTTTTTTACTAATCCACTTTTTTGCAGATGAACATGACCATTATATCTCTCGAAGTGATATCTAACATAGGTACAGTAAGTAAGTAAGTAGGCTTAAGCCTTTAGCTAGCCTAGCGTAGTACGTAGTTTCAATAGATTATGAGGCCAGCTTATACTAGTTATCTTTGTGGGCCCAGCTTATACTAGTTATGTTTGTGGGCATACCATACAAATAGCTGGATTGGATGTAACTCACCTTTCCGAGGGGCTTGACCGCGCCTGCAGCCTGTCCACTGATGCCGTTATCGGTTTCATAGACGTACTGGTAGGTACCGTCGGGAGCCTGAGAGTAGTCGCTGCGCAGGACCTGCGCTTCCTTTTCCAAGTTGGCGTACGCGCACGCGAAGATGCAAACAGTTACGATGAAGAATTTCTGTAGGGGAAATTTATTTTAATATTTTTTTGGGCTGAAAATGTATCCTGAAAAAACATTGATCGATCGGCCTGTGATTGATCCATTCTAGGATATTAAAAACTTTCGGCTTTTTTTTTTTTTTTCAAAAATAATTTGGCCTGTACAAATTCTTCCAGAAATCGATAGAATTCGTCTAGAATTATTTTTATGCCTATATTAGTCTTCTAAAAATGTTATGTTTCACTTTTTGATAGCATTATAAAGCTTATTTAAAAATATCCGTTATGACAAGTATCTATCTTCATTTTATTCTAAGTCGGATGATGAAAAGTCTACACATAATAAATAATAATACATCATAAAAGTTCAAAATATTTTCCTTCTCCTGAACGATTAGCAAAATTTTATCAACAACAAGAAAATATCGTTAACAACTTTTACTTAACAAATGAATATGTCCGAAATACAAAGTAAACAATATGTAATGAAGAAGTCAAGGAATGTCATAATGTAACAAATGAGCAATCTGGCATTTCAGTATTGCGCCAATATTTAGTAAACTATTCACTAACACACGAGCTATATAAGATTCACTTGTTAATTAACTCTGTATCATTATTTATACATCAATTACGCATCTGATCAAATCACAATAATTCTTCACATTTCATTTTCAAAAACGTATATTGAAACGAAATGATTACTTTTACGAAATCTTCACAAATTATGAGCAAAAATATTTTTAATTACGACCGAACACTTTTTACCAACCAGCTTGAATTCACTAATTCACTATTTTTTGCACACGAAACAAAATGTTTTATTATTTTATCGCTGTCTGCACTTACCATTTTGACGTTGCTTATTCGAACTACAAGTTCAATCTAATGCTGAAGCAGAATCTATGTTTCTTATATACACAATCCCAGGAATATCGAAAATGAAATCATACCTACACTTAACTACACCGGTAGGAAAGGTCAACTTTTGTTTTCTTTTCAACGACTTATCGCCAGTACGTTTGACATTTTCGCTTTGGACAAACGAAAAACGTGTTTAGAAGTAGTGAAAAAAAATTATTACTTGAAACGTGGAATCCTATTTTCGTCCGAATATATTAAAGAAACGTGAATACCAAGTGGTGATCATCTATTGATAAATAATTGTAGGATAGTTATCGTATGATTATCAAGATAATTTGTGGTCGTGATGGAAAATATGATTAAGTCATGAAAACTTGTCAATACTGAAGTGTTTTTGGAAATATCTATCTAGGTACCTACCTACATTACCCAAAAAGTAAGTAAGTACATACTATGTTCGTCACTACGTAGGTATTTTTTCGTTTTGTGATTTCATGTGGACATAATAGTTTCGTTAATTTTATAAATGGATTATTATTTTATTACTTAAATATTTATTACATGCAAGGATGAACAAATTCATAATTCCTTCATAAACACCATTTTACATTTAAAAACAGAATCGTGTTCTATGCCAATCATCGATATAAACGATTGGCACTTGAAATATCTAGATATTCACTTGAATGATACACGACAAAATACATTCGGAAAGCTTAAATTAAAATTAAATTATATTATTAAAAAAATTTATTTAAAAATTCACATTCTTAAATTCTTATAGTCTTTTTGAATAGCACTGCCTTAGGTCGTTTAAATATACTTAATACAGGAATAAAAGATCATTTCTAATGCGGTCATCTCATCTCATACTTTTACGTTGTTCTAATACCGTAATTGGAAAAGATATTATTAAAATCTCGTTCGAGATAATAATTACTTAAATTGGAACAATAGGAATATCGCCTTTTCTTCGAGACAGTGGCCCAGTGGTAACGGCCCCGACTTACCAGTTGTAGGTCGTGGGTTCGAACCTAGGCAGGCGCTTAACTTTGTGTAAATAATTTCATCACCACTGCTCTCAAAACGGTGAAGGAAAACATCGTGAGGAAACCGGCATGTCCTAGAACCAAAAATTCGAAGACATGTGACATCTACCAAACCGCACTGGGCCCGCGTGGTAGATTACAGCCCATTCCCTCTCAAAGACAGGAGGCTTGTGTCCCAGCAGTGGGAACATTATAGGCGGATTATGCACTTAGTCCTTCAAGTGGACCATTGTGCGTGAAAAAAAAAACGATACTTCGCGTGTTCTTTTTTCGAAAATAATGACAATATTTCCATGCATGTTTGAGAAAAAATCTTTTTATCATCGTAATCAAAGAAGACAAGGATCGCAGAAACAGCTGATGAGTTCAGGTCAAGGCCAACATGACGAAACGAAGAATCAAAGTCCGTAGGTGTGGGTTCAATAGAATGCCGAATATTAATTATATTTACTTATAATTGCACACTTAGATATTTGTTATTTGAACATTTCAACCGCAAAGTCCTCTCAATCATTACAAAATATGTAACAGCCTATGGAGCTTATTAATAATGTCATAGTTGAACCAAGAATTTCGTTAATCACCTAGTGTGGTAATCATTACCACAGAATAGATAGGTACAGAAGCTCGGCTCCGTATAACAAGCGAAAACAGGCGCACGCACACATAGACGACTAGTATATGTGTGCGTGCGTTAGACGAGTATGTACGGAGATTTCAAACTGTCTCAAGCGACTGCAAGTCGCAATAAGTGCGCTTGCACTCGCTGTACGTGAAGCATGTCTATTATTTTGTGCGTGCATTTTTGTTCGTTGTTACGCGAATGGATAGAATAGGAAAAGAGTAAATTTTTTTTGTTTTGGGAAATCATCAAATTACCTCTCCCGCTCTGGGCGGAGCGGAAGGGCGTGTCAGACTCTTACTGACTAAAACCCACCCGTGTTCCTTCAGTTGCCTGTGCGCCAGGGCTACGAGAAGTCTTTCGAACAATCCGCGACCCCGGCAGGCATCGGCCCTATCTGACCCCGTCAATTATGCTGAAATCTCTTTGAGGCGCGCGTGGAACACGACGCGCCGTCGACCCGGGCCTGGACCTTACCGGACGGCGAGCTGCCCATTGCTTGCCGTCCGCAAGCCCGCGCCCTCCTAAGGTTAGTTGTAACTTTTCCACTTCAGGTGTGATGCCACATTATGATTTAAAATTCTAGTTTGAAATGTTTGAACTGTACACTACAACGTTTTTATTGACTAACTCATTTACCTATAACAAGATAAAAAATAATCAGGTAATCACTTAGGATTACCAAATTATTTTTTTATTTTAAATCATAATGTGGAATCGCAGCTGAAGTGGAAAAATGTCAACTAACCTTTGGAGGGCATTGTATATAAAAGAACGTCTGAAAGTGGCACCGGTGACTGAAAAGTTGTGAAGAAATCGATTGTCATGGTATGGATGGCTGTAAGATTAGGGGAAGACCAAACAAACGATATATGGACTGTGTGAAAAATGATAAGGCTAGAAAGGGGGTCACTACCGAGATGATAACTAATAGAGAAGTACGACAGAAGAAGAGAGACCTCGCCGATCCTAAATAAATTGGAATAAGCGCAAGATATATTTTTTTCGCTCGTTGTAATAAGGTGACCTTCTGTATATTTATTTATTTAGTGTCATTACGAGTCAAGCCCGAAGCTTGTATCGTCATTTTAATGAAACAAAGCTTCGTATGACCTGAATATTATCGTCATTGTTGACAGCGTTACTAAAGCCCTCCTTTTTACTGAGTATTATGAAACAATGGGTTACCGTGTATCTGTCTGATTTTATTATCTTAATGTAGTTTGTTCCATGATGAACTTCGGTACCGTCAAACGGGGTGGATGCAGGGGTGAATCGGGACGAGACTTTAAAAGGGATTTTAACTTGAAATAATATAGATTGTGTCCAACAAGGGCACTTACTCGTTAATTATAATACAGTAAACACATGAGAGTTCTTTTTGGCAACAAACTATATTATTTCAATGTTAAAATCCCTTTTAAATTTTCGTCTCGATTCACCCCTGCGTCTCTATTCACTCAATTTGACGGTACCTTATTTATTTTGAACTTTGCTGAATAGATTTAGACACTGTTTTATTAGCACATTTAGTGTTTACTCCTCAATATTAAGAAGTAATCAGTGAAATCAAATCTTTGAAGGAATGCCCCTATCCATTGGAGCCACTTCCACCCTTGCCCACTAGATCCTCTCAACATAATTCATGATAACATGCAAGAAGAGAAAATTAAAATGTACCATTGATTAAAATATTCTGTATTAAGGTACAATTGGGTATAAGGTAAAGGTGGTACAATTGATTAAAATATTCTTTATTAAGGTACAATTGGGTATAAGGTACAGTTGGTACAATGATAAAAATATTCCATATTAAGGTACCATTGGTAAGTACATACAAGTAGGTATGTACCTACTAGTCTAACTTTATGGCAAATATTTTTGGTGTAAAATATTCATAGAATAAAAAGTGTTAAAAATATTTAAAAAAACAGCACATTAACACGGACTAGAGTCGTAATGGTCTAAAAAGCTATATTTTTACAGAGTACCGGTTTTGCTAGTACCAATTATTGGAATCTTTTGATATCGTGGTCTGAGAAGGTTGTAAATAAAATTCCAGTGTACAGTATAAAGTTTGTTTGACTGAATCGACTGATAACCAACCTGTCTGAATTGACTGATAACCATGATTAATGAACAGTGACGCTTCTTACATAATATATATAAAACACAAGATATTGCTACTGCGCGGGAAGACGACTAGCCGCTAAACTGTATGCGCGGAGAACAATGTATTTTGCATTGTTAGCATTGGTTTTACCTGTAGTTCCTACACCAGTATTAAAATTCGATGGCTCTTTATTAAAACTTGACAGGTAATTTTTCAGATAAAAGACATTTCATATCCGTTGCTATCCAATCAAATTTATAGCCGCTAACCTTTTAATAACATGTTTGATCCTGTTTTAGTGAGCATTAGCAGTATCGTTATTAAGCGGAAATAATTAACCTTTTACCTAGTATTTCTGATCAGTCAGTAGGACATTGAGAGTTTATGTAACTTTGTCACCAATTTTTTGTAGCTCTGGTTTTACATTTCCATATACTTTACAATTGTTCCTTTTGTTATGATAATTTGAGAACTAATCTCTAAGTTCCTTTTCATTTAGGTAATCTAGGTTGGGACATCCATTTTTGTATGTATTTCAAAAGATATATACATTGCAATCAGAACTGATAAATCCACATAAAGATAGACGAGATCTTTCGAAAAGATCAATAGTATGCACTACTTGAGTAATAATCTCACGAAAATAAGAAGAAATTTCAAATAAATGTCATAACATGAACTTTACGACGCTTCATTTGTAAAGGTTTACGGTATGGTACTTTTTTGATAAATTAGTTTTCGAAGGATTCCTTCGCTCATGACGTATCACAAAAGTGTCCGTTTAACCTCCAAGTCGGAGCAGATTTTTCACAATTAACAGTTTATAATCGAGAGGTAGGAAATTTCCAAAAATCTTATGAGTTCGATATCTCCAATACAATCCATCTTGGACCCGAAGTTATTGGGGTCAAAAATGATGCAAATTAGCTCTAGGTTTACATTCCATATACTTCACAACTTTTTCCTTTTGTTATGATAATTCACCAATCACCCTGTGTAGACCCAAACCACGTATTACAAAATATGGTCTCGGTTTATCTAACGACAGTCGTGTTTTGAGTGTAATTTATTGTAAAGATGCCACAAATTAGCATTTATTGCAAAACGGAGTTAAAAGACAGTGATAAAGTCTAGATCTTGCACGCAACATCCCATTATACCAATATCTTAAAAGACTCCAACATTCCTAGACTAATTAACTTGACACACGACCCGCAATAGTCTGGTGAAGAACACACTCGGTCACCTTGGATCGTACACTTTCATCCGTACTGCACTATGCTAAAGGAAAACAGCCAGACAAAATAATAAAATTAATATATTTGATTTTAATTAAAAAATTGGTTTAGCCTTCTTTTTTTTGGGGTATTTAATTATATCGGAAGAGGTTTGTGAAAAGGTTAGTTAAGTTTGTCTATTTTTGGAGCGGAAGTCAATTTTTTGTTGAGAAATATCTAATCTTAACTTCCGTTTTAGATGTAAGTCATAAAAATATACTTTCCAGTTCTGGAAAACATTTCAGTCTCAAGTGAAAACTTGCACTCATACCTATATAATCAAAATAAAATAAAGGGACCAGATAAAAACACAAAAAGACTGATGCAGTACAGGAATTTGATTTTATTCTGGAGCTTTTGGACTTAAGCTTTCCGAGTATTGCGCCCCGCGTACTTGACGCTGCGCCGAGAATCTTAGTTTAAAACTGTCAGATTTGACACAAATCTCGACGTTTCATTACTATTAATTAAAGTGTAAATGACTAAGAATCGGTCTTGAAAATGGGCCTTAGATTATTAAATAAGTAAGAGGATTTAATTATCAAATTGTTCCTTAACTCATAACCACACCCAACAGCTGAGCACGCTATATTTTTTTTTATTCACGTGGCGTCTCTAACACCATTTCTAAGATAATGCATATTAATTTATTATTATTGTTACACTCCAGCAACAGTGTTAAATCTTCCTTTTTCACTAGCGAAACATGTTTTAAAATAAAGACAAACACAAATCCCGATCCGACTTTTTCTTTTTTGTTTCAATAGCATCAAGAAAAGGTTAATTAATTTTGTATTAGCTATTTTACAAGATATTAAATTACCATAGTGACTTTTATATAAGCGTTGAATTGATGCTGTGTAGATCATTTGAAAATATAGTGTGGATAAGCTACTACTCTCCGTTAGCTCCTGCGGATCTATTCTGTAAAAGTTTCACCGTGAAAACTTAGACGAATTGAGTTTGAAGTCAGCTGTCAATCAATAGTGGCAATCCAGGTGGAATGAGAGCTCATTTCAAGCTCACTTAAGAAGGCGCACAACGGCCCACTAGCGCCACTCCTTTAAAACAAATATTATCTCGTGACTGAGAAGGAATTATGAATAACGGCTTGTAAGGACCCTCGGTAAGTGCGTCTAGAATTTTGTAATACCTTTTATAAACTTTCATATTGAGACATGAAGCAACGAAATACGATCCAGAGGAATGTGGCCGCTTTTCTTTAGATCAAATTTTGTTGTTTCATGTCTCAATATGAAAGTTTATAAAAGGTATTACAAAATTCTAGACGCACTTACCGATCGTCCTTAAAGCCGTTATTCATAATTCCGTCTCAGTCACTTGATAATATTTTTTTAAAGTGGCGCTACTGGACGGCGTTGGGCGTTGTGCGCCCTCTTAAGTTTGCACGGTGAGATTCTTTACAGAATAGAGTGGCAGTTACCCGGCTGCGCGTTCATAATCAGCCTATAATTTTCCCACTGCTGGGACACAGGCCTCCTCTCGGTTAGAGGGAGTGGACCGTAACCACCACACGGGCCCAGTGCGCGTTAGTAGATATCATATTTCTTCGAATTTTTGGTTCTAGGACATGCCGGTTTCCTCACGATGTTTTCCTTCACCGTTTTGAGAGCAATGGTGATGAAATAATTTACGCAAAGTAATGTGCTTGGCTGGGTTCGAACCCACGATCTACAACTCGTAAGTCGGGGCCGTTACCACTGGGCCACCACTGCTCACTGCATGAACGCGCGACGAACGTTTTTTTAATTGGAAATACTCGTTTCGATGATAACATTCTTTTGTTTAAAGATTATAGGTAATCTATCTATGGGTGATACAGTTCGCGCAAAACTATATGAGCTCTCGGAAGTTGCACGCGAGTGGCTGCGCAGTATGCTTACTATAGGTGTCCGAGGGAACTCTCTCACTCTCACTCAACTGTACCATGCGCGGTTTCCTTCTCGGGTCTACGTTCAGAGGGCTCATAAAGATTTGCGCGAACTGTACTAATTGTACTTGTCGTTAAATTAAAACCAAAATGCTTTAGGATACTTAGTTGTATCTTCGATTCAAAAATCGATCTTATTTACGTTAAGTTTCTTCGCACGTTTGTGTTAGGCGCTCAGATTCATTATTTAGGTAACCTTATCTTTATAATGAAAATTTTGAAATGTAAACACGGGTACTTAGATCTTTACGACCTTTGTTCTGACGTTTTAAGTGTCAAAGTTATTTCTTTTCGCACTTTTACTGTACTAATTTACGAAGGACCACTATCCAATCGTCCTTCGTAAAGGACAAATTCACCATTCAGTGACGGCAAGTAGATTCAAATAAGTCCATGGGCCCTACAAAATTTAAAATGATTCTATGTACAGAATTTACGTAAAAGGCAACCTTTCGCGTGATTATGCCAAATTAATAATATTTCGCCCTCATACACAACAGAAGACACAAAAAATGGTGGACCTTTCTTTACACTCAGAGGAACAAAGAATGCCTTAAGAAAAAAAAAAAAACATTTTGATTTAAAACTCCGTATTGTGCGAGGAAACGGCAATGACATCCTTTAGAAAACAATGGGGTACGCTTGTACGCCAGTGCGGAACCATTGTACGCCATGATTTATAAAGTTTCCGCTTTAAGCACACCGCTGCTACTTTTCTTTCGTTATTGGCCGTTTTATGGGTTCTTCAGGGCTACAATTCGTGACCGAGATTTATAATTTACATACATATTTTTAGGGGAGACTGAAAAGGTATGAAAGTTTAATTTCATTTTGTATTTGTAAGGCTGTTTTGTTTAGGTTGCATCATAAAAATAAAACTCATTAAATTCCGGTAAAATCAACAATACCTACATAAAAAAAAAACTACAGTACGTGTGCCATATAGTATGTGGTGCGGTGGATGGTAGTGCCACACACCATACCACACACCATGGCACATCATGGTTTTAAATTAAAAAAAGAAATGTTATTCTATATTTAATTGCGTTAACTACGGCATTCTTTAGGCTTGTTAAAAGTATCCAAGGGCGATGCTTAGGTACCGTCAGCCTCAAAAAGATGTTACCATCGACAAGTTTTTTTTATTTGGCAGGCTGACACATCCGACCTTCTCTAGTTTAGGAGGTGAGTCTCGCTAGCAACTGTTGACAATCTATTAAATTGTTATGAACGAGAAGCAGACGTTACAAAGAGTAGTAAAATTATTAAATAGTTACCTAATATCCATTTAAAAGAATATTGTGGTGTTCTGCCTCAAATTACACGACGTCTAAATTTGTTATCGGTAGTCTCACTCTTTTCCCAACTATGTGGGGGTCGGCTTCCAGTCTTACTGGATTCTTACATACATAACTCCCCTCTTTCTCCCCTATGCCAGCGAAAGCAAATAAAGAAGCAAACAAGACCATCTTTTTCTAATAATCCAGATATAAATAGCTTTATTTACAAAAAAGCAGCCAAGTGCGAGTCGGCAAAAAATGCCGAAAAAAAACACGTTTCTTGTATGTCATTAAAATTAAAGGAGGTCTCCTTTAATTTTATGTTATTTTTACTATTTGTTGCTATAGCGGCAATAGAAATACACACTCTGAAAATTTCAACTGTCATAATCATATTCATTTATTAGTCAGAACATGGTCGGTATTTATGTTACATGGTCTTAAATTTAACATAGATACCTATTACGGTTCATGAGATACGTCCCGCTGACAGACAGACGGACGGAGGGACAGCGGAGGCTTAGTAATAAGGTCCCGTTGGCACTCTTTGGGTACAGAACCCTCTAAAAAGTATCTTATTAGATACTCCAACGTGTAAAGTTACGTGCAATCATTGCAAGCGTGTCTTATAATAGGTCTTTACCTATGAAATTGCCGTTTTGTATGAAAAAATTTAAACGAATTTTTTTCATGAATTTTTTATTTGTATTAATCGAAGTAATCACCCATGCAATCAATGCATCTTTGCCATCGCAGTGGCAGTTTATTGATGCCCTTCTTAAAGAAATCAGCTGGACGGGAGGCAACAAATTCTTCAAAGGCATTTTGTACTGCCTCTCGGGTATTAATTTTTTTTCCCGCCAAGAAGTTATCCAAATTCTGGAAAAAGTAGTAGTCTGTAGGCGCAAGGTCTGGTGAGTAGGGCGGATGACGGAGAGCTTCCAACCCCAGTTCTTGCAACTTGGAGACCGTCTGCTGTGCAGTATGAGGTCGCGCGTTGTCGTGCAGGAGCAGCGGAGACGAGCGATTGACCAATGCTGGTTGGAGATGCGCCAGCTTCTCCATCATTGTGTTCAGTTCTTCACAGTACACATCTGCAGTAATGCTCACCCCGTTTGGTAAGAAGCTGTGATGAATCACACCGGCGCTAGACCACCAAACAGTGACCATCACTTTTCTAGGGGTAAGTTTTCGTTTAGGGCATTGTTTAGGTGCTGAACCAGGATCCAACCAACTTGCTGAGCGCTTACGGTTATCAAACAGAATCCATTTTTCATCGCAGGTAACAATGGGGTTCAAAATTCCTTCATTTGTGTGTCTGTTGAGCAGTGCAAGTCACGTCTCGACGCGTACTTCGCGCTGGCGATCATTGAGTTCGTGGGGCACCCATTTGTCAAGCTTTTTTACCTTGCCAATTTGACGCAAATGGACCAATATTGTTTTGACGCTAACGTCGAAAGCTGCTGCTAATTCAGCCGTAGATTGTGTATCATCAGCTTCCACAATCGCCTTTAATTCGTCATTGTCGACCAAAGTCTTCGGACGACCGCGAGGTTCATTTTTCAGGTCGAAATTTCCAGAACGGAAGCGAGCAAACCAATAACAGGTGGTGCGTTGGTTTGTAGAGTTAGCTCCGTAAACGTCGTTGATGTTGCGTGCCGCTTGTGCCGCGTTGCTGCCACGACGGTACTCATATTCCATAATTACTCGAATTTTTAACGTATCCATGATGACGAAAAAGATTGAAATGCGATGAAAATGTAACACTAATCAATAAAGAAATGACTACTTTTAGAAAAAAAAATCCATGTTTTTAAAATAAAATTAATTTGAAATTAGAATTCATAGCCAAACAAAAATTATTTTGATTTGAAATGGCCAGTACTGCAGAACGGCAATTTCATAGGTAAAGACCTAATATTAAAATAATAATTCACAAAGACACCGTGTAAGTGCCAGGTATTAAACATATTTTTCATACTTTGTATTAAAATAATAAATATTTGCAAACTTGCATTTTATGAGATAAAGCGAAGAAAACGTTTTGTCTCGAGAGACCGGAACCAATGTATGATGATAAAATTGAAAATAACTCTTTTAGAATTTAGTTTTAGAAATTCCGGTACTTTTATTATAGAAT
The DNA here is from genome assembly GCA_917490735.1 of Dryobotodes eremita. NCBI lineage: Eukaryota > Metazoa > Arthropoda > Insecta > Lepidoptera > Noctuidae > Dryobotodes > Dryobotodes eremita. The sequence goes on along the minus strand of OU823254.1, from coordinate 7,401,991 downwards.
AAGAAACATCGTAAGCTTTTGTAGCTACACCAAAATGCATGTGTTATAAGACGTTATTTTTCCTATGGCAACTATCATTTTCTTCTGACATTTTCACGGGTAATAGTCCTCCAGAGCGAATTTCGGTCATGGCGGCCAATCTCACCGGACACTAGCCATCGACGCGGGAGATATTATAGTGCACAAGTGTGCGCAGACACAGGTGCACTCTCTTTTCCCTCACTCTTTTAGTCCGATGGGACGGTTTTTTTTTTTTTTTTTGGGTGGGAAATCATCAAATGACGTCTCCCGCTCTGGGCGGAGCGGAAGGGCGTGTCAGACTCTTACTGACTAAAACCCACCCGTGTTCCTTCAGTTGCCTGTGCGCCAGGGCCACGGTAACTCTTTCGAACAATCCGCAGCCCCGGCAGGATGGGACGGTAATCCGACACGATCGGAGAGAGATCAGGCGCAGAACCAACGGCTTAACGTGCTTTCCTAGGCACGGGGGTATCACATCGCCGACTTCCAAACTCCGGGCTGTTACTGCGAAATTCCTAATGGAAAACCCAATAACATTTTGCCTGATCTGGGAATCGAACCCAGAACCCCACGCTCAGCCGTCGCGCTTACGACCTTGAACATACGGGGCAGCGGGGGGGGGGGGGCTTCACGGGTACTATAGTATTCGTAACTTTTTTCAGTTGAGTATGAGTATGAGTTCAGTGAGTAGTAAACCTTACGTATTAATTAAAAACTCAATACATCTGTACATAATTATCTTCTTCTAATAAATAACAAATTTTGGTAGGTCTGAGAATAGGTCGTAAAGTATATTTCATACCGCTGCGGGTGAAACCGCGGAGCGCAGCTAGTTTTAGTATTATAAAATCGTAGCGAACTCAAAACTGTACATCGAATATTTTTGAAAAAAGTAATTGCTACGTCTGGGAACGTTTCAAATGCCGAAAATATGTTTTAGAAATTTTGTCTGTTTGTCTGAATGTATGTTCCAGCATCAAGCAAATACTAAAGGATAGATTCTGTTCAAATTTTGCATAGATATTCCCCTATAAATCTGGTCAGTCTGTAGACATGTAGACAGAAGCAATAAGAATAATGTACCCAGGATTTGGTAATGTCTTGATTTAAAATCAGTGTCCTTGGAGTTTTTGCCCGTTCTTCTCAATAGAGATCTACGTTTCGGAATGGGCAACTAGCTTCAACTTTCTGACTAACTGACCGACTCTTTGACAATTCAAAAGTGCCTGTAAACGGTTTAATTGAAATAAATGCTTTGAGTTTGAGTTTGACTATAAATTATGTATAACGCTATTTGCCATATGGGTTGAATAATATGGCATTACGTTCGTATTCTTTTATAGTTTACCGCAAATTGTAAAGAATAGAATATAATAGACTAATTTATTTCAGATAATTAAAATCCATATCTTGTTAGTATATATTAGCAACAATATTAGCTTACAATTATGTTAGTATTTACAATTAAAATATAATAACCTAACCTAATTAAAACTATTAATTAACCAACTAAAAAATGGCGTCGAAAAATTCCTCCGCATCGCTGTCGACTGGTAATGTACCCAAGAGACTGGCAGCATTGCCACGTTGTATGGCATTTTTTTTCTATTGTAATTTAATGAAATAAAAATATCTTTGTTAGTATTGTTAGTAATTATCAAATGACGATCTATAAAGTTAGAATATTGCTGATAGTTATAGAGATAATCATCAGACCTAAGTAGTCAATCATGATATAATAATTATGAGAATGGCAATTTTAATCAACTTTTAACAAAGCGACAACTGCTTTAAATAGCTGTGGTAATAGTTCAATTATTGCTATTATTACTATTTTTTTTTTTTACATTTTGATACATGTACTATTATTTTCATACTTCGTAGAACGTACACAGAAAAGCATGAAGTTGGCCTCTTCTGTCACCTATTGCTATAATAAAAATGTATACATATGGTTAGGTGACTGTTAATGAGAAATCCAGTGTGTTAACAATCTACTGTTATATTATTTTGCATCAGTCAGGGTATCAGTGTTGTGCCATTAGGTAGTATATGCAGGAACGCAGGCGTTCATTAATTCGCTAAAAAGGAAATACTTCGCAAGCAATGCGAAATTGACCTCAGGACGAGCTGCTTCTCACACGGACAGCTGAACGTCGCTTGCTCACGCGTCACAAGTCCTGACTCTCTGTATATTTTGGCGACTGACACCAAAACTACAAACCTAGTATACAGGGAAGTCTTATAAAAATGTGATGGTTACTTGTACTTGTAAAATGTGGCGTGATTTAAGATTAAAAGTTAATTTCGAACAAAGTAGTTTTATTATAAATATATTAATTCGATACGGGACTTGAAAATAAATAGCACCCGGCCTATTAGCTTATTCAAAACAATACAATCCATCCACACTATTCATACAAGAATTTATTTATTTATAACTTTCCCTTTCTTGAACTCCTGAAAATCCATTTCAACTCCTAATAAGTCGTTTAAAGGACAAAAAATACCGAAGAGTTTCCCCGTGACCTGAATGTTGCTACCGTCTCATCTTTGTTCTTAAATCAGGTTAAAAGGACAATATTTCTTTGTATCCAAAGCTCTGACAAGAAATAGTGCCGTACTTCGCTAGGATCCTCATCTACGCATTTTCTTTCAACATAATGTAGGTAAGAATACCGAATAAATATATTGAGGTCGCTAAACTACTCTTTTCTTGAAAACCTTTAAGTAAATTAAAGTTTTCCACAAAGGAATCCTTTCGTTTTTAGTTGCAATTTTCTTTTTCTTTTCTTTCATTTTGCCTCCATCATAAAGATTAAAAAGTCAAGGCAATCTTTGAAACTACGTTAAGGATCTTTTAGAACTATGTTCTTTATTTACTGAGTGTTATTATTCTGACTTTAAAAGGCAGCTTTTCTCTTGGATAAGAGTTATAAGTTGGTATCAGAGAGTCAGTTTTCTCACACCGTGGAAATGGTCACATCTTTAGGTGACTAACGAGTCGTACCTCTGGCCAAATGTCAGGGCCGTAGTAGTGCGAATAATACTTGACAATATGGATGTTTCAATTATGAACTTATGCACAATTATACCCAGTACTTATGAAACTTTATCATCATAGTCCTTTGCACCATGTCTAGGGGTCGGCGCAACACGTTTCTCCTCTCATCGTTACGCATGTATGAATGCTAGGTATTAAATTAATGGTAAACTAATTCAAACTTCTTTCTTTACAAAACTTTTCTTCCACTTCTTGAATACACCGCCACTTCAAACGGCTACTTTATCGCCTCAACGAAATTAAATTAACCGTGGTGTTCTTGTCAGAACGCCGGCGGCGTCAGAGAGGCAGATTAGTCGGAATCCTACAATTAACTCTTGCAAAGCTCTTATATTGTAAATTCAGTCTAACGCCGCCTACGTGACAGACTCCTGTTCAGATTAAGGCATTAGACACTAATTATTGCTGTATGGATGCTGTTTTGTGAAGCAAGTTAATTTGAATTTAGAGTGCCTTAACCCTGAAAATCTAAAAAATACCTCCTGTCTTTATTCTCATTTATTTATCGGGCTTTTTCTTCTAATTTATATCAGTCATCTTCTCTTTTTAACTACTTCCTTCCTTGTCACACCACATCTTGCACAATCCGAAGAAATCCAAAGCTTATCCCAGTATTTATAATTTCATTTACGTCCAATCAAAATTGGGCGTCATAATATCTTGCCGTCACAGTCGACTTTTACATAATATGTTCCGGAGAATTATTAATCACATTCTAAAAATGGACAAGGGTCCAATTGTGTTTTTCAGCGTCTGGGTCAAATAAATTGCCGTCGTTTATTCTATTTAAATATATAGAGAATATTGGAAAAAAAACTGCCGCCCGAAATACGCAATGCCTTATAAAAAATCTAAAGGTCTCAAAAATCCCAGAAATCGAAACTAAAACGATCAAAGTATTCTGTCTTCAAAACATGCCATAAATAAAACAGACTGGCATATATCGACGCGCAAATTGAAACCATGAATTCAGCTCATGATTCTAGACCCCCTAGCGTAGAAACGTTTCGTCGGTAATTTAAAAAAAAAGTTGTTTCGTAGAAAAGTATGGCAGAACAATTTTTTTTTTAATATCCTACGAAAAATTTCAATTGAGAAGGTTCAGAATCATGTTCTGAATCCATGGTAACAGGTTATGCGCCACCCTGTATAATGTAATAAAAATCTGTCTTGTCTGGTCTGTCTTGGCAAAGTAAAAGGGACCTACTTCGCGCGTGACCAACATATATGTTATAGCCAAAAGATTTCGCGAGGATCTAGTCAAATTACATCCGAAATCCACCTCGTCTCGCAGAGATAGGTTTCGTAATGTAAATAACCTGTCAAGTATAGTTCCTAACTTATGATATGGAGTTAGATATTCTGTGCTTAAAAGCTTCTTAGTTGCGTAAAGGTATTGAATTAAAATTACATGTAGAACGTGTGAATTCTTGTTAAAATTATTTGGTGACTATATTTTCATATCCATGTATTTATTATGGACATTTTTTTAAAGGTATCATCAAAAACACACTGAAGTCTGTCCATCGTAGGCATCTGGGTTTGGGCCTCTAAAGCACCTCTAGGCTCCTTCAAGCAGGCGCGACACAAAGGTATCGCCTGTCGCTTGACTAGCGGTGCCTTTGTGTAGCGTGCGATTAGCGTCACGTGTCGCGCCTGTTTTAAGGAGCCTTAAGGCCTTCTGCAGATGCTCTATCCGATTTTGTCGTGGGTCCGTGACTGGGAGGCCTCCAAAGTGTGATTTTTCCTAGAGTTCATACTCTATAGAAGAGCTACATTGCTTGCCTAGCTTTGTGCAGAAAAGCCACTTCAGAGATATGACTCTAAACTACAAAGCAAAAATTCTGCGCAGCACTAAGACGATTAGTATATCGGTATCATTTGTACTAGGTGGGTACAGTAGCCATTTTTAAAACCTAAAAGGGATGATTTGATTTGTCTATGTCTGTCCTTATTTCCCAGAAAGACTTAGGTTTCAATTTCCAGTACCAAAAACGTGATTCAATAGAGATCAAAAACCTTCATGTTTAATGAGCATACTTACCACATTTTATTGTTACTGTGATCGATTCTAACAACGGGATTGTCTCCATAGGCTAATCATTTTGTTCCCATATTATGTGTTAAACGAACTTACCCGACGTACGGTGAATAAATACGGATCAAACGATGTAAGGGTTTACTTATTGTATCATATATCTATGATGTCAACGGTTAATTTGGCCGATGGTCACATTTCTGGAGTAGGTAGGTAACGTTTTACATTGTTCATACATAAACTCACGCCTTCTTCCCATGGGGGTAGACAGAAACTACAGAACGCCACCTGCTACGATTATTACATACTCCTTTTGCCTCGATTAGGTTCATACATCTGATCATACACGCACGCCGGTTGCGAGCAGTACGCACCTGACCTTTCTGGAGAACATCACCAATAAGGTCACTATATGTGGTGGTTTTACATTGTAATGTGTAGATAATGAGAGGAATTTTCATTGACAGGAAAGGAGCCTTCCGATTTTGTATTAGCAATGTCGTTTGTGTGTTTGGTAGTATTTAAAATTTATGAGTCATGTCATGTGTTTATATAAAAGTTTAACTGTTGTCGTTTGACTGTGTGACGTTTGTTTTTTGAGAAAATATATAAACATAAAGAAAAAGAAAAGAAGGAGAGAAAATACGTATACGCTTAACGTTTTTTTTTTTGCATAATCCTTTGACTTCGTGAACTATTTATGAAAATAATGTTTTTCATCTGACTCGTTCTTTTATCTATTATACTGGCAAGCTTCGTAAGTATACTTACCTAAACCTAATATTGAAACAATTTATAGCTAGAGACTAAAACAAAATACCTTGACGTTCAATTAAATGAAAAATACTATCTTCAATTCCCGAGCAAACTCAGGAAAGCCGATTCAAAATCTTAATGGTCTACAGATCCGCTACAGAATTCAATAACATTGGCAAAACGATTCGTAGAAAATTCAATAAGACTGAAATTGAGAGCCGGTGAAGTAATATCGTGAAAACCCAATTCCCCTCATTAGAAACGCGTTCAAATTCAAATGGGGTTGAAAAAACCCCCGGCGCCTTTTCCGGCTACCCAGCTGGCGATTGGCTATTCAAAACAATTTTCGAGTCCTATTAGCCAATCGAGATATCGATGAGTTTATATCGAAATTTTATTGGAACGAACTGATTAGATTAGGAAATGATAAGGATTTCGCAATATTGGTTCTTCTGTTAGTTTTTGCTAAGGTCGCTGACCTGAGCAAGGCTACTGATATTTTTCAATTAGAACTTCTTACACTACTGGCCCATTTGTTTTTAGATATCAAAATCACAATATTTTCATAAAACTTGAGGTTTGAGAACTTAATTACAATACCTATTTCCTAAATTCGTATTTACCAATCATCTCTCATTAAACTGACAGACAGAAACCAAACACAATACCAGCATAAATTAATTACCTACACATAATTATCGAATCTCTAAACAAACCTACACGTATTCAAACAATAGAAACAATTGATTGATACCTCCTTTTGACGTACAGCTTCCCGCTCCGTTTAATAACAAAGGAAGCCCGAAAACCTCAAATTAGCTGCCTCCATACCAAAATCATAAAGTCGTAAATATACATTTTTGCGTTTTAAAAGAGCCGTATGTTGTATCTCATGACAAAGGCTTTCAGCTTCATTAGGCAGCAGTATGAAAAGCTTTGAAAAAAATTCGCTTTCCATCTTTTGAAGGGGAATCAAAATTGCCTATTGAAAGCGAAACATTAATGCGATAAATGCTGATACATTGGAGCTCGCTGATTGGCTCTTTTTATGTAAACTGAGAGGTCTAATTGGTAGCAAGATTGTATGCAATGGGGGATGGACGTCTGGAGGGTAGAATACGGTTTTAAAAGAAAATTAAATAACGGTATAATTTGTGGTACAACTTTTGTATAGAAGGATCATTTACTTCACTAATTTAACGGTGGATATTTGATTCTGCAGTAAAAAGACGGTGGGGAAAGGAGTGGAGGGTCAAGGGTTGTTACTACGTCATTAGTATTGGACTGCAATTGGTTTAATTGAGAACAAAAAAGGCCAGCGCACATCGGCGTACGGCGGGGGACAGCTTCAAAGAGGATTTACGGCCGGCCAGCGCACACTGATATTTGCGATGCTGCCAACGGCCACCAGCGCGCTACTGGATGCTGCGGCATGCCGGCAGCAACCCGCGGCATCCCACGGTATGCCACAGGAGAAATGCACACTCGCTTGCACTGCCTCTCAACCGTGATCGTATGCTAGTGGACCCGGGCGCATAACGTCGCCGTCGCATCCCACCGCATGCCGTCGCAACCTGCCGTTGCCTCCCGCCGCATGCTGTCGCGTCCCGCCGCATATCGTCACATACCGCCGCGTTATCCTCCAGCACGCACGTCAATACCGCAGAGAAAAATACCCTTTAATGCTCCGTAGTCAGTCTCTGAGTTTTGGAATCTATATCTTGATACCATTAGATATGTACGAATATGAAAATACCCTGCACCGCCGTCCGCCGATGTGCGCTGGTCTTAACTTTTAAGCTTGTGGTCGTTTCAGTTTTTAAACCTCTTTAGCTTATAAAGATTAGGTACAGTCAGCAAAAGAGATAAGTACGCAGGGTCGCCGGACATGGTTGAAGTTTAGTAAGGAACCGATGAATGTTTTCGAATAAAATAAAATAAATAGAAAACAAACAGGTCATTTATCAAATTAAATTTCATTCGACAATATTCATCGGTGTCTTACTAAACTTCAACTATATCCGGTGACCCTGGATACGTATCTCTTTTGCTGACTGTACATTTACAAATATTCTTGCTTTTTTTGCAAGAATATCACATTTATTGGGCTAGATAGATACCTAGTCCAATAAATAACACTGCTCTAAAAGTCAAGTTTTGTAAGAATTCAACATACACCTACACTTGCATTTTATTCAAATCGTCCACTACATTTTATTGCTATAATAACCGCGACCTAAATATGCGTACACGCATCAATTATGGTGACTAAGTAAGTGTTGCTTCACTATCAGAGTTCATCTACCACCCACGGGGCAGATTCCTGCATATGATACTCCTCTGACATTCAAGTTTGGTAGAACAATCGTTCGATCAAGATGGGGCTTTCGTAATGCCATTAGGTGCTAAAATACAATACCATGTCATCTATCTTCTATCTACTTATATATAAATAAAAAGGAAATGCTGTTCGTTGGTAAGCGCATCACTTGATAAAAAATATTTTAAAATATTCGTAATAGTCCGAAGGAGGTTTTTGGAAAAATCTTCTACATTTCAATATTTGTAAATATGTGAGCACCATGTATCTATCACATAATTAATTTACCTGTCATTGCATCATATTTAATTATTTTTACCTTTGTGATATAGTAATTTTATTCTAGGTGCATCGTCTTCACGTCTTTATATATATAAAAATTACGTGTCACGTTGTTTGTCCGCGATGGACTCCTAAACTACTGAACCGATTTTAAATTTGATTTGCACACCGTGTGCAATTTGATCCAACTTGAAAGATAGGATAGCTTACATCTCAATTTATAGTCGCAGTATTATTTTATTGCAAATTATTTGTCTATCATTTGACAGTCACAATTATCTGTTAGCTCCAAACGATTCTAACAGATGGCGATATCTGTTGACTGGATTGAATAAGTATTCAATAGATGGCGCTATGTTAAAAATACAAACGTTTCATATAAGCTTTAGGAAACGAATATATTCATTACATATTTTCATATTTTTTTTCATATCTTATAAAGAAAAAGATATGATTGTTTGTTTGTATTGAATAGGCTCCGAAACTACTGAACCGATTTCCAACAATTCTTTCACTGTTGGGAAGCTACACTATCTCCGGGTGATATAGGCTATATTATATTATGCTTTGCTACCCGCGCAAAGCCGGGGCGGGTCGCTAGTATAATTATATAATTAATGTGAACCTACATAATATTTTAAAAGAGTAACGTTGGAATTTCTTGCCCATTCTTCTCCATACGAAACTACCTTTTGGAAGGGGCCACTAGAATCAATTATATTTTTTTGTAAATTTTGACGTCCAAAAGTGCCTTTTATGTGCCTATTTGAAATAAATGATTTGACTTTGACTTTGACTTTTATGGCAAGAAAAAATAAAAAACCTGAAAAGTTTCCTGGAAATTGTTCAAATACTTACGGGAAAATATGAAACTTTTTTTTTCTATGGGATGTATGTATTCATTATTGAAAATTGGACAGGACAACGTCTGTCGGGTCAACTAGTAGTATAAATAAATATAAATGTTAAAAGAGCAATGAAATTCTAATTCGATAAACGTCTAGCAACGAAGGAGCTTTGATTTGTTTGTTTTGTAATGTAGGTAGATACATTTCTCGCTTTGCAAAAGAAGAAGTTGAATGGAAAGAAGTATAATTTCCGACATAAAGACATATAACATTTGGACTTTATTAGACGTTTGGAAAGTAGCTTTTATTAAGTATCAAGTAGTCTTCATAAACTGTAAGTGTTATCCTCCTATCCTATCTTCTCCTTCTATCTTGCCCTCTGTGTCCCAAAACTTGCAAAGTGACCTCAGCGCTGCCACCGACGCGCGACGATGCCGTGGAAGTGGCGAAGTTTTGGGCCAACAAGATCTGAGAAAAGTCGTACCAGTGACACGAAGAAGATGAAAATTGGTATAGTCTGAAAAATAGGTTGATTTGATGAAATATGTAGGAACTTCATTAAGCGGTCTTCATATCGAGTGATATGTCAATGTAACTTGTCCATATTCTGTCACATTTTTCCTGTAAAAGTTGTGAAAGTCTCATTAACAGTATCAGGAAAACATTACTTATTATTATTTTTTCTCAGAATAGTACAAAATGTTATTTACAGAACAAACATTTGCCCCAGAGCTTCCGCGTGGGCCATATAATTGTGTGTACCTTAATAAGCCATTCAAAAAACACGCTAATTAGTACGTTACACCTTTCTTATCGCTAACAAGTATCATACTGCGCTAATTATAAAACGAAATTAATATTCAAAAGGTAAGTAATCAGATTATTCGATTACGGTAGCTATTATTAAAAGATCCATTTCCATTAATTAAAAAACTAGCTTGTCTTATGTCGTCTTTACAAATGCCAAAGTAGAGACAGATAATTTTGGTAAAAGATTTCTCACTAAACGCTACATGTAATGTGTGACTTAGATGAGTTCAGGGGGTAAGAGAAAAACGTATCAGTGAGGTACAAACCTCAGGAACTTTCATTTGGTACCATAGAATTATCTTTATTCAACTATCATGACTCAAAAATGATTATTAAGACTTACAACTATATTAGTAAGAACCGACACTTCAAAAAAACAAACAAATAGTAGTGGATCACCGCTGTGGCAACCCATGTGAGATGGTACAACAGCGACCCACTAAAACACAGTCTAGGCGACTTGAAATCATGCTTAGGATACTGTTGGAGCTGCTCCACACTCTCCGCACCATGAAAGCGCACCTTTTGCGCATGATGATGCCACGCTTTGGACGTTTGACGTAACCACCTAATTGATAACATATTATTTTGTCTTAAAATAGAGCCTCATTTTAAAAACTGAGACAAAACTTGTTTAACGGGTAATCAAAATATTTCAATCCCAAACTAAACTGCACAACATTCGTCCCCATTTCATTTACCCATCACCAGGTATTAGATTTGCTCACAATTTTCCTAATAAGTCGGCAGGAGGTAGAAGGTGCATAATAAAATGGCCGTGTAATTTCATGTATCGCAATACGTGTACATTAGTGAGGCAGGTGCGAACGTTGCCGTTTCGAGAGAAGATTCTGGAACGTGTTACGTAACTGCATCGGCTCTAAAAGATCTTCAAAATCATGAATATCAGTTTAAGAAGTTGTAATAAAGGCAGATATTGGCTATAGAAAGATTTAATCTGGTTGTTTATTGCTAGAAAAATGGAAGGCCGGAAATACGTTAAATCAATCATTTGACTTTGACAAATCGGGACGCCAGCGCCACCAGGCGGCGCTCGACAGAGTCTACAACATAACGCTTGACCAGAGTAAAAGCAGAGTTTGATGTTGGCGGTTAAGCAGTGAACACGTTTAGAAACTGTCTCGCGATCTGTATAGTCTGTTGTGTCGTGTACCTACAGTGTGTGGTTCGCTAATGTATTAATTTGTTTGTAAATTATAATTTGATTTGAACTGCAAACGGTTTTTCTATTGCGCAATATCCAACACTTCCCATAGTACGCCCACAGTAGTTAAAATATGGCTGATGATAACGAGAGACACTTACCTTTTCCGACATATATATGTCAAGAAATATGTATCCAACAGAATAAAGCATGTAATATATAATTAAATGCAGTACATAATGTATTACAAGAAATATTTAGGTAATAAGTCATAATGAGTGCTGGCTCACCTGCGCCTGCGCCTGAACAGCTCTCAATAAAACACCCATTCTCACAGCTGTAGCAACACCTGTTAACATTCTGATATACAATCAGGGAAAATAATTTTTAAGCTTATTGACTATCAAAAAATGACAGCTGTGATTTAAATACACTCGAGAGCAATGAATCCGGGTCACTTAAAGAATGTTAAAAATCTCGGAAACTAAAAATGATAGGTTAATGCAATAAATTGTATTTAATAGACAATGTAATACTCCTTAAATGAAAGTAAAAAAAATATGAGTCACCATACATTTTATTAACACAAAATTACATAAAGAAAAATACTGCTGATCTCTCCTTAAAACAAAAATAGGAAACATGAAATTTTTGAACTTTATTACGATTTTCTTGAATTTTAATACTTCGTATTGCCTCCTCGTGCTTCCATTACTGCGTTTACGCGGTTTGGCATGCTGTACACCAAGTTCCTTATACGATTTTGGGGAATATTCTCCCATTCCTCTGTGAGAGCAATTTTGAGCTCACGAAGCGTGATTGGGGGAGGGTTTCGTTGTTTTACGCATCTGCCTAGCTCGTCCCAAGCATGCTCGATCGGGTTGATATCCGGGCTGCGCGCTGGCCACTCCATACGAGTAATGTTCATCTCTTGAAGGTAGTCATTCACAATCCTACCTGTATGAGGTCGGGCATTGTCATGCATAAATATAGCATCCTCACCTAAATTGACCATAAATGGACCAACGTGATCATTGAGGATTTCTTCCACATATCTTACGCTAGTTAAAGAGCCGTTTTCTATGATCACCAGCTCTGTGCGACTTTCAGAAGAAATTCCGGCCCACACAAGTACAGACCCACCACCGTAGGCTACTTTTTCTTCGATGCATGCTTGCTTGAATCTTTCCCCTGGTCTTCGATACACTCTGTGTCTTCCATCGTGCTTGTAGAGCATAAATTTTGATTCGTCGGAGAACATAACTTTTGACCAATCTTCAATACTCCAATTTACGTGGCTCTGGGCATATCTTAGTCTTGAAATACGATGCCCACGCTCCAGTTTAGGGCCGTTTGCAGGTCTAAGGGGTTTTAAGTTAGATTCAGCAAGCCGACGTCTTACTGTCCATGCACTTGGGTTACTTCCTCCGAGGCGTCGAAACTGATTTGTGAGTTCAGTTCCTGTGAGAAAGCGATTTCGAAGCATGGTGTTCACCAAGTATCGGTCTTCTCGTGCTGTGGTACACCTGGTTCTGCCCGTTCCTGGTCTGCGTAGGTTAGAACCAGTTTCTTCGTAACGTCGGAGAACTCTTTGTACTGTTGACAGCGACACACCGACAGTCCTGGCTGTATCGCGCTGACTCCGGCCGGTTTCCAGCATTGTAAGTATTCTGGTGCATTCTTCAGGCGTAAGCGACATAATTTCAGCTTGAATAATGAATATAGAGCACTATCAACATGGTTTATGTACCCACATAAATGACAGATTACAAACAAAAGCAAAACCAAATGCTGTAATTTCGTAGTTCCATCTTCGAAAGTGGCCCTTTTTCAAATTTGATTTTTTTATGATATAACTTTACAATAACTAAGAAGTTTTAATACCTTCATTTAAGGAGTATTACATTGTCTATTAAATACAATTTATTGCATTAACCTAGCATTTTTAGCTTCCGAGATTTTTAGGATTCTTTAAGTGACCCGGATTCATTGCTCTCGAGTGTATACGGGCAACATAAGATGGTGGTCAATTTGCTAAGCAATATTTATTTCACTGGCTCTATAAATAAATAAATAAAATAAAATCATTTTATTGCGGATAAGTAAAAAGATTAATAAATTGTTAGTTACAGGTTTGCACTTAAACCATTATCATTAGGAGCTTAAACTAAAGACGAATTAATGAGAAGACCACCCATCCAATAGACACAACGAGAGTTGGAAACTAGGGTACAAGTCTTCTCATAAATTGCATTATTATGACAGAGGAAGTGTCTGCCGCTCAGCCTTCAGGAACTTCAGAAACCTTTTAGGAACTTCCAATTTTCATTAGTATCGTCAAGGATATCACAAACCTCACCTGTATTAACGAGAACACCCATCGCTCATGAAAGGTCAAGAACCACGTTTGGTTAGCAATCATCCAATCAGTCATACAGTTAGCTATCAACTTCAGGATCACTATGATCTGATATCTGAGAACAATTCAATAGAATTATTTGTGTGTATGCAGATTAAATACTGAAATTGCTTAGAGCACGGTGTGTCATAAATATTGTTGTTTGTAAATATCCACCGCTAATCACGGGCTTCCATGAACTCAAACTCAAACTGAAAGCTCTATTATTTCAAAAAACCAATTGGTATTGGTTTATTTGAAATAATAGAGCTTTCAGTTGTAAAAGTAGCTGTAACCACAGGCACTTTTGAATTGTCAAGGGGTCGGTCAGTCAGAAAGATTAAGCTAGTTGGCCATTCCAAAGCGTAGTAGGTACCTATGGAGAAAAACGGGCAAGAAACTTCACGGACACTCTTTTAAATCAAAATATTGTTACAAAAAATTGGGTACATCATTCATGTTGAAATTATACATTTGAGAACGATGTAGAAAGACCGTAGAAGTATAGTTCTAGAAGTACGAAACTTGTTTCATAACCATATTATTGATAGCAACTTTTATTTTTTAATTCCCTTAGGCGCACTTGCTCATCCGCCTGAACTAACATCTTAGGAATACAGAAAGTCACTACTATTGTGATCAAGCTATTTTCAAATAACCCAGGTTCAAAAGCAACCAGCACGTTAATTGCGTAACACACTAACAGTAGGAATGGCTTTCATTTTGACAGTTCAACAACATTCATTGCCTTAATTACGTGGTTGAACAGATTTTTTTTAAACATATGTCGCAATGGATTAGTAATAGGCTTCAAAATGATTTAGATTGTGTAGATAGTGTGTTAAGCAATTATGGTGAAGGAAAGTGGTGACTATTGCAGCCGCCAAGTGAAGAGATGAGACAGAATTGATTAATTTATTGACTCCGTGATCTATGCCCTTTTTTTGGGTGGGGAATCATCAAATGACCTCTCCCGCTCTGGGCGGAGCGGGAGGGCGTGTCAGACTCTTACTGACTAAAACCCACCCGTGTTCCTTCAGTTGCCTGTGCGCTAAGGCCACGTTAACTCTTTCGAACAATCCGCGACCCCGGCAGGCATCGGCCCTATCGGGCCCCGTAAATTATGCTGACATCACTTTGAGGCGCTCGTAGATCACGACGCGCCGTCGACCCGGGCCGGACTTACCGGCGAGCTGCCCATTGCTCGCCGTCCGCAAGCCCGCGCCTGCGGTGGCCGGGAGCCGGCTATTGACTCCCGACGCCTAGGGTGTCTCCTCCTGCGGCGGCTTGGAGCGTGAGGGCGCAACGATTTCCTCTCCCTCACGCGCTCCGCCTCCTCCTTCGCGAGCATTACTGCTTCGCAGGAGGTGACGGCTTCCCATTCCCTCTCGCTCCGTACCATGGCCTGGATGACCTATGTCCTACGAGTTAATTTACTAACATGCCCATGCATATTTCCCAGCTTTATTAGGTGCTAGCTAAAAATATTGCAGCGTTCATTTATATAGAAAATGTTATTATAAACAGACAAAATTCCTCATTTCGATAGAACTGTTTGCAGCTGCGGCTCATTTGTATCATGTTGTCGTGCCATTCATAGACCATATTTTAACTGATAATACGGAAAGTCTATCAGACAGGACGACTGCATTATCTAAAGACTTTTATCAAACACTTCCTGACACGTTACGTAGGTAATAATAGAACGACACCATTGTTATTTATGACTCGAGCTATGATGAAGGTTTAAATAATTTATTTCCGTGAATATTTTTGATTAATCTGTCCATTAGCCAGCTGTTTCGTCGCCAATTTTAGACTGGTTGCTAATAGAAACAAAACACGTCCCCAATGTCAATGGCAAGTTGTTAGGGAAACCACTGGCAAGTTGCCACTGTACATGCGGTGCTTTCGAACCTAACACGCTAATGTCAAGTGATGTTCACGCTTTTGGTATTAGGCACTATTAGCCGAAGATTGACGACCGATAAGAGACCTTAATGTGCCTATTGCAGTGTGATTGTGTAAAGCTTGATCTTTGTTTGATGTCTACTTAAGTGCTACCGGTCAACTTGATGCTTATTAGCTTGACAACACGTGTTTTTTTTGTTTGTCTTGTGCTTGGACTGAACATGTCCCTTTAAGGTTTGGCCTTATCTATTATGTATGGTTATGAAACAAGACACTTTCGGAACCGAAATTAAATGTATTACAATAGAATCTAAGCTTCATGTATACGAGACTTTAATGTGCCTATTGCAGTATGTTTGTGTGAAGCTTGATCTTTGTTTGATGTCTACTTATGTGCTACCGGTCAACTTGATGCTTGGTAGCTTGACAACACGTGTATTTTTTGTTTGTTTTGTGCTTGGACTAAACATGTCCCTTTAGGGTTTGGCCTTATCCATTGTGTATGGGTATGAAACAAGACACACTTTCGGAACCGAAATTAAATGTATTACAATAGAATCTAAGCGTCATGTATACGAGACTTTAATGTGCCTAATGCAGTGTGATTGTGTGAAGCTTGATCTTTGTTTGAGGTCTCCTTAAGTGCTACCGGTCAACTTGATGCTTGGTAGCTTCACAACACGTGTATTTTTTGTTTGTTTTGTGCTTGGACTAAACATGTCCCTTTAGGGTTTGGTCTTATCCATTGTGTATGGGTATGAAACAAGACACACTTTCGGAAACGAAATTAAATGTATTACAATAGAATCTAAGCTTCACGTATAAGAGACCTTAATATGCCTATTGCGATGTGATTGTGTGAAGCTTGATCTTTGTTCGATGTCTACTTATGTGCTACCGGTAAACTTGACACTAAATAGCTTGGCAACACGTGTATGCGTCGTTAGCCTACCCTGTATTTACGGATTGATATATTCTCTTGTGTATGCTGTCAAAGCTTGAGGCGTCGCCGCAACGTACCTACATTGCAGTGTAAATCACATTACACATACGTTGTTTAATACCTACCTAACTGTGATAACATGAACTGACAGTTTGGCCAATATAATACGAGTATAGGAGGTGGCAAAATGGATAGCCAAAAAATAATTATTGCTCTAAATAAGTTGATTGCTCGGACAAGTAGCGCTGCCCGGAACACTGCATTATTGCTGTATTTTTTTTTTAAAGTTATACATATAGCTCCGTTATCGCAACCACGTACTTCACAATACACAGAATAGGGCTCCCGTTGCATATTTTAATGCGCAACCGAATGCGACGAAGCGCGAAATGGAAATCTTTCGGGATCGTAACTGCCTGCCTTAACTGCAGCGCAATATCGGAATACTGTTTTGGAA
The DNA here is from genome assembly GCA_917490735.1 of Dryobotodes eremita. Lineage (NCBI taxonomy): Eukaryota > Metazoa > Arthropoda > Insecta > Lepidoptera > Noctuidae > Dryobotodes > Dryobotodes eremita. The sequence goes on along the minus strand of OU823254.1, from coordinate 7,384,978 downwards.
AAAATATGCTATCAAGGATATTGCCAAGCACTTTTACAATATTCTGTATAAGAGATTTTTAAATTAATTTTAGATTTCAGCTGTGAAGACGGTATGCTAAATTGTGTGCATAAGTGTCGACAATATCAAATAGAAATTGATTTTGAAAACGAAAACTTAAAACGAAATTTTATTTTAACTGATGGTGGCTTTGGTCGCTCCATGCAGATTGTATCTGACAATCGTTAAAGATTTAGAAAGTTTCGACAACCGAAAGCCGGAAAGCATAACGAGGAAATTTACCCAACAAGTAAGGTGTTAACTACCCAACAAGTTGGAGCGGTAATCCCTAAAATCTATTGCGATCGGGTCAAACTAACTCCCAACTTTGACCTTCATTCAGCTGTGAACTTAAACTCAACGAGACAACAGCTTTTTCCGATTTGACACACCTCATGCCATCACCAGCACCCTAATTACGTAACACACTATCTATCACAATCTGAATCATTTTGAATCCTATTGCTATTGCTTCATATGCTCAAAAAATTGTCTGCTCAACAACGTAAATAACGCAATGAATGTTGTTGAACTGTCCAAATGAAAACCATTCCTACTGTTAGTGTGTTACGTAATTACCCCGCTGATGCCATCATCAGGTCTGTCAAGTCAGAAAAGAGTTGTCTTTCTTGGTGTTGTACTCACGGCTACATATCAAGCTATACATTTCTAGTTTTAGCTGACCTCGCATTATATAGGCTTTTCGTACAATGAGAAGCCAGCTTATACTGGAAATGTATAGCTTGATATGTAATCGTGCGTACAATGTCCAAAGTGAATAAAGATAGAAAGAAAAATAGGTTTATTTGTCACAGAAACACGTGCATACAGAAAAGATAATTAGCTCTGGTGTAGCGGCATCTACAAACGCCACATGCGAGCTACGTGTCACACTGACGTCACGCAAAATCCTGCATCGCGCAAGCAGAGTTTACCGCACAACTAGCATTTATACAACGTCCCGACATCAATCGTCGGGCAGTTGCCCGCCAGACACGACACCCGTCTGGTCGGAGGATCCTCCCTTTTCAAAAGAGTATGAGTGAGCTGTACACCCTGTTCCTCATACCTCTATACTGGTAATAATGTAAAATAAAAACAAACAAAATAGATCTATAATCACGAGCACAAAACAGAAACGAATATGACTCGCGAATAGTTAACGCGAAAAGTTGTTTTAGGCTGGAGCTGCCTACCGCTTATCATCAGGAAGGTTATCTGCCAAGCCCGCCACTTACCTACATGCTTTTGAACCCAAAGTATGTACAGGTACCTGAAAAAGGTACCTACATACTACAAAAAGAAAAATAATTTTATTTTCGGAAGTCGTTGACTTTTGTTTTTGTATTTTCTTTTTTTCCCACTGACTTCCGAAATCAAAGTTATTTTTGACTTTGTAGTGTTTTTTTTTTCGCTTTTTTGTTGTTGTTCCTGCCCCACATAAATTCGTATCCCACTACTTGTTATGTAAATAACAGTGACAGGAAGTTATTATAAAATCATCAATAAACACTAAGTGGTAACTACTCAAGCAAAGTTAATTAAATTTATCCTATTAAAAAAAATATTTTTCGAAATCGATCTACAATTGTCGGAGATATCGCGTAACAAACATACAAAAAATACACAGACGAATTGAGAACCTCCTCCTTTTTGAAGTCGGTTAAAAAAGGTACCTACATCCCTACCTATCATTACAACTTAAAAAAAACTTTATTATAATCAGCAAAACTGCTTCTTGTAGTAAAATTTCCTATAAAATCAGTAGGTATCAAGTAACACCAACATAGCGCACCTATTAGTTGTCTCCTAATCAACAGTTTTATTTGAAGCACTATTGACTGCATTGCAACTAACACAGGAATCAATAACATTATTCCTGGAATTATTGAAGCGTTGCACGTAGGTACGATTAGTGCCCAGGGCACACAGAACAATGAAACAGCAAACCAATAGCAGATGGCAAGATAAACCAGTATGAACGCTAATGAAAAATAACAATAGTTACGATTTTTCATAGAAAATTTTATTTTTCACGGTTTTCCTTTGAAAACGTGTTGTTTCAGGTTTCGGAAAATGAAAAGAAAAAAATGATAATGTTATCATTGAATGATTTTTCTATTAGTTTAGTAATAAACTAAGTAGGTAACTACTAACATGTTTTTTCTTTTTAATTCTAAAATTAAAAAGTTTTCTTATTTACCAATGATTATGTCTATTCATCAATTAGTTGATTATGATTGTAAGAATTTGCTCCTATGGACGAACGTCCTTACTCACACTACAAAGGTAGATAATATTGTTCTTGTTACATCATTTGATTTTAACTAATGTACCTAAATACCTTACGTACTTCTATTATCGTTTTGACAACAGGAAAATTCTAAAGTCATATTGAGTCCAATCCATATTTCATTAATTCACCTCACAAGAAATAAAAACCACCAATACCAAATAATTCAAGATTTATTTTATTTAGAACAACAACATTAATGTAATCGGAACCACATAAAAAATTCACGCTGCATAACTTATAACTACTCATCTATACGATTTTGTTTTTCAAACAACGTTGCATCCATTTATTATCTTTTATCAATCATCAGCGCATTTCAAATAGTTTCGTAACGTAAGAGAAGTGCTTCTATAATAATTATTATACTTATCTATTTATGACGTTATGATCTGAAAGATCGCATCAATCTTTCGTTTCGTTGCTATAAAGCTTGTCAAAAATGATGAGGAAAACAGCTGTGCTCAAGCTTCAATCACGTGTAAAATACTAGCTTTTGCCCGCGGCTTCGCCCGCGTGGAGGTAGGAAATTATCTCACGAGAACGTTCTACCGGGATTAAAATGATCCTATGTCCTAACCCAACAGGCTTAGCATGACGCTTTCTATTTCTACGAAGAATAGACACGGTACTTTTTATACAGAGTGACATTTCGTTTCTCCATTTTTGACAGCGCACCGTAGAAATGCTTCTACAATCTGTCATTTTGTCTTTCGGTTGTAACGATCTTTGTCTAGGTCCTCTTTTATGTAGACTATTAATTCAGAAGAAAGTTTTCTATCCCAAACTGTCAAAATCACACTGACAACTGACAGTAATTGTCTAAGGTAGTGAAGACAATTTTATTTTGTAATCGCCATGCTAAAGACAGTAGAAAAGTTTCTACTCGACGGCCACAAAGTATATACTGTTATCTACAAAATCATGATTTTACAGGAGAGCGTTTTGAAAGAATGGGACAAAACTGTGATAATTAATAGAAGAACAAAGCTATCTTCCTTCCTATTTTTCATCATTAAGTTAATAGGGCATTACCAAGGAAATGGTTAAGGCCAATATTACTGTAATTTTATTTAAATCCAAATTACGGTACTACGACACTTTGAGAAAAAAAATTGTAGTTATCTTTATACACGTGACTTAATATCAGTAATAATTGAGAATCAAACTGAAAAAGAAATCCTATGTCAAAACAAAGAATTCTGCGTCGAATTATGTAAAAGAGTGAATTTCATAAAAAGTGCAGTTGACTCTTTCTACTTTGCTGCCATCGTTCTGTCCACACGGAACGTCATTATTGTCTACTCTTCCGTCGACAAAACGGTGCTCGTGCTAAGCCTGCAGGTCATGATCTATCTATAAACCAAACATCGAAAGACGTGCAAAGGTTGCAGTCAGACAGACCGGCAGACAGAGTTACTTTCGCATTCATAATACACTGACGAGAAATTACAAAAAAGCCACTAACTTATCATGAAATATTTCTACGCAAGATAGCTTCTTGCAGTGAAAAGCACCATTCAAATGTATTTAATAACGCATTGAACAAAACACCAAATTGAAACAAAAAGTAAAAATTTAATGTGTTACAGAAGGCGAAAACAAAATAGCCCCCATTTGGACAAAAAACAAGTAACTCTTAAAGTAGGTTTACGAAATTGAAAATTAATTTTAAATCATTCCTTATTTCGTATTACCTCCGCGTGATCTCAATACGGCTTCTACACGATTTGACATGCTGAGTACCAGATTCCGCAGCATACGCTGAGGAATATTTTCCCATTCTTCAATAAGTGTATTTTTCATGGCATGAAGTGTGACTGGAGGCTGGAATTGGCTTCTAACACGTCTGCCAAGCTCGTCCCAGGCATGTTCGATAGGGTTTAGGTCAGGGCTTCTCGCTGGCTACTCCATTTAATGGATTCCCACGTCTTGAAGGTACTCGTTTACCACATGAGCTGAGTGGGGCTGGGCATTATCATGCATTGCATTTGCTGAAAACAACGTTCTTGTTGATATAAGTAATCAAAGAAATCATTATTTACGTGTGATTTATGACCTTGTTACTGTCTGACCGTTACTTCCTCTGTCTGAGAAAAGTTGACCTAGATAAGGGCAAAAGCTTTTTCTTTGCGATTGCTATTAGCGTTTCCCTGATGGTGTGTTCCTCAACCGTGTTTCACGTACCACTACTACAGACCTTAGTACTTTGGAGTTCCCCACCTGTAAACGCAGTTCGCAATTTGGAGGGACAAAGGGTCTGACTACCACGGTAAAATAATGTATAAACTCACGAGACGATATTTTATAAACTGAATTAGGTACCTACTTGAATAGATAAGAGGTCCCCGGTAAAAACCGTACAAAGGAAGCATCTTAGAATTAAAATAAAAGAACAAACCCACAATATATCTAAAGAAATATATATATATCAACTTCCCAGGATGCAATAAATACTACGTTCGTCGTGTGAGACATGGTTAATTCCATTTCCGTGCAGATATTAGCGGAGAAACACAGACAACGGGAGCGAGACCGTGCCCTACGAGCTCGTTGAATTATTGAGACACTGCTCGCGTCCAAATTGAGTTCGTGAGCCTCCATATACTATAAGCTCAGTTATGGCTATGTACGTCCATACACACAAAAAATGGGATCCCTTCTTTTCGCATAATGTTCTTTGTCCTAATATACTTCGGCATAACGATTTTGGCACAATTTGTTTTGGCATAATAATACTTCGGCATAATTTTTTTAGGCATACATTTTATGTTGGCATAATCATCTTAAAGACTAATTTGTTTTGGCATAAATTTGATTCGCATAACGTTAGTAGGCCTAATGACTATTTTAGTGACAGAACCCAATTGCTGCAAAACCGACTCCACGTAGTCTTGTTTGTCGTCCGCTCGTCTCCCGCTCTGGGCGGAGCGGAAGGGCGTGTCAGACTCTTACTGACTAAAACCCACCCGTGTTCCTTCAGTTGCCTGTGCGCCAGGGCCACGGTAACTCTTTCGAACAATCCGCAGCCCCGGCAGGCATCGGTCCTATCGGACCCCGTCAATTTTGCTGACATCTCTTTGAGGCGCGCGTGGAACACGACGCGCCGTCGACCCGGGCCTGGTCCTTACCGGACGGCGAGCTGCCCATTGCCCGCCGTCCGCAAGCCCGCGCCTACGGTGGCCGGGAGTCGGCAATCGACTCCCGACGCCCAGGGTGTCTCCTCCTCCTGCGGCGGCTAGGGGCGCGAGGGCGCAGAGAATGCCGCTCCCTTTCGCGCTCCGCCTCCTCCTTCGCGAGCATTACTGCTTCGCAGAAGGAGGTGACGGCTTCCCATTCCCTCTCGCTCCGTACCATGGCCTGAACCAGGGCCGGACGCGAGAGGTCGCCGCCGCCGATCGCCGCCACGAGGACACGGCGGTGCTCCGCCCAAGCCGGGCAGACCTCCAACGTATGCTCCACCGTGTCCTCCGGTCGATCCACGCAATGATAACACCCGGGCGTTTCCTCCCGCCTTATCCGAAACAGGAACCTCCCGAAACAGCCATGTCCGGTGAGGACCTGCGTCAGGCGGAAGGTGAGGACGCCGTGGCGCCTCTCAAGCCACTCCTCAAAGAGGGGTCTTACCGCCGCAATTGTGGCGTGCCCTATTTGTCCTACCCCTAGAGTGTAATTTAAAATCGCGTAGGCGCGTGGGGCCGCCGGAGGCCCGCAGCGTCGGAGCCGTGACAGAAACCCTGCCTGCTGCATGCTTGCTTGTTTGCTGCATGCTTGCTTGCATGCTTGCTTGCATGCTTGCTTGCATGCTGTATGCTTTAGGATATTATGCTTAAAAAAGTTATGCTTTAGAACTTTATGCTTAATAAATTTATGGTTTAGAATATTATGCTTAATCATTATTATGGTTAGAGAAGTTATGCTTAAAAAAATTATGCGTAAGCTGTTATGCGTAATTATATTATGCGAAAATATAATTATGCCAAACAAAATTATGCTAAGTTATATTTAATTTTATTATAATATTAATTATAATTTTAATATATATTTAATTTAATTTTATGCAAATGGATAGGGAACCACAAAAAATATATAATTGATTGGAGGAATACTTAAAAGTGCTCAAAAATTCTCGTAGACAGGCGATTTCTCGTTTATATTATGTACTTATGGTATGTTTAGCACAGCGAAGATATGTGTCATAATTGAATCTAATTTAAAACATGAATTGTGTGGGTATAATGCGTAAATATATTCTTATTTTCCTATTCCATAAATGTAGACCTACACATTCCTATTTCCATTACAATATTTACTGAACCTTTTGATGTTATGAATAAACAAAACATATTTTTGTAGTATTGTGTTGGTATATAGACTGTACCATACAGTATACAGACACGAGCGAATCTGTTCTTGACAAACAATTTCTTAGGACAATTGGACAATGACACATAAGTGGGGTTAGGAGCTAAAGCCGTTGATGGAATCGACCTAAAAATATATAATCTAATGCAGCACGATATCGCAATATTAATCAAATGCAGAATCAACCAAGTAGTAATAGATAAAGGTTATTGAATTCCATTTGTTATCTCTTGCATTTGTTGTCACTCAGATCAATATTGATAGAAAAACTTTTTTCATTCACGGTATAAGGTAGAAACAATAAACATAAAATAAAATGTAAATGAAAACACATCTTGTTCGAGATAGAAAAGAAACAGGAGGCGTAGGCATTATAGATAATACAGTGATAGGCGAAAGTTAGCGTGTATGTGTAGTAGTGCCGTGTACTCACGTTGTACGGTAGCGAGTACACGCGCAGCGACCCTGGCGACCCGGCTACCGCCCGCACATGCGCACTCCGCGCTACCCAACACAAATCACAAAATGACGCCGCTGGACACCGCGACGTAATAACACGCTAAAAATATTCAAGACAAACCCACAAAAGTGAAAATTAATAAACCATTTACTATAATCTCCGTACATTGTTTAGAAATATCGTGTAGTACGCGAATACACACGCACGCGCGGTTCTATGTCAAAAGAAACCAGTGCTTTTGCGATGTAAACATGAACGAACGTAAGATTCTGCTTTTTATTCTTTCCGTGATCGTTTACAGTATTTACAGTGTGCAAATGTGGTTTATGAAACAAAATGTTGAAGCAAATGTTGTACTCCCTGAGAAAATTTCTGACAGTGCGATCACGCCCGAAGAAAATCAAACAACTCAAGAAAATCCAATTGAAGCATTAAAACCTGTCATAAAACCAAAAGTCATTCCACTGTTTATAAAAGACGCATGCAGTATTTTAGAAGTGTTTACTGTGAAACCAACTATGATGAAACGTAAACATAAACACCAAGAATGGAGCGCAAATAATAACCCAGTCACCGTCATAGGCATCACTGTGTTTCTCCTGGTACTACTGCTCAACGCTATACTAGATGTTCTGAAAGTGAAAGAGGAAGAAAGAGCCAGGAGGAAGCTTAACCCAGATGGAGACAGAAGGCAATCGTTAGCAGAATTTGCTAATAAGAAACCATTACGACGAGAATCAAGCAAATTTGGACTGCAGCTGTTTCAGATTGCTGAATCTGTTGTGACTCAAGAAGAGGAAAAGAAGAATAACTGTCGTCAAACAAGACCGTATCTGTCGTCAAATAAGAGAGGAGATTCTACAAATTCGTACTTAAGTGAACCACATAGGAAATCTCAAGAAGGATCGGCACCGGCTTCAATCGCTGAGACACCAGTAGGAGATCCGAGACTCGTCAAAAGGCAATCTGTAGCGAAGCTCTTTGGTATGAATCTATTTTTAAATCCATTCCTATTCTTGTACGAGTACTAACGCAATGTTGATGAAATTATTTATGAGTTCATTGCAAGTCTGCTCTTTATTGATCGAAACTTTAATGTTGATAAATGTGAATGTAAATGTTTATGATTTTAATGGTTTCTACTAAAGTTTCTATCTCTTCTTTCACTGTTTTATATTCTCTGTTTCATAACAAGGTCTGTCTGACGACTGAAAAAGACTTTCAGGTAATTGATGTTCTCACACGTCTTTTAGTTAGATTTTTATAATTAGCTTGATTTTTTTTTATTCTCTTCAGTAGTTCGATTTTTTTTTAGCTACAGTTCTTTCTTATCTCTGTTACAATGATTGAACTTAAATTGTTTCATGCCTTGCCTGGACTGCAAACATCTTTCGATGGGAACCCCGAATCGTAAAGAGCCAAAGCACTTTACAGTTCAATAGATCCTTTATAGCGTTGCATGTAAGCACGTAAATAGATACCATATATTATATTCCTGAACATAATCAAATCTGTCAATACACACATCCGTGTTGGCAAGTTTGTATGTAATCAATTGAACTCACAGTCCATTGAACACATGATTACGTTCCAAATGGTTAATCAAAGGTTTCATAATTATACAATCTGTAGCAGTACAATAATTTTCTGCCCTGAATCCGCAATCAATAGTAGCACGTAGGTTTGTGGCGGATTTAGTTGGCGCCTAATTGGCTTTTAGCTGTAGCAAATCGGTTTACTAGTGAAACCCTTTCATCCAATTTATAATTACTTGTTAGCTGACAAATATGTCCCGTGTTCCCTGATGGTGATATTAATTGGTACATACTTTACATATTGTGAATCTGCTTGCCTCTGCTTTTAATTAAATATGCTAGTGTAATACCCTTGATCTATTATATCTAATTAAGGGAGTATTTGTATAACAGTCTCAATTACAATGTCATCAGTTTGCGAATTAACTATGTATCTGAAAATTTACAGAGGTAATTCAACAAGGAATTTGTAAGTATTACAAGGTTTTAGCTAGAAATGTTAGGGTATGTAATTCTGGAACTAAACCCATGTAATCCTCATCGTTCATTAGCGTTCCAGGATGTTCTGGTTATTTATTAACTGTGTTAAGCGGAGCTTTAGTACCCTTATCAAATCGGTGACGAAACCCCAGACAAGGATTGGGAAATTTAGACTGGGAATTGTCAGCTGTCAGATGAAACCGGATGTTCTGCAAATTGACATCATAAGCACTACAATGTCGAACTTTAACAAGTGTGATTTCTTACATCCGTAACGGTCCGACAGCACTGAATTTTCCCAGAAACCAACCCACGGATGGCCACAATACACTGTATCATTTTACATCCTGATGATTCCTGTATGTTCATCACATGCACTGTTGAAGTTTACACCAGTCAACAACGATTTATTTTGTGATGTGTGTGTTAAGTCCAGCTAAGTCCCAGAGAAATTCCTCAAAATTGTGAGGAATATCATCAAAATCTCCTTACTCGTTCACGAGCCAGATTCTTCCGACTACATTAAAACTAAAGTTTAGTGTTGTAGTTCTAAACAAAATTCTTTCTATTTAGGAGCTCGTCCACTGCCGATCGTTCGTCGCTCATCATTCCCAGTTCTTCCTCTCAACCCTGAGGTTCAAGCCCTGATGTTAGGACACCGACAGACGTCAATGGATAGCGATGATGAAGGTGATGCTAGGGGACGTCGCGTCAGACTCATTCGTAGATTTTAAGTTGTTTGACTCCGTGAACAATTGATTATCTATTAAGTTTTTTGAATGTTCGATGTACAGTCACCAAAAGAGATAAGTAACCAGGGTCGTCGGATATAGTTGAAGTATAGTAAGAAAACGATGAATATTTTCGAATGAAATTTTATTTGATAAATGAACCGTTTGTTTTCTATTAATTAAATTAAATTTTATTCCAAAACATCCATCGGTTTCTTTCTAAACTTTAACTATGTCCGAAGACCCTGGTTACTTATCACCGTTGGTGACCGTACCCATAATTAGCCCTGTTATTCATTAACTTCTTTTATCAAAATGCTGTTATTAACATATTGCCCTCTTACTTCATTGATATGAATATGACAAGGACAAACAGCATTTTTGTAAAGTTTCACGTATCGATGTAAGTTATTATGAATGGAAAATGGAAATGAAAATGAAGAATGTTTATTTGTCCCAAAACAGTTACAAGTATTATAAATGAGATATCCCCAATAAGTAATTGACAATACTTGTGTTGGGACGAAACGAATGAGATTGCTAATTCATGAAAAATATTTTGCCTTTTTTCTAGTCTTTTTGCTACTTGCCTAATTTATTAATTCTGTGACATTCTACCTAGGATATTTTTATGTACTTATTAATATAATCAAAATTGCAATAGATTTATAATTAGTTTCTTGTAGTAGTGGATCTTTGTTGTCGAAAGGACAATAATATTAAGTTGACAATATTAGATGGAAATAGCCATATTTGTTAATTTTGAAGTAGACATGAGTAGTTGCAGTAACGCCTTAGTTAAATTATTTAGAAGTATTCTCAACAGGTGTATTAATTATATTCGAATTATTGCTCACATATTCTATTTAAATATTTAAAAACACATATTATTAGATGTAATTGTATTTCCTGTCTGCACCAAAATGTATATTGTGATTAATCATACATTTTATTTAAATTAAGGATTTTGGCAAAACAATGAAAATTTACTACGAATTTTTAAACTATAAGAAAATCTAATTATTAATAGGAAAGCTGATGCTTTTACTTATCTAGTCAGAATTTCCAAAAAATAGAGTTTAATTAGTGCGAATGTGAATTCTTCTAACTACTGTCTTATATTTTTTTATTTATAAGAATATTATTTACTCATTCCATTGAAGAACAATCTGCGTACATAAGTTTAATAAACATTTCCAATGTTAGGACGCGAAAATCTCGCGAAGTAAGATTACCCACTTTCATAGATGTTATTTTGAAAATAAAACTTGATATCTCTCAATGTAATCTTTTCCAACAATCCTATTATTTTGATGCATTATTAATATTGTTCATCGAAATAGATAAAAAAACTACCTCTGAGTTGCGAAGGTCTAAATTTTTTGAATATCTAAATAATTAAATTAATTCTCATCTATCTAATTAAGTATCTATAATGTATTAATCTATAGCCTTATATCAAGTTGGAATGTGATGCGCAAGCAAAAAATTAATACGTATCCTAGAAACAGTGAGAAGAAAGAATTAAATAACTAGGAGCCGGGAACAAAGATGAGCTTAAAGCGTTAAAAGAAACGGTGAATGAAGAAAGAGTTAAATGAATACAGGATGAAATTGAAAGGATGTGACTTTCTATGAAAGCTGAGTTCTGGCCAATGCAAATGTAAATAATAACTTATAAAACCATCTAGGCGATGAAGATCAAGGCAAACTCAATGATAATTTGTTCGATATCAATAATAATGCAATTGCGGAAAAAACTAGTGAAGATGTTGTTTTCCAACGCCAGTAGAAATATTCTAATCTAAAATTTTACACAATTCGATCTTTTTAAATTTCAATTTCCCCCTGTATACAATGTTCTAAATATCCACCTGAACTGATGTGATCGATCAAAATTACTTCAAAGTCTGATCTACTTGTACTGTATGTGTGATACTTGTGTATTTACCTATATAATTATATTAGTGGACACTATGTGACCTGACATTTTGTATAGCACCTTTTGCGTATTCAAAAATATCATATTATATAGTATAAATGATGTAGTTTTTCCTGAAATACATACATATTATAACTTTTTGTGGCTCTTATTTTTAATTAAGTATTTTTATTGAAACAGAATAACCATAAATCCTGGATTTAACAGGTTTTTGCCCTTAATTGTAAGTATCTTACGATTGATATAGGTAATCATAATCAAGATTCAAAAATACTTTATTGCGGGCGACACAACTAATTGTTCTACTATGTACATGTTCACACTAATTGTTCTTCTACATAGTTGTAAGCAATATTTAGTAACACAACTTTTAGTTTTATTATGTACTAGCTGCGCCCCGCGGTTTCACCCGCAGAAATCTCGATCCCGTGGGAATATCGGGATAAAAAGTATCCTATGTCCTAATCCAGGTCATAGTCTACCCATGTGCCAAATTTTATCCGAATCCGTTCAGCCGTTATAGCGTGATTGAGTAACAAGTATTAGTAGGATTAGTTTGTTATTGTGTATTATTATCAGTACTAGTCAAATTTGTAAAATTTCATAGAATGTAAGCGTGGATGGTCAGGACCGTAAATTCCATAGAATTAGAACTAAGCGCATATGGAGCTCATCAACCTTTATGTTTTGTCTGAGATTCCTAAAATCGAGGATAAGCAAATATCTAGATGTTTTTCTAGACGATATGTTAACAACAACATTAGCTAAAGTAAACTCTGCTGAGTGGAACAGATATCTTTCAAAATGTTTTGACTTTATTTAGTTTTAGTTTTTCATATACAAATAGAAGCTGGTCACTGGATGAATAACCGAGAAGAGACGTGCTATTTGAAAAGGTCTGTCGGGATGAAAATTATGATGATAGAAAGGTTGCAATTTTAAGCTATCAAATTTACAGAATACAAGCATCAGAAACTGTTGACAGTGCTGATATAACCCAGCTTGCACAAAACGAAGTTTCCCGCAAAATTATAAATTGAATGAATTGAAATCCAAGCCACGTTCTCGTCTTCTTGGAAAACTCATATCTCTTCGGCACACTTTAGCTCAACACTGTTCTAATAAATCGTTTCCTTGTTAATATATCCCAATTATCAAGACTAGAGCGGGTAGATTGATAAAAATAGCCGGTCTAGTGAATGCAGCGTTAAAACTAGGACGAATATTCTGATGCATGCTCCGGTTTTAACATATTTGATTATAATACATTTATTATTGACTTTAGCAGTATTTTAATATGTCTGGTATGTTATTGTGACTATGTTTGGTTTGTACTTCCTATTATATTACTGTCGGAATCGTTCCCATTCTTGGTAATAGTTGTTTCTCTGTTTTTTTTTTTTGTTTTTGTTAAAATGACGTAGGAAAATGATTCACCGAAGTGGTCATTTTTGACTCCTATGTTAAGTTCGTCCAGGTAACTAACTGTTTAGTTTTGTTAAATCATGTACGAACTTTCCAACAAATCTTTATTTTGAACTAAATTACAATTTGAGAATTGTTAATCCATCTGGTTAGTAACGTACGTATTACACATCCGACGTTTCGTCAACGTTGTGGTCTCATTATTTGTTATTGTGTTACGGTCGAATGTCCTCGACCTAACACCGCGCACAGTTTGTATTGGATCAGCGCCAGCCTCTCCGACCAATACCACAAAATACATTGAGCTTATCACTACACTTTGCATCGCTTTCTTAATAATGATACGGGAAGATATTATAATTATAATAATCATTGCTATTATTGCTCGGGGATAGATTTTGCATATTATTTTTTCATTGGATTAAACGTTGTTTTTGTCAATCGTTACCAATATTACATTGTTATAGTAATTGGCAGTGTTCTATGATTTATTTTACACTATTGATTGCACTGCTAAGAGATTTACATTTTTTTTAAACGTGTAAAAGTCTTCTAATAACATAAAATGAATTATTGACAACACGAATGCTGTCTAAACGGAGTGCTGCTAGCTATCCCCAACACAATATTATAATTATCGACGGCGAAAAATATTTTTACAAAATTTTCTCTATCGCAAAAGACCTTGTTATAGTTTTAAAAATAATTCATGTGCGTCCGACCGAAATGGGATGCAGTCTACTTCAGACGGGAATCAGAGGAGCTCGCTCTGACTTTTACGTTTCAAACAAACGTATGGACAAAGCTTTTAACTGAGCATACGTTATAAGATAAACATATGAAGAGCTAACTGCTTGAGTGCATCATTTTTAACAAACATTTAAAAGTGAAGTGAATAATGAACTTGGAAGACCAGTAGATAGACTTTTGTGCAAAAAAATAAACATGAATTGCTATGATGAATTATCACCAACTACCGTTCTTCACTGGAATTACAGAGGATTAACAGAATTTCCTTTAACCCAACTGAAAGGCGAAGAAGCAGAAGTGACAGACATATATTTAAAGGAGAATCTCTTGACTCGTTTGCCAACTAACATCGGGGTTCTCGAGCATTTAGAGAGCCTGTACGTAAGCGGTAATGATATAACAGAGTTGCCGAGAGAGATATCTAAGTTGCGATGTCTCAAGTGCCTCGATGTTAGCGGGAATAGATTGAGGCGTATTCCTGAAGAGATAGGTGAAGCGAGGAGCTTAAAGTTCCTGATATTGGATGAGAATGAGTTAACGGAGTTGCCGCTAAGGATTTCTGAATTAAGACGTCTACGGTACCTATCGGTTTGTGGTAATTTAATTTGTTACTTTAATTTTATATGCCGTGTGGTGAATTCGATGTTGTGAGTTCTTTTTTTCGTATTTCTGCATGTTAATAACAATCTGGTGAAATAGTGAATAGGATTATCAAAATTGATAAAGTTCTATTAATCTAAAGTGGTCAGTGGCCGTGCATGAATAATTTGTGGTGATTTAGTAAAAGCTTGTGGTAATCAGTGGCTAGCCACGTGCACTGTTTCATAACAGAGCTTTTCAAGGCTAACAATCTCACAGTAATTGATGAAAGTATTTACAGAATTTACAACATGCGGCAGAGCTCGTGAAGGCCACTGTCTTATAAACTGTTTCTTGTTTTATTTATACTTTTACCACATCATCTCGTAAATAATTTAGTTATCTGTTACAAGAACGCTACTAAAACTTTACTAAGTAGTAATCCTAGGTACTATAGCAAGTCCTAACCGTAAAATTAAGACCTGTTTGTCACGGAAACTAAACTTAGTGTTAAAAATACAGTAAAAAAATATATGTTCCTATTTATCAATACCCAAATGCGAGTTCATAATAATCTTTAAACTAACGCCATACTAATATCCGGATTGCCAAATATTTTCCTAAGGTGCATTTGAGTTACATCACAGGAACTTATTTACTGGCCATCTCTAGCTAAACAGTTGCCAGTACTGATATGCTCTAGTTGCGTTTTACTATCCTCGTAAAGTTAACGACGACTGTAGTTTTGGCGCCTCGGATAACAAACTATCCGCTATGAATCAATTTTAGCGTTTCCTCATTGAGTTGGTTGACCCATTTACGTTTATATGTTGGGACTGACGCTGGAGACCACCTCTGAATGTTTGTATTTGAAAAAGTTTCGACTTTTTTTTTTTTAATGTATGTACTGTAGAGGTTATCTGCATGTGTCGACCTTATGTTGACTGGCTGGTAGTATATTATCGATGGTTACTCTCGAACAGTCAAGCAAGTTTGAAATAAAGAAGGAAAAGTGATGGTAGTTTGTTTAGAAAGGAGATAGGCAGGGCTAGGGCCTGTCAATGTAATTAGGAAAATTCCTTGATGAAATATAATAATTTAGTTAAACATTAAATATAGTTTCCTTTCTCATACGCCCCCACTTTCATATATTTAGAAAGGTATAACAGTACTTAGAACATTCTACTGTAGCAGTAGTCGGTATAATCGTTGCAGACAAGAGGGCCTACTAGACAAATGGCATTCGCTTCGGAGCGATTCTATTTCTACAATCGCTATCGCTTTCGCTAATGTTTCCATCCTAAGAATCGCAAACTAGCGATAACGCTTGTCAAAAAAGTGCCACTTGGCTACGCATCTCTATGGAAGTAATCGTTCGACGCTTTCGATTCGGTTCATAGAATCGAATGATGTTAACATTGTCTAGCTAATTTCTATTCGTTGACCTATGATCACGCTTATGTCAACCTCATAAAATGTTTCGCTTTTCCACTAGCGTCATCGCTATGTTACTCGAACGAATGTCGAATGTTACTTTGTCTAGGCCCTCTGATATTGATTGTAGTGGTTTTTAAAAACGACGTAAATGTATTCGCAAATCTAGATATTTATCCAATAAAGTCACGTTAAGAAGACGTACCGAAATCAGTACCTAAACTATTGTTGATTCAAAAAAATCTTTCGTAATAACTCTCGACGTTAAGGAAAAGGAATTAAGATAGAATTTTGTCTTTATATTGTTTTCGAAGATTGTTATGTCCCATTATCCAGTGCTTGCTTTCAAATAAAGGTCTTTGTTTATCTTTATTAAACATCTATTTTTAGAAACCTAACAATTGAAACAAACAATTGTCTGGAGAATTGGAAATAAAGTACCGTGAACTTGGAAAACAAATTACTTACACCCGTGTCTTTAGTGTGGGTGGCTGCTAATGTTAGAGCTTTAAGAAAATTCATCTAGTACCTTGTTTAATGTTTTGTGCAAAAATCCAATACGGTATTAATTTACAAACAGTTCTTCAAAGTATGTCGTACAGTTCGGGAGCAATCAACCATGCGGTAGTTGATTTCATTCAGACTATCATTGAAAGGACTGAATGAAATATTCGTAACTACTTGCATGAATTTGAATGATGCTATTTACAAATCCAGGTTGAATGCTACATCTGTTTTAACGACTATCTACTTCAAATGTATAATGTTTATAGTTTTCTACTATGATAGTATTGCTTCCTATCGCATTATTATTGTCAACATATCCAATTTATCTGATTTTCTATCTATTTATAGATAATAAACTACGATGGCTTGCCCAGCGGCCTGTATACAACTACCATCACTGTGAGTTTAGATTCTGGAGAAACTCGAACTTGAGGACTTTGCCGTACTCGCTATGGTATCACATGTTCAGAGATCAACAAACTAGATGTCTCAATATTGGGTAAGTTTCGATGATGCTTGTCTTTCCCAACTGGTACCAATAAATCCTCGTACACATCGTAACTCTCACACATATTGGAAGAGGCAACATATAACAAATGTTTGCTTATGATCTTAGTTTTGGAACTTGAAATGATGTCGTTGTCAGCTGCTAAGATAACATTTTTATGTTGAAAAAGATTTATAAATTTGTATTGTTTTCTCCATTGAACGGTACTCTTTAATTAATCAAAGCGTACCTACCTATGTTCTAATTTATCAACTTATAATTTCCAGGTGTTTAGAAGCTGCAAATTGCCAAACTGCCGATAAAAGAAGACATCAGTGCAAATTAAAATTCAGCCAAGACTCCAAAGAATTAGAAGTAACAGTTGAATGTCCACCTCAGTACAATGTTATATTAGATTCTAAATACTCCACCCCGCCAAGTCTCCATGAGATTTGCAGGAGACAATTCTATCAAATGATAAACACTGCTGTCAAAAAACTGAACCCACAAACCTATAGTTTTTACTCTGAACACGTAAGAGAAAATCTTTATAATGAGCATAACAATAACATAATAGACCTTCAAGAGAATTTTCATGAATTTAACATTGATGCTGAAGAGAAAAAATATTCAGATGAGAATGGCAATAGTTATCAATCAGTAACAATGAAAGAGGGAATATGCAAGAAAGCAACAAAACCGTACTACGTGCCAGCTGACATAATAAAAGAATATTTTAATTTCTTGCCCAACGTATTGATATCAGATCTGAGTAATGGGCCCGTTTCAACATGTGAGAACTTAAACTGCAAGAAGCCTGTATTTGACAATGCATTTTATGAATATTGTTTCGGGTAAGCTCTCAGCATTTTTTTTTATGCTAGGTATCTGATATAATAGTATCGTATATTGTTTTTACTACTATCCTACTTATTTTGAATAAAAAATGTTCCACAGTAGACCTGGACCGAAACAGCTGGAAGTTTTGACTTCCAGCTGTTTCGGTCCAGCGGGGTAATTACGTAACACACTAACAGTAGGAATGGGTTTATTTTGACAGTTCTATAACATTCATTGCCTTATTCACGTTGTAGAGCAGACAATTTTTTCGAACATATGAAGCAATGGATTAGCAATAGGCTTCAAAATGATTCAGATTGTGATAGATTGTCTGTTACGTGACTTACGTAATTAGGGTGCTGGCCTACTGTGGACCTTGGAGAGCTTGTGGCTTGGGAGGCCTTTGCCGAGCAATGGGATGATGCAGGCTGACAGTAACCAGTAATACCACGATGAGTAATGTCAACTTAGTTTTAACGGAATGTTTTCTTTTTTCCAGGGAAATCATACTTATCGATAAAATTGAAGACATTCTACTGAGTGCTGCTTTTTGTTCAAAATATTGCGCAGATTTCTGGAAAAGAAGTAAAAGTACAATACCATGGACATTGTTATAGAATAACTTATTAAAGTAAATAATGTATTGTTGTTATTTTTGTAAAGGGCCCTTTATTTATTAACTCATTAAAATGTTCAGTCGTCTGCGTCTGCCTAAAATAAGACAACCAATAAACCTACCTAGCTGTTTTAATACTTATTCACAGGTTTATTTTTTTAAAAGCCAAGGAGGTGTATGATACTTACCTTACACTAGAGATGATGCCATGGTGTATCCAATTTTTGAAATCTGAGTTGCTTCTGTGACATTTCTTCCGTTTGACAGATCTTCAAGATTTCTAAAGAAAATGTTTTTGTTGCACAAAAACCTTACAAAAAAGTGATTTTGTTACTAATTTCATCCATTCAATGATTTTGTTTGCGATTAAGCTGCTTTAATTTCCATCATGACTGAAAAGACCACAAAGTCTGAATCAGAAATAAATAAAACTATAACACCAGCTGATGTGAGTGTTACAACATCCCATGACTATTTCCATGGTCACGGATGCCACTTGCCAATCGAAACAATATCAGCTTATAAGATAACGAGTCGGGGTGTACTGAGATGGATATTCAACTTCATGACCGTTCAGGCTGGTGATATAAGAGCTATCAATATGCACAGGTAATTTTATGTAATTTAACAAAACGATAAAAATGTAGATATAGGTGTCTAGTGCAACGGGACATCTTGTAAACGGTCATTCGGAGGTCTGCTCACTACTGGACCAACGAATTAGAGACCGCAATGTAGAAGACAGAATGTTGCCAATCCTCTTGCGTTAGTACCCTTAATAATTTGAAGCTGTAGTGGCCCAGTGATAGCGGTCTCGCCTATCGAGTGTGGGGGTAGGCGGAAACTACTGAAGTCACCTGCTAAAAAACCTTACATACTCCATATGCTTCCACGTTCATACACCTGGTCGTACACGTAGATACGCCAGTTGCGAGTACTACGCACCTGACGTTTCTGAAGAACATCGACAATAAGTTATTGCTAGAAGGATATTATAGGTACCTGTACCTACCAACCCTCACTGAGCCAGATATGTGGATTACGGCCCACGTCGGTTGCAAAGAAGAGGCGTGTGTCCCAGCAGTAGGAACATTATAGGTTGATTATGCTTTATGTAGGTTACCTACTTATAATAATTAAGTAGGTACAATTATTTCAGTATCGTATTTCGCTTTTGCCTAGATCTTATGCAGCGTTGTGCGCGGAGAAGTACCGACATCACCAGTATTATCGGCTCACCGTCCACCCGTACAGCAAGCTACGATTCTATTTAGAAACTATTTTCGTCATTCTGATGATTGTGGCTTCGCTAATTAACACTTACCATTACTCTTCAAAGGACCCTAGAATTGTCTTTGTTAGTAGCTTTATTTATTAAATCAAATCGGCCTATCACAGTTCACTGCTGGACAAAGGCTGACTGCTCTCCCAGGCTGTGCCATAACACCCTGTGCTCCGCCTTCCACGTCCAGTCTGTCCCAGCCACCTTGTTGAAAGTCGTTGGTACCATAGTCTAAAAAAACAAGGTCTGGCACTCCGGGTGTGACACATGCTTACGTCACTATCCAGTTGCCACTTTATTGCAACAAAACACGAATTATGGAAACATTTTCAGTCACCGTTCTGTTAAAAAATATATGTAAAGCATTTAATTGTCGTTTCGTTTTTCTAATCAAACGAAACAATTCAATTTAAACATACACCAACATAATTGTTAGTTAAAACCTCATTGTTTAATCGGATTCGCTCAGGTAATAAAGACGTTTGGGGAGTTATTATTACACACTACTGGTAACACAGCGGTGATGACGTAGGCTTGTGTCACCCACGTGACCACTGTGTCTCGGAATGCTATACCTGGCGAAGTATATTATTATACCATGGTTGGTACCTACATCTTCTTAGCTGAAGGTGGGGGGGGTTATTAGTTAACATAAACTTGGCAGTGACAGCTGAGGCAGGATATGAGCAACATTTACACTCTTCATCTCGTTCTGAAGAATCACGCTCTTCGTGGTTTGTTCGAGATAAAAAGAATGACTTCAACGACAGTTCAGCCTCAAGGGATGTATGGACTGTGGGTATTGGTGTTAATACAAACATATGAGATATTTCAAGCAGCAATAACCGCTACTTGAGGCGGAAGCGCCAGGGTAGCCCTGGAAATTTAAATTTTCTTTGAAACTTGCAGATCAGTATTAGGTTCTACGCTACTTTGACCAAAATATGATTCGCGACGGTAAAAAATATTATGTATGATGGATGTTCGTGCGGCTGAGACACCACGTGTCGGTGCTCATCCATCATCTGTTGATCCTCCATGGGCGTATACGTGCAGGTGTTTGGAAAATAATGGACTTTCCCATAAATTCTTTATCGCAACAAAACTTAACCATCAAATTTTATGATTATAATGATTATCGCTGATTAAGTCAAATCACAATAATTGTTAAACTTGCATTTAGAGCCATTGGATTTGTGCGTATGCACAGCGTGACAATCGCATAAAAAGTGATCAATCCAAGGAACATTATTTACTCTAGGAGATCGATCGCTACCGCCGCCATGACACTCACAACCCCATTTTAGTGTTACCCGCTCTAAATTAAAAATATACCACTAAAGGAATAAATTCTAAAGCACAGAGTAATAACCAATTCCAACTTTTAAAAGTGTTAAAATAAATCGACAAAATCATCGCGCGCCGTCATGTATTAATAGTAGAATCAAAATCATTGAAATTAAATTATTAAATCATAATGAATTTCTGAATTCCTATTGAATGTCAATTTTCATGAAATCATGATATTTGCATAATCAGGCCAATTCTAACGAGAGTTATCTATGATGATTCGCATGCTTATAATTCTATAAATACATATGTTACAGTCGCGATTTATATTTTGATCCCCATACAAACTAACACTGACCTGAAAATTGCAAAAACGTAAAAAATAATCATTTCGCAGGCTACCTTAGCGCATCCTCCTTAAGCGAACTTTTTATTCATCCCTGCAGGACTACCACGCCGAAATTACGTTGTTTTGCGACCTCATGATCGTGTTCAATATTATCGCCAACTTCTTCACTGGCTACATTGAAGGGTATTCCCGCAAGGTTTCTGTATTGTCTTTGCGAAAAATTGCATTGAATTATTTAAGAACCTGGCTGATCGTGGACTTGTTTGCATGTGGTGGTATACTGGCCAAATTTGATTACCAGCACCTCACCCTTGGTTTGGTCTTGGAGTCTATAAAGATAATACGCATACCTATAATACTGATTTACTTAAAAAATATTCTAACTGTTATGAGAGCGTCTGTGAGTACCTACTATATCCTTTCTAATGTTTTAAAATATTTAATACTAGTTTGTTTTTTGTTAATACTAATTTTGTTATTGATCAGTTTTACCAGAAGACAGGTGTGGAAATCTTTTTCTTTTTAACAATCTATCTATGTTGGAACATCTACTTCCAATTTGCTGTGGATTACATAATTGAAGGTAGTTTTAATCCGGAAAACCCTAGTAACTGTTCATGGTTAACTGTTGGACAGCTGTGGAATCAGACTACCGAAGTTCGGCTATTTTACGCTTTTAACAGAGCTAGTAAGTTGGACTACCTACAATTAAACTACCTATCTATCTACTTTTCCCTAGTGATATTATGTGCAGGACAGGTAAAGGTGACAGTTAACAATTGCATTCTCCTGGCTGCACAAAACAAATTGCGATTATCAATTCATTTGCCAAATTTATCGCCACGATAGTACCTATCTGCCAATTTCTCCTTTAACTCTTCTATATATAGATGAGCGTCACGAGGCCATTTTGAGAGGATAGGCCTCCATCCGTAAATGTTACGTTTTCCTATGCTTATTGTGGTTATAACCTGTTTCAGTTGGTATGCTTACAACAAATACAAACATGAATCTTCTAGAACAAAAGGGGTGCTCAGAAAACTTCCTTGTTATATGCTGGCTCTTTTCCAAGGTATGTTTTTAGAAAGCGAAGGCCTGCGGATTTTCCCTAAACGATAATTCTCACTAGCATCTCATACCTACCGACCTATATTTTGCAGATCTTCATATTCCATTACGCACTAAAATATATAATAGCAGATTTCGGAAAAGAATCTGCAAGTGCCCAATACTACATGATGCAGAAACAGTTAGAGACATACATGGTGCAGAGAAACTTCCCTCCGAGACTTAAGAGCAAAATCCTGAAGTTCTACGCTATTCGATTTCAGTCCAAATTCTTTGAGGTATGAAATGTTAGGTATCGCTTACGCCAGTTTCAAGCCATGATAATAGTATGAAAACCGATAAAGCCCCGTGCCCACAGTCGGGACGGCATGACAGGGATTTGTAGGTAACGAATCCTAATGTTGTTAAAACAAAGACAATATTCGAGGCAACTCCTTATCTTGACATGGTCGTTAGCAATAATAAATATAGTAATATCCGCCTGACAGGTAATGGCGCCAAATCGCAACGGAGACTAAGACTAGCGAAATACCAACGCAGGAGATATTGTGCACATACGTGCGCAAACATAGGTGCGCTCTCTGATCCTTTACTCTCATAGTCCGATGGGATAGCAATCCAACACGACCGGGGAGAAATCAGGCTCATAACCGACGACTTCTCGATGCTCGTCGAGACACGGAGGGTCTCGATATGTTAATAAAACAGTCACCTATCCATGTACTAACCGCGGCAAGCGCAGCTTTACCTTGCAGATCTGTCGATCCGCGCGGTTGCTAATTAACCACGAGCCCCTTATAGCAATAGGTAGTGAAAATGGAAAGAGTATAAAAAACCCCTCAGTATCTTTTGTTTCTGTAGGAGTCCCGCATGCTGGAATGTGTGTCTGGTCAACTACGTGAAGATATCCTCATGCACACTGGACGTCAATTGGTGAGGGAACTGGACTTCTTAAAACAGCTGCCTAGCTCCTTACTGGTGCAAATTGCTGTCAAACTACGCCTCGTCATTTATATCGCTGGTGATATCATATTCAAGATCAATACCGTTGGTAAGAAACTGGTTTAATTTTCTATAAAAGATGGTGTGATCTAGAACTACTCGACGGTCCCTCTCATACATCTTGGAGAGGTTCTTTTTAACGGCTGTTCTTTATTAGTCCCAAATGAATAGTCCATAATATCCTTCTTCTTACTATACTATCCTAATTGCTACAAAAAAAAAAAAAATGTTATAAATATGGAAGTCCAAATAATTTGAGTTTGCGTTTTTGTTAATCAATCAAGTTTGGATGTATGGCCCACAGGTCGACCATTACCTAGATTAGGACATCACAGTAGATAGTTCGTTCCAGTGGCTAATTTCCGACCTCTAATCTGGCGAAGCCGCAGAAAAAAGCTAGTACTTACTTCAATAAATACATAATTATGATTTAAACTTGTTCTACAGGTGATTGTCTCTACTTCATCGACAGAGGAACAGTAGCCATCTACTCTGATTCAGCCAAGGAGATCTGTCACTTAGAAGATGGGGATTACTTCGGCGAAATAGCCTTAGTTATGAAACATCACTTTAGGACAGCGTCTGTGGTAGCTGTCACGAATTGTGAGTTGTTCAGGCTAGACAGGGAACATTTTGAGACAACCATAGCATATTATCCAACAGTGTATACTAGTATAAAAGAAGTGGCGATGAGAAGGCTTGAGAGGACTCGCGTGCTTGATGAACATCATAAGGCTGAAATGACGTCCTCATATGAGCCTTATGATGTTGAAGAACCGAATACGATTTGAGGAGAAGAGCATTGGATGACCATTGTAACGCAGAACCAAAAAGGTTTTTTTTGCCGAAGGCATATCTTTGGACAAAAGTAGTGAAAGTAATCTTGCTGACAATGACAGCTGTACAATCAACTTTTGGCGCGTGGCCAAAATTGGAACTAAACGCCACCATCTAGTTTTTTTTCAATATATGTTACAAAACAATGTTTACCAACAGCGCCCCCATGTCAACGTCAGTCGAGCGCCAAAATCTTCTTGTAGCAGTGTAAATATTTAGTTCCTACACATTTGAATAATTTTATTTTTCAATATGAACGACGTCAGCTTAGGGACGGCGCACATGTGGCGAGGCGCAGCGCAGAGCATTCGTCGCTGCCAAACAAATATCGACCTTGCAGCAGTTGAAATAAAGTTGAAAATAAATAATTTCCATTAACTCGAGAGCGCATCTAGGCGGAAAGAGGCGCGATTCTCAGGTTATTAATTCTTAATTTTATTTTTAGTCGCACAACGTTGATATTTGTTTGGCAGTGTCAACCGCGCCGCATTGCGCCTCGCCAGGTGTGCGCCGGCCTTTTGGTGCAGGACGCATTTTGTTTAATAACTAATTAATGTCATATAAGGAGACAATATTTTTTAAGACTAATGATATAAAAACTTCTTAAGTTCTAATGTTTTTCTCAGTTAAGGACAATAAATAAAAAAGTTTCATTATTTAACTTTCGTTTTTATTTAAAACCAGCCACCATGTAGGTACAAGCGGAATAACTTCGAAAATCGAATATTATAATAATATAGGCTAAGAACACACTACGATTCATTTAATTGTCAACAATATGCCTTCATAATCAATTCAGTTAAAAAATTATAACTATGGTGGAATTAATCGCAGTGTGCTCTAAGCAGAACTGTTATTTTGTAAGTTGAAAAATATTTACTAGCTTCAGCTATTTTACACACGATGTTCACTAGCACAAGTTGCCTTTTTTACCCCTCTTCGGCGATGCCCAAAAGAAATATTTTTTTTTTAAAGATACAAAGTAAAAGTTTACAAAACGTTGCCGGTTTAGGTAAAAATCAACTTGAACATTATGCAAGTGCACACCATGCTTTATCATAACATTTATTTTATGCAACATAATAATATTATCCGCACAACTGCATTTAATAACATAATGACTCTTATTTCACTCCATTAAAACGAATAATAAACTTTTCAGTCAGTCACTTTCATCGAACAACACATAACTCGTAGGCAGGAGTAATATTACGGAATCAGGGTATTGGGGTATATCTAACATTTTATCTAGACTACCAACAGTAAACGCGGCCATACACGCTACGGTCCACCGCAAAGGTCTACCTGTGAAGGTAGGACATATTGAAATAGGCGTAATATAAAATGTAACATAGTACGTTACAACGAGTATGCTGTCCAAATATATGCAATGCAACATGAAATGTAACACACGTTGAAACAAATTCGCCTAGTTGTTGGGTTACATTTCATGTTGCATTGCATATATGTGGACGGCACGTTCGCTTCAACGTATCGTACGTCGTCGTCGTTCGTCGTGGCGTACGTATCATATCTTCGTTTCGTTTCATTTAAAAAAAGAAAGAAAAATTGTTTATTCTGCACAAACAACATGCACAATACAAAAAAAAAACTATTGTAGAAAAAATACCTACACTAATAAAAAATAGCCAAAAGCCTCGTACTTAAAACGTTAAAAGTTTGACATTCTTGTCTATTTCTTGATACATCATACATTCACATCATCATACATTCATACATCATTTATTTATTTCATTTCGTGATACATTACACATTATGTGTAACCACCATATAATGACATGTGGTCGACCAGCGCAGGCACACCTGCACTGGTAGACCTCACCGTTTGACCGTAACGTGGAAGACTTACATAATGCCAATGATGACTTCACAGTGAAAAAAATACTCAAAAATCAAATTCCCACAACATACAATGCAACGTCTTTCATTTCTTGAAACATTTGCAACCCTAGCTTGCTCGAGGGTAGTCTAGATTCTAGGGCCGGGATTGATAAACGTTACATAGCCTTTGCTTTGGCTAAGTATTATTCCTATCACTGTCGCACAACTGTCAAACTACAAGTGCAAGATAGAGACGGGAACATAGCTAAGCCAAAGCACGTGCTAAGAAACGTGTCTGAATCTCCGCCCCAATGTCTAATGCATGGCTCAATGAACGTATAATTTAGTAGAAGAGAGAATTCAGTATTTCTCTAATTTACTCGTAATATTATCACAACCAAAATAAATAAATTCTTACATCTATACAATTTTTAGTGAGTAAAATTACAATGGTGAACAAACGCAAAACAGTGTTTTCTGTGTAAATTATAATAAGTGATTTAACACAAATAAACTTTGGGCAACTTAATAAAGTCACTTTGAAACGATTATTAAAAAAAAAAACATTCCCTCAGCAAAATACTAAATAAAGTTATGACAAGCTTATAAATAAAAAAATACTTTATCTAATTATGATATTTATCTTGCCATGACTTTATTTAGTGATTATTTCTAAGGGAATGAGGTCTGATTTATGATGAATCCATAAAATATGTGGCAAACAGATAACAAAAAAAAATGGTTAAGGACATTCAGTTACATAACTTCAATCATTTACCTATCAATAACCTAGAACAATCATCAAGTCAATAGAAATCTCTTCTCCTTAGATATTGTTTACTAAACTTCACAGTCACATTTATAAAAATACACGCAACAGCCGCCCGCATCTCAGAACTTTGTAAAGAACATCAATTTATAGGAACGGAATATGTTTTGAGGTAGATAACACAGTTTTAGGCATTAAGGAATACATATTTCCGTATAATAAGCATTTAGGCACATATTATCGCATATTAATAATAACTGCGAGAATAAATACATAATATTATGTAAAAATCCCTGCAAGTTTTGAGATGGAGCAGCCGCCTTTCATATGAGTAGAATCCGCATGAATATAAAATTCTTTATATCGTAACTAAATAATTTTACAATATTTCACACCGTCAGCTTAAAAAAGGCGTAAGTCGTCAGACTAGCCGCGGTAAAACCCTTTTAAAATGCTCATAATTTAAATAAGTATAGGCAAAATTGCAAATTGATTCCTCACCTTTTCCCAAATATGTTAGGCTTTCAATGCAGCTGGAATCAGCTTTTCGCAGGAAGCGAAGGTCATCTTTGTCGCAATGTGTGAAAGTGATGGAGCTATATAGGACGAATAACGCCACTTCCCCAAAATCTTATAATAATCTGTACACACTGTTCAGTTATTTTACCTCTGATTTTGCATCACTGTCAAGATCACAGTGATCTTTATTCTCATTGTAATAAGGTTGCTGTTGGGTTGCTGCTATTGACATGTCTGCCAAAATCGCAGTGATCTTTATATTCATTGTAATAAGGTTGCTATTCGGTTGCTGCCACTGACAAGTCTATCGAAATCATTGTGATCTTAATTCTCGTTAAAATATGGTTGCTTTTGGGTTGCTGCCACTGACAAGTCTGTCAAAGTCATTGTGATCCTTATTCTCGTTAAAATATGGTTGCTGTTGGGTTGCTGCTGTCAGAGTTAAAATAACTGTGAACGGACTGTACGATATATGCAAACAGGTATAGCAGAGATGACACTCTATAAAGCCGAACTTTTTCTAAAACTCAATCAGTCTTTTATTACAAACAAGGTGTTT
Source organism: Dryobotodes eremita (assembly GCA_917490735.1). Lineage (NCBI taxonomy): Eukaryota > Metazoa > Arthropoda > Insecta > Lepidoptera > Noctuidae > Dryobotodes > Dryobotodes eremita. The sequence continues at coordinate 7,356,978 of OU823254.1, read as the reverse complement.
GTCTTCAGGTTTAAACCATGGAGCCATTTTTGAATTTCAAACTTTATTTCGACTACACTAAAGTTCTTAATACAAAACTGGTAACTTAGTAAAGTTCGCGCAAAACTTTATGAGTCCTCTGAACGTAGGCCCAGAACGAAACCGCGCATGGTACAGTTGAGTGAGACTGAGAGAGTTCCCTCGGACACCTATATTATGCATACTGCGCAGCCACTCGCGTGCAACTTCTGTACCGGACTAAGTTGTAATTTTTGTGTAAAGGACTTTATTTCAACCACAGTTACGTTCATATTACAAAAACTGGCTCGTTTTAAACATCTTCAAAAGAAAAACTTTGATTTGTAATAAGACCGAATGTATCTTATCTACGGCCAGGTACTGTATCTACGCCTTTGTTACCCTGAAGATGTAATTATTAGCTAAAATCCCCACAATAATTTAATTTACACATACTATCATAATTTTAATTTCAGTTCATACATTTGTTCACACAATTTTGTGCCGCCGAACGTTTTCTTGAGCTTATCATAATGGAATAATTTTAATTTATTGAACGTAGTTGTAGTGCGTCTGCGCCGGTACTGGGTAGTACATCTCGCCCATTACGTATGGACCGATTATAGCACTGGAATTTGAAAAATATTTGATATAAGATGTATGAATATGAGTGTTTTAGAACACTGTTTTGGTTGAAGAGATAGGTATTTAGATATGAAATTAATGTGCCTCGGAAATGTAAGATAATCTCTTAATTAATCAGTGGTTTTTTAAGTGTGTTTAATTATGTTAGAAAATCTGCCACGATACTGGCAAAGCAAAATTCCAATCGACGAAGTAAATCGCATTAATAGGATACTTGTTTACACACCATGAGAAAGAACGAAAAAATAACAGACTTCAAAATTATCCTGTCAACAAATCCAAATTGAATAATTTTCTAAACACCATTTTCAATTTACTCTCCTCTAAAACATTTCAGTAGGCTGCGTAGAAATTTCAGTAATTGCCAAACCATTTTCATTCTATTTAATACGACTTACCCATGGCTATAAGGTCCATACAAAAGCGTCGGCTATGACCTCGGCTCGTCCGCTACGGGTGCCAGGCGCGCGCTGCTCGACGTGTAGAACAGAACGCAAGGCGTCTTCCACCACGCGCCGAACTGAACCACTTCGTCTGCGGTTACGGGGACGATACTGGAAAATATATGGGAATTCATTATCTGAATGTGGTCAAAAAAACCTTAAGGCCCTTTGTACACGGCACAGTTTCATTATGGTACGGCATAAACCGCGCCGTAGAAAAAACGTGTCCGTGTAAAAGCTTCCATAGTCAGCCATACAAAACGGACGACCGTGCCTACACACGGCCAATAAACCGTAGTTTTTCACGCCAAGTAAAACGTGTGTACAAAGGACCTAAGTGGTACGTGATAAAGAAGTAAAAAATCTATTTCCAGTCATAGGTGCATTGCAAACCTAAAAAATGTGGCAATATGGTTTGTGAGTCATTGGACAGCCCTTTTTTTTTTGGGTGGGAATTCATCAAATGACTTCTCCCGCTCTGGGCGGAGCGGAAGGGGATTTCAGACTCTTACTGACTAAAACCCACTCGTGTTCCTTCAGTTGCCTGTGCGCCAGGGCCACGGTAACTCTTCCGAACAATCCGCGACCCCGGCAGCCATCGGCCCGATCGGACCCCGTCAATGGTGCTGACATCTCTTTGAGGCGCGCGTGGAACACGACCCGCCGTCGACCCGGGCCTGGTCCTTACCGGACGGCGAGCAGCCTATTGCTCGCCGTCCGCAAGCCCGCGCCTGCGGTGCCTGGGAATCTGCTATCGACTCCCGACGCCCAGGGTGTCTCCTCCTGCGGCGACTAGGGGCGTGAGGGCGCAACGATTGCCTCTCCCTCACGCGCTCCGCCTCCTCCTTCGCGAGCATTACTGCTTCGCAGAAGGATGTGACGGCTTCCCATTCCCGCTCGCTTTGTACCATGGCCCGAACCAGGGCCGGACGCGAGATCGCCGCCGCCGATCGCCGCCACGAGGACACGGCGGTGCCCCGCCCAAGCCAGGCAGACCTCCACCGGTCATTGGACAGCCGTGTTCAGCAAATAATGATGCCAAAGATGCTTATGACAATATGGTTTGTGAGTCATTGGACAGCCTGTGTTCAGCTAATAATGATGTTCACCAGCTGGTATGATCATCGTCATCAGACTATAGTCCACTATCATCTTCCTCCTCGTATCCCAAGTTATTTGGGGTCGTATAATAGTCTACTTATAGACATATATTATTAAAATAAAGCTTCGTTCTCACCTCAAATCATTGAACAAATACCAGACCGGCTCCACGTCCTTCGCGGCCGTCTGTATGTACGCGACCAAGTTCTTAGGGTTGTCCTCAACGCATACAACGGCCGCTGACAACGTGTATTCCTCCTCTGATTGCGTTGTTACGTTCTTTTTCTTCTGTTTGTCAGCCCTACTGTTCGGTGTGAGCGGCTCGGTTGGGGATTCGACCTAGAAAGTATAAGGGATTTGGTTCTATTTTTATTCCGATGAGTACACACGGCTACATATCAAGCTATACATTTCCAGTATAAGCTGACCTCTCATTGTACAGAAATCCTATACAATGCGAGATCAGCTTATACTGGAAATGTATAGCTTGCTATGTAGCCGTGTATACAGTCAACAAAAAAATACAATAAATTACCAGACAAGTTATTGACATTTTGCATTTCATAAGCCGAATTTATTATTATTATTGTGTGCGTTAATACTTTTTAAGCGTAAACACACTAAGGTAAACAATATGAAAGACTTGTCTATTACTTATCTGTTTTGTTGACTGTATTTACGAGGTAAAATCTGCTTATCATACAACTGCCCTTCAATATGATATTCGCAATTCCTAACGGAAAGTGATCATACAATTTGAATACCTACTTTCAATCCCGATACGAAAATTAGATAGCAAACGGCAAAATGTTGTTTATAATTTTAATCTATTTATGCCACTGCAGTAATGTTACAGGAAAACGCATATTAATAGGTACAGATTATAAAATTTAGCCGTCCGTGTACAGGGTAGCGTGGCCGAGCGGTCTAAGGCGCTGGTTTAAGGCACCAGTCTCTTCGGAGGCGTGGGTTCGAATCCCACCGCTGCCAAATATCTTTTTGTTAAAATTCAGGAATATTACAGTGAACTTCGTTCGTACATCATTCTCACAAGGCGATAGCAATTTATATAGATACTAGCTTTTGCCCGCGGCTTCGCTCGCCTAATTTAGACTTTGACTATCAATTCGGGTTACAATAGAATTATGATTCGAAAGACACGTGGCGCCATCTATTATCATAAGAAAGTTCTTGATGTTTTCCTCGGGAACAGTACTTTTTTTCGAGATAAAAGGTACCCTATGTCCGTGTCTGTACACCTGAAATTGTATATGCAAAATTTCAGGATGATCGGTTCAGTGGTTTAGGCGTGAAAAGGTAACAAACAAACTTACTTTCGCATTTATAATATTAGTTAGGATAGGATTAGGATAGTTAGGATAACTAAAAGGAAAAAAAAAAGTAGTATTCCCGAGGTAGCGGTATCTCCCAGAATACAGCTGCATATTGGTGACCTTTCATGATGGAAGGTCGTGAACGACTTAAACAAAATGTTCTGTATTATTGTTCTACCAAATTTTCTCTACTATTTATAACTATTATTTACTACAGTCACTAATTACGTAACATTCTACGATGTGTTCCTTACCTTATCATTAATAACAACATCTCCATCTGATTGCAGTCTTATAAGTAGCTGTTGGGGCAGAACACAGTTCGACTCCTGCGTCGGACTCTTTGATGAGCCCGCTTGTGGACTTGGTCTGAAAATATATTGGTAGAATATTAGACAAGTAGGCTAAACTATTTATATTTTTGCTTGACATCTACTGTCAAAAATTAAGCGTTAGCATGTTAGATCATACTCACAATGCGGGCTTTACGAAAATCGACTATCTAAATGGCAATTCGGCTAGGCCGCAGCTAAAATCGCAAGTTCCAAAGTAGAGTAGGTTTCGACTTTCGTCGTGCAGCGACAGGTCGCATGCGGCGGACTAAAATCGACCGTGAAAATGGTCAGTCGCAGGCGATCGCCCGCCGCATAAAGGTCGACATTTTGATGCAAAATGAACTAGTCACCTGCATTTTGGTGAGCGACCAGCGCGGCGAAAATTGACCTAGTGTAAATCCCCCATTATGGTTTGAAATGACTAAAGGCTCCCGCAAACAAGCGCGACGCGACAACGCAACGGGACTCTAGTAGAGCAATTTCTAGGAAAACTTCATGGAAATTGTTCTACAAGAGTCGCATCGCGCTATCGCGTCTCGCCTCTCTGTGGGAGCCTTTACTCGCACTGAGCAAGTGTGGTGATTTAAAGAATGAAATGAAAATGGGAAGAGGCCTTTTCCCTGCTGTGGGACACTTACAAGCTCTATAGTAAAATTATAGTGAAGAAACCCAATTGGTTCTATTCTAATAATAGACCTATACCTTTACCTACCTAGTTATGTAAATAAATAATTATGATATGGCAATGACTTGCCGTGTCTGACATACCGCTGTTTAAGCCCCTGATGGTTTGTGTTGGTACGTTTTTGTTAAAGCCAATGTAACCTTCTTTATTTAAATAATAAAATAATAAAATCTTCATAACATCATAATTACCTGTCAGGGTGTTTAAAGTGACAGCCGGGTCGTGCGCAGTGCAGACCATAGCGACACGGTTTGCCGCCACCACCTCTCTTTGTGTCCGGCTAGAATATAACCATTATTAACACTGCGGAGCAAACGCCCCTCGACGTAATAGCAATAAGACTTCTATTGTATCTCGTTGGGTGTCCTTCAATGGCTTAAAGGTATTAAAGAAAGGATGTAGAATTGTCTCAAAAACTAGAAGAAGAGAGGGAAGATATACAGTGGTTTCTTTTTAACTGGGTTAGAAAGGGATATCCCAATCCATGAGAGATATGGGGATACTGTTTTAGGAAGCATAAACCATTATTCATATTTTATATTTAAATTGAAAAACTGTTTTCGATTTTATGTACTTTTTTGTGACTTTTACTCTTAAACACGTTGTCTACATCTCTTTTAATATACTCTCCTATCGCAGGTATGCTGGACGAGATTTCTTTAGATTTCTAAAGAAATCTTGCTTATTTAAGCATCACCTTTGTATGTACTTTTCTGTTCCTTTCTTCTTGTATGTTTATGTGTGTACATAAATGGTTAAATAAATAAACCATAGCTCTTTTTTCATGAGAACATTTTGGCATACTTGTTTTGTCAAGTGCGAGTTGTATCAATTTTTTTTTTTTGAATTGGTCAGTTTCTTTACAATGCTGTTCGTTTTTGTTTCATGTAAGAATAGAATAGTCTTTATTATGTACACCATAAAAATTACAGATATAAATGTGGAAATTAAAATCAAGGAAGAAGGAAACGAAGGAAGGTGTGAAGGCTCATTTGATTGTATCGGAAGAAAACAATTTGGGCAGCAGACGTGGGTAACATTTTGTAAAATATTCCTCATTAGATTCTATGCCAAGATTATTTTCTGAAAAAAGACCTAATGGTTCCTAAGAGTTCCCCAGTATCTTTATGGTTTCGGATTTCACAATACTTTCCCAGTAAAAAATAAACGCTCTGTATAGAAAAGAGGTCCTCACCATTTCTTTCTGTGTTCCTTTCGCCCAATAAGCTTTTTCTCGAACAGTCGCACCGCCACAATTTATTGCTAATATCGGTGGTAATCTGCAATATAAAAACGTTCAATGTTGATAAAAATTACGTTTTATTCTCTAAATTCTATTTTTTTTTAAGTTTTGTGTTTAGCAACATTTAAATCGTTAAGATTAGAATCAGTTCTATATTTAAAATTTCCTTAGGAAATTTGATAAAAACCAACTGTTTAAATAGCTAACCGGTGCGTGGTTTGAATGTTGGTGAACACAGGCCTAAATACGAGGTGACAGGGACATCGACACACAACCTGATACCATGGATCCAGTAAATGATTCTGAACACCCCTACGTTGATACCATTCGTAAGTTATTTAAAAAAAAAATTTGCTGTGCCATACATTTTGACCGCGTAGGTATTGCACTTTTCTATGAAATCGCAGATTTTTTTTTTGATAACCGACGAGAATTTTCTGCGCTAGAGGGTCTAGAATCATTTGCTGAATGCATGGTTACAGTTTCCGCACTGGTTACAAATTTATCCTGTATATACCTACACATATAGTCTTCATCCACTTTCTAACACGCGCAACAGTTTTAGAAACCCGCAGCCGGGCCTTTGCGCATTGTGGCCGGATACTGCAGAACGCAGGCTAGGACTTGATACTTGAAGTAAACTTATCTAACGCTTCTGGCCGATGAGTCTGAAACGTTCTTGAGCGGTGACCGTGTACTAGAAGACGCACCGTTGACGCTCTCACGAGGTGGCCCGATGCCCTAGTGGTGGTCGTGGGAATCCGCTAGATGAAAGCACAGGAACAGTCGATGTGGCGATGCTTGGGGAGGCCTTTGTCCAGCAGTGCACGTCTTTTGGTTGAATGACGATGATACGTACCTAACGATCCTCCCCCGCTGCACAGTGGGAGTGAATCTAGAACAGTGTTCGCACCAGGCTGGTGTACTTCGTCTGGCCGCTAGTGACGCGCGCACCAGTTCTAGGAAACCACCGCGCGGCTCCGGACCTTCGCGCACTGCGGCCGGGTACTGCAGGGCGCAGGCTAGGACTACGGATTCGCGGCCTTCCTGATGACATACGCGAAATACGTTAATAGCGGATATCGCTAAAAACTTTTGAACAGACTATATAAAGAAAGAAACTAAAAAACAATACATTTACTGACCACATACAAACACAACAATAATAATAATTGATTGACACTTGGTTCGATTTTTATTTGATTGACTGATTTATTTTTAACTGTTAGGTTGATTTTCATATTGAAATTGATTAGTAATTCAATCAAAAATTTCTGCACCAAGTATCGAGGATTTAAAATCTAACGTTAATATGGATCGTCGAAATCTAAAAAGCTTTTAAAAAGCTCAAATGAATATTTTAGATAGTATTTTATGCAAGTACCGGTTTTGCTTAAAAAAAAAATACAATAGATTTGGCAATCAAAACAGGTTGGTGAGAAAGAGCAACAGAAAGAGATGAAATAAGCAGGTCTGCTGGAAGAAATTTCTTAAGTGTGAGTACTATGTACCTACTATAAAGCTACAATTTTCTAGGTTTGTCTTTCATTGACGTGAATGTGCCCTGGCGGCTGAGAGTATGTCATGCTCACTCAAATGTCTCGCTGGTGGTGGCGCGTGTGTTGGATCATTAAGTTCCCATCAAAATGGTTGAGCTAAATGGTGGTGATCCATACGTCATGTTCGTGAACGGGCGCCGTCAGTGGGGACTGGTCATCTCTTGGCTGCCACGGCTTATTTTAATTTAATATTGGAATTGTTTTCGTCTCTTTATTACGGCCGCTTTTAACATTCTGCATCATTCTCACATGCATAATTTCAACATGAATGATGTAACCAATAATTTGTAACCATATTTTGATTTAAAAGAGTGTCCATGGAGTTTGTTGCCCGTTCTTCTCCATAGGTACTTACTACGCTTTGGAATGGGCAACAAGCTTCATCTTTCTGACTGACCGACCCCTTGACAATTCAAAAGTGCCTGTAATTGGTTTATTTGAAATAAATGCTTTGAGTTTGAGTTTGAGTTTTAAGAAATAAGCAGTACCTTTGTACTCAATAGTCATATGCCGTATCTGTATCTATTTTTACTGTGGTAAATAAATAATAAAATAAATAAATGAGAAATTTTATGGGAGAAATCATTGCCCAGCCGGTTAAGGGTAATATTGGAGGTTGTCTTTAGTAACAATTAACCTAGTTGTCTGTTGTGAAAGATAATTTACCTCTTTATTACACTTGAGACATCTGTTGAGCTGATGCCTGCCGATGGCGAACAGTTGTGATATCTCCGACTCCTCCCTGTCCGCTTGTTGGTTGTTCGGTAGCTCGTGGTTTTCTACTGGTACTGTGTCGGCGTCGCCAGCACCTAGCAATTTAGGTACCAATTTATATAACCAACCCGCATTGGGCCGCGTTTTACTTGCTATAGTCTGTTCCAAAAGCATCTGATGAAAGTGTAAACAAGCCCTGTTCAGGTTAAATTCTTACGCAATCACTAACTTAAGGGAATTAAGAACACATTAATATGTATTTAGGTTCCAAGTTTGTATCTCACCACTTTTGCCAATAATTATTGTGTGAATAACGCAGTAATTGAAAAATCACTGACGAAAAATTGAGGTTATAAAATCAAACTGAATCGTCCAATGAAAAATATATTTAAGGTGATTTAAAATTAGAATTTCGGTTTTAAGTATTCAAATAATAGTGCTTTCATTTTAAAGCACTCAATTAGAAGTTGCACTAGAAATTAACATTCACAGGTACTTTTCTGATCCATTTATTTACATTTTCATCAGATATAAACCGACCTAGTCTATACAGCGTGTATCAGAAATGTGTGGTCATATTTAAGGGTGTGGTTCAGACCACCAAACTGAACAAGTTTCTCCATGGGACCAACATCGTAATCGCGAAAAAATTATCAGCTGTCCCATTCATTTAGGTCGAGTAGGTATTGAAGTTTTACATGAGACAGCTGATTTTTACCGCGATTACGATGCTGGTTTATATTAGAAAATTGTTTAGTTTGATGGTCTGAACCACACCCTTCAATTTGACCACACCTTTCTGATACACGCTGTATAACAGAGAATGCCTGCGTTCCAGCAGTAGATTCAATCTACACCGATTAAAAGAAAATTATTATAATACACTACAAAAGTAAGAAGTAAGTAAGTAAATCGATTGCAAAAAATCGGTATGGATAAATAAGCCTATTTTATTAGTTAATTAATCAATCATTTGAAAGTACTGTAGTTATAGAACATAAACGAAATGGTATAGTGACATTTAAATAATTGTGTTAATATTATATTAATTAGATATTGTTATTCATAATAAATATATTGAATACACTACAAAATTATGTGAAAATTCTAAACTTAATAGTTCTGTGATATAATACAAATTCCCACCTACCTCCATAATCTGGCGGTCCAAATAGGATCGCTACTGGGATTTAATGACGTCATTAGTGAAATTATTATGCTCATAAACAAAAATACAAACAAACACCAACAAAAACATCAATTTTGACATATTTACTGATCAGATTACTCCGAAGGAAAATATTAATATCTGCTTTAGTTATATTCCCGTCTCTATCGTTAGTGACAGTTAGACAGTTCTGCGACAGTAACAGCCTTTTTTTTTTTGCGTGGGAAATCATCAATTTACCTCTCCCGCTCTGGGCGGAGCGGAAGGGCGTGTCAGACTCTTACTGACTAAAACCCACCCGTGTTCCTTCATTTGCCTATGCGCCAGCGCCACGGTAACTCTTTCGAACAATCCGCAGCCCCGGCAGGCGACAGTAACAGCCTAATGCCCGTTTTGCCTAATGCTCGGCTTAGGGCTAAAACTTGAAAATCCTCAGCGCGCTTTTATTTAGGAAACGGGTATTAGTGGAAACAGGCATAAGACTCCACCAAAATATAACATTATATAAACTCACCATCTTCTCTCGCAGTCCACCCATCTTCCCTCAACTCCTCTTGACACTCGAACTCAGTAGCCGGTCCAAGAAACTCCAACTCTGTATACTGATATTCCTCCGGATACTGTCCATTCATCACTTGTGGGGGGACTGGACGTACTTTAACGTTTAAACTTGGAATTCGAACAGCCTTAGGCGGACTGTTCACGAGTAGTGCCTTCTCTTTCTTACGCGTCTCGAGGATTTCGTAGTGAATCTGGTGTAGGATGAAACGGTTCCAACTCTGTGGGTGTAGGACTGAAATTCTTTAATTGATTTTTGACTTGCTTTTAAATTTGTTCTGGTACTAACGAGTTTTGCTTAGTGTATGCTATCAATTAATCTTATGCCAATTTATTTAAGTATAGCCGAACTGCTTTATCACCTTAAGGATGAATACCACTCACAAGTCATAAAACGACAAGGTCTATTTGTCAATGTGACAGTTAAAAATTGTTGTCAAAAGTGACAAAGCAATTAGGAGGTCGATTATACCTAATTGGTTGGTCGATCACAACACACGGCAGATTCACTAAGGATCAGAATCTTAATTAGAATTTCATTCGATTGATTTTACAATTGGATTGGTTTTACAGTTATAGGTCATGAACAGAGATCGGATATTCGGATGCATATTTACCTAAAGTTAATTTTTAGCTATGCAAGTATGAAAGCGGCTTCTTAACGTATTTTTTTTGTAAAAAAAGAACTCGGTTTGCCAGGAACACCGGAAATGCATAACTAGTCGGGTGTATAGTATGGAAGCGACTTCTAAAACATATTTATTTATTTTTATGGAATTAAGCAGTATTATTTTTATATTTTATATTTATTTGCAGTCATAGATTAAATTTTGTTTTATTTAATTCTTTTATTTTTGTAATGTATATTTTTTGTTAAAATTGCCTTTTTTTGGACTGAAGGATATAATTATTAAGAAAATCACTTGTAATTCTAAACATTTGCACGCCGTAGTATGGCAAACATGTCTGAACCAATTTTTCATTATGTTATCCTGCATGCACTTTTTATTATTGTATGTATACACATGTTTGGGCAAATAAATTTTTATCTTATATTATCTTATCTTATCTAAGTAATATATCCTGATTGGGCATAAATATTACCTCGGCTACAACAACTTCAATCACTATCTTTCGATCGCTGATTTGGTCCGGTTTGGACACTGAAATCTGACGTTAGAGGGATTGTTTCGATACAAAACCACATTCCATATCATCTGCGCATCTGAATATCCGATCTCTGTTCATGAATGAGGCAGAACTTCACAAATTATAGGGGGTGTCAGTCATTGAAGCCAAGATTTAAATAAAAGTTAACTTAAAAGTTAGCTTAACCATATTTCCTTAGATTAAACTTATTTCACAATTCATTAAGACAGCTAGAAGCCAATAAACACTTCAGACAAACTTAAACCTAAAAAAACACATTCAAAATTGAACTCTATTTCAAACAATACAAGTTTTACCTGTATCAAAGCAACTAGATCGACTCTTGCGTCAGCGCCGCGGTCCGGTATTATAAGCCCTAATGCAGCCGCCTCCGGCACTGTACGGAACGCTCGAAGGAAGTTGTTAGCCTGACACGGCACGCCCCCTGAAGTGTCTAACATTCTGAAAAGGAACCCTGAAATTTTGAAAGCATTGTTATTGAAGTCTGTAGTAAAACAGGTGGTCGCAATCTGTTATGCCAATATTTTGGTGGAGTGCGTTTAGTCGAAATTTATTTGGCAAAATGTTTGGTCGAATCTCATCCGGCGAAGTATTTTTGTCAGAATTTAATTTTGCGATGATTATTGGGCGAATTTCTTTTCCCACAAAGATATTTTATGACGTTAATTTCGTCAACGTTATCTCGTTTAAAAAAAATATCTACAGCGAAATGAAACTCCACCAGTCAATAAGCTATCCATACAAGCACACTTTAAATTATAGTGATTCCATCCCAGACGACTTTTAAAACCTTTGCAGATTATTTATCTTTGGCCCAGTTCCCACACAACGCGCGATTCATGTGAACTAATGTGAAGGGAATACGGACAGTATGTACCTACACTTTGATTTTTAATATGCTAAATCAAAATGACAGCTGCGATCGACTTTTCTTTTTTAAATGACAATTTATCGATTCGATGAATCACTAATGAATGAGCCATACTACAACACTATGCTCCACGCTTGCAACATTTTAAAAAAAAGGTCGATCGCTGCTGTCATTTTGGCCTAGCTAATTAAAAATCAGAGTTTAGTTTCGATGTATGGTTTTTTTGTTGTCATGGAAACCGGGCCTTTGTGTAAAATAACCTAAGTACAAAAATATTATAAATAAAAAGTGAGCATACCCAATTCGCAACTGAGACAAAATTCTTTGGCACATGTATGCGCTAAGAGGGTCGCCTTTACCGGCAATGTGTAATATAAAACCTGAAAAAAGTTGTGTCTTATAATCTAGTGATTAGGTAGGTTCTTAGAAGACCTGCAGCGAACACGTGATACTTTAATAAACGGAGATAATTATAATCTACATAACGGGTGTAAAAAGACACTTAACGAAGCCGAGAGTCACTTGTACTCCCCGTCATTGTAATATTTTTTTGTACTAGACCATATCTGGGAACCTTTTGGTTACGGAGATATTGCAACTTTTATTGACGTAGTTTTACGAAAACGAGTTTTTTAATTTAATAATACAACTTCACATAGACCCCACGACCCCTGTACCGTGGTATGCACCCATAAGCACAATGTTTTGCGTGCGTTATGTTGCGCACTACCGTAAACAGTGATTTTTCACACCAAAATAAAATTTTGCCAGCACTTATTTTTGTGATATGTAAAGACTAAGTAAAGTTTGATGGGCAGAATGCGAAATGACGGCTATGTGATGGGTCTTTTTACACCTGTATAAATAAAAATGAAATGCTGTTCGTTGGTAAGCGCATCACTTGAGAACTGCTGGACTGATTTGGCTATTTTTTTTTTCTGAATTAGATTTTAAGGGAAAGAAAAATCGGAAAAGTTGCCCGAAAAATTCTCCCGGAAAGTGCTTTTTCTATGGGATTTTTGTATGATTTGTGGTTTGTACAGAACAAGGTATGTCGGGTCAGCTAGTCTAACCTAATATTATAAAGAGAAAAAAATTGATTTTCTGCAGATATGCGACTTCTATAAAATACTTGTACCTATGTATCTAAAATGCAAATACAAAATGCAAAACACCAATTTTCTATTTAGTATCTAAATACCTTTAAAAAAAGTATTTTATATTTTATTTGAAATACTTTTCGAGACATATATTCTATTTGCAAAATACTTTACTATTAAGTTTTTCCAACATACCCAGTCAAATTTAAAATAAAATTAACTAAAGAAACTTGTATTGGCGATATTAAAGACTTACCTAACAATAAAAATAAGTTTTTTTTTTTTTAAATACAACACATGTTTACCTAGCTCAGCACCAATAGAAAGACTTTTTCATTATGGTGGTATGATCATGCGACCACACAGGAGCAAGATGAGTGTCGGTATTTTAAAACAACCAATTGGAACCATGCACCTAGCTTCTGACGTTTCATAAGGGCCCATGTTGGTTTATGTGAAATAAAATATTTTGATTTTGATTTTGAACAAATTGTAAGATTAAAATCTTTAAAAAATAAAGAAAATTTAATTCAGCCAAAAGTATTTATTCAAATAAAGTATTTTGAAAATACCTATTTTGGATGTTACGCTTTCACGCTAAAACGGCTGAACGGATTTGGATGAAATTTGTCACATGACTAGACCATGACCTGGATTAGGACAAAGGATACTTTTTATCCCAATATTCTCATGGGATCGAGACTTATGCGGGTGAAACTGCGGGGCGCAGCTAGTATACTATAATTATGGCAGCCGAGGTCATGAAACGCGAGAGCGAGATGGCAGGAGACTGAGCACAGAGGTTTGAGAAATCCAGTAATAAATGTTCACCGTCCTACTCTCACGTTTTATGACCACGACTGCTACCAGTCTTGGCGTTTATTGTTGTAACTATTACAAATAGTTGAATGATCAAGAATATATAGATAGTTCAACTCATCTGTGCGTGCGCTTGTAATTGTACAGCTTTAATTTGTGTGGCAGTGACGCGACAGTCGTCGACTCGTCGTCCAAGCAACACGTGGTATACACAAGGTTTACCCACTCAGCGCCTCGCGCACAGATGAGTTGAACTATCTGTGAAGACATTAGGATCGGATCTTAAGGAATGTCTCAATCTCCGATCACAGATAATTAAAGTATCACATGTGCGCCTTTTTATTTTTCATGCCGAATAAAATATTGTATAGAATAAGAAATTTATACTTTAACCAATTACCTGTAACATAGAATTGCAATAAGAATTAGGTAACGTAGTTTCTAATCCCGGAAGCCCTGTTTTGTTACATTTCTCTAATTCTTCGTTCGAACCGTGTTTATTGTAACGTATATCTATCTGTAATATTAAATACATTATCATTTAAAACAAATAGAAACTAAGATTTAAAGGTCAGGCTATAACACAGAAAGGTATGTAGGCTGACTACATCTTATTAGCCCATATAATGCGTGTATGTACTCAGGAGCAAAGTCTTTGAAACTGCTTGTCTCTGTGTCTGATGTTTTAGAGGCTATAAGGCACTTAACTACAATTCATAATCGCCTGTTTAGCGCAACAGATTTTAATTCCTGGCCTGCAAACCAAGTCATTGACATACTCTAAGATTGCCGAAGTTTCGCAAAGGCTATGTGAGACAGAGCGTATCGGCAAGCGTAGTGTAGGACGCCCCCCAGCTAGATGGACCGACGACCTCAAAAAAGTGGCTGGGGGAGACTGTATGCGAAAGGCGGAGGACAGGGTGTTGTGGCGCAGCATGGGAGAGGCCTATGTCCAGCAGTGGACTGCAATAGGCTGAGTTGATTGATTGATGTGAGACAGAACAACATCTTGGCGTGTCGATAGTATTCCAAATAATTTCAGCCTAGAAATTAGCCAAACTAAAGTTCGTGTTTAGAGCTACGCGAGCTGTCTTTTTATCCAACTTCGTAACAGCAAAGACAGAGTTATGTTTTTAAACAAAACCATCTTGTTGGCGATTTTTTTTTATTTGTCTCCCCTGTGGACGCCCGTAAAAGGACTGAAAATATCAAACGCGATGAACTACTTACTGAACAAAACACTTACTTAAGACGAAACGAAGACACTCTTCAACACTCAGTTGTCATACTTAAATAATTGATATTGTACCTTTTGATAATGCTTGGGTATTGGCTGAGCAACGCATTTATTTTCGTTTTGTCTTGAAGCATGCAAATCATCGAAATTATCTTCTATATACGGCATCTGCAAATATTTCAGATGTATTATTTCAATTTTATATTAGAAAATGAGGAAAACGTCATGAGGAAAATATGAATGTACAGTTTAACTCTTTTCTTAATATCACTCGGGAATCATCGGATTTCCGAATACCAACGAATGCTAATTTCCATGTCCATCAATTATTAGATTTATCATGTATAATAATTTGAATTCAGAACTAAGTACTTTATTGTTGTTTTAATCAAAACAATAAATCTAATAATTGATGGACATGGAAATTAGCATTCGTTTGTATTCGGAAAACCAATGATTCCCGAGGGATATTAAGAAACTGGTTGTACTGAAGATAAGAGATAGAAGAAGACTATGATAGAATACTGAAGAGAGAGAGAGAGAGAGAGAAGATAAGAGTAGGGGAAGACCAAAGAAATGATGGATGATGTGAAAGATAATATGGCTAGAAAGGGGGTGACTACCGAGATCATTAATAGAGAAGTATGGAAGAGGGCATGTTGCGCCGCAAGAAAATGGTGAATCGACAATTTCATTTTGATAATCCTGGGCCTTATGGGCCTTAACGGCTTTTATTCAAAGCAATTTTTAATCACATTTCTTTCCCACGTAGCGGGCACATGTCACCTTTTCGAACTGTAATTTTCATTCAAAATGTTGCCAATGACTTGGTTGGTAAAAATAATAAGGTGCAAGGAAAAAATAACCTTATGGTGCATTTTCGTTCCTTATCAATAAAAACCATATTCTTGTAAAGTATTCCAACAAAAAAAAGTAAAACCTTTTTGTAACATGTTTTGTTGGAGGTTTTTGTTAAATAAATAAAAAACATTGAATTACTATGAGTTTTTATTGGATACCTGATTTCTCTTAAATGATCTAGGATTCGGTGCGTATCCAATAGGGCCTTGCATTTTCATTGATTTCAATACTTCGGGGTCGATCGGTTTTGGTTTCCTGCGTAATGAGATATTATAATATTAAAGTTTCTATTGAAAAACATTCTGCTTATTTTGTAAAAGCGTTGTATAATATTTTCTAGAATAAAATCCGGTAATCATTAACCGCGAAAGGGATGCGGGAGGCGGAGGACAGAGTGATGTGGCGCAGCCTGGGAAAGGCCTATTTCCAGCAGTGGACTGCGTTAGTCTGAGTTAATTGTTTGAATCAAACTCAAACTCAAAGCATTTATTTCAAATAAACCAATTACAGGCACTTTTGAATTGTCAAGGGGTCGGTCAGTCAGAAAGATGAAGCTAGTTGCCCATTCCAAAGCGTAATAGGTACCTATGGAGAAGAACGGGCAAGAAACTACATGGACACTCTTTTAAATCAAAATATGGTTACAAATTATTGGTTACATCATTCATGTTGAAATTATTCATGTGAGAACGATGCAGAACGTTAAAAGCGTCCGTAATAAAGAGACGACAACAATTCCAATATTAAATTAAAATAAGCCGTAATCACCAAGTGCATACAAAAAGTAACAATACTTCGCATAGGAGCTATCCGCTCCGAACGCCTTTAAATTACGCTATTAGCCTTCAATGTTGTGCGACACGCCTAATATCGCTTCTAATCGAAGCATTATTTCTTATTTATTTTCAGATTCCAAATTAGCCAGGAAAGTTGATAGCTAATTATTGAGCCCACTATTTTATAACTATACTAGCGGATACCCGGCGTGAGCTACTACGATAAAACAATGCATTAAGGGGGAAGCGCAAGGGTAGTCCGCGAAATTCAAATTTTCTTACGTTTTTTGCAATTTGAAGGTCAATGTCAGGTTGTATTTTAATTAAAATATGATTCGCGACCGTAACAAATATGGCTTTACAGAATTATAATCATTAGAATCAGCAATACAACTCCTTAAGTTAGAATTGGCGTCAAATGTCATAATTTCATGAAATAGTCATTCAATACAGTAATATGAACTTAGAGAGATGTATTGCTGATTCTAATTCTGTAAAGCCATATTTGTTACGGCCGCGAATCATATTTTAATCAAAATACAACCTGACAGTGACCTGCAAAATTGCAAAAAACGTAAGAAAATTTGAATTTCGCGGGCTATCTTGAAGGTTCCGCCGTAAGCACATTCGGTCCATTCATGAAGTTTTAGTTTATTTTTCCATTGTTTTAGTAGTCTAAAACCATCTTCGCATTATTGCCTTTCTAATGAAATGCGTGTCTAATGCCCGGTTTGGGGCACATCGGTTGGATAGTTTTAAATTCTATAACAAACATAGTTAGAAACATTTTTGGTGCTTTATATTTATAAGTATTGATTTAAAATATTTTTTTTGTATTTTTTTTTTAAATAGTTTGTAAATTTTAAAAATAGTTTGTAAGTCTTCTGTCTACAACACCATTATGGGCCAAATGTGTCTGAAATAAAAAGTTTTTTTTTTTTTATAATACCTGTATATTTTCTTAAAGAACTCCTCAGGCAGTTCGTTGAACCACTTGCTGCCTGAAGACAGCGGCGGCAGCGGTACTGTGCCGTACTGGAACGTTGTGTCACTAAACCCAACGAACGGCATGCCCACTACTTGATCCGCGAACTCTGTAGCTCTGGGAATAAAGTATTAACCATTTTAACATCTCATAATCATAAGGTATCTTGCCGTATATTATATTGTTATTTTATAAATTACTTTATTATGATCCTTACGTCTGGGTATACAGGGTGTCAGGGACATCGACGCACAACCCGTTAAAATACCATAGATTCAGTACCTGATTCTGAACCCCGCTGCGTTGAAATTTTTCGTCGGCTACTTAACAAAAAAAATTGCTGTTCAGTACATTTTGACCGCGTAGGTGTTATTATTATTTTATCAATATTTTCTTTTTGATAATCGACAATAAATTTCTACGCTAGCGGGACTAAAATCATGTGTTGATAATCGACAATAAATTTCTACGCTAGCGGGACTAAAATCATGTGTTGATAATCGACAATAAATTTCTACGCTAGCGGGACTAAAATCATGTGTTGATAATCGACAATAAATTTCTACGCTAGCGGGACTAAAATCATGTGTTGATAATCGACAATAAATTTCTACGCTAGCGGGACTAAAATCATGTGTTGATAATCGACAATAAATTTCTACGCTAGCGGGACTAAAATCATGTGTTGATAATCGACAATAAATTTCTACGCTAGCGGGACTAAAATCATGTGTTGATAATCGACAATAAATTTCTACGCTAGCGGGACTAAAATCATGTGTTGATAATCGACAATAAATTTCTACGCTAGCGGGACTAAAATCATGTGTTGAATTCATGGTTACAGTTGGCGCGTCGATATCCTTGCCACCCTGTATAAGTCACACGACGACGATTTACAGGGTTTAATTAAATATTTCTTTATTTTGAGTACTAAGCAGGTATTTCAGCTGACGGAACCTATTAATAAGCCTCCGCTGTCCATCCGTCTGTCTGTCAGCTGGCTGTATCTCATGAACCGTAATAGGTACAGTTGGTATTTTCACAGAGTATGTATTTCTATTGCCGCTATAGCAACAAATAATAAAAATAAAGTTAAAAATTAAAGGGGTTCTCCATACAAGAAAAGTATTTTTTTCGGCGTTTTATGCCTTGTTATACGGAGCCCTTCGTGTGAGAGACCGACTCGCACTTGGTCAGTTTTTTATTTAAGTACACGTGTTTCTGTGACAAAATATGTTCCTTTCTTTATTTAGATTTTCAAAAAGAACCATAGCATAGTGTTAGTTAACTTGTGTAAACAAGAGACAACGACAAGCAAAGAGTACGGTTACAAAGTAAGACGGCAGAAGCATTCTCGTGTCTAGTAATAATAGGGAACATTACGCAAAACTCTGCGTAGGGGGCGACACTAGCACAAACCATAAACAAACCGCCATGATTCATCATAATCATATTTATTAGTAACAAGTAATTAGTGCAAACGTGATAAATTGTAATAGTTTTATTCAAAGCCAAAGTCAGATCATTTATTTCAAATTGGTACAGTAAAGGCACTTTGGCACGTCAAAATTTACATGAAAATAGAATTGATTCTAGTTGCCCCTTCCAAAACGTAGTTTCGTATAGAGAAGAATGGGCAAGAAATTATATTATTATTCGTATTAAAAAACCTGTACTATTATATTATTTTAAAATCAAATTATTATATTTTAGTCATTTTAATCCTGAGCTTTGAAGGACTTGTCAAAAAACTGTTTACGGTTTGTGCTAGTGCTGCACTCTGGCGGCAGAACATTGCAGTAATACTCCCTATTACAAAATGCAATCTCCACTCTTAAAGTATTAGATTATAATTATTATAGTTCTTTTGACCCGTTATTATTTAAATTTTCGTCGTTTTCCCTAACTATTTTCCGATGTGTATTAAACTAAAAATCGAAAAGAGAAAATCCTCACCTTGAAAAGTTATTGAAGACCGGTTCATGGTTGTGTTGTGGTGAGAACAAGTGCAGATGTCCCGCTTGATCACCGAACACTAACGCCTGGCTAGTGGATGACACGTCCATTACACTGCATAAAGAACTGTGAGTGTCCACCTGAAAATATTATAAAGATGCCTAGCTGTAAAAGGTGAAATATTATGGAAACTCAAGTGAAAAATGGTTTTAGGTGCGATAGAAGACTAGAATTTTGTAAAATGTAATTCAGGTTGTACATTAAACGTCATTGATGTTTTCAATTGTTGTTCTACAATAGGATTTATCAAATACCAATATATATTGAGAGCGTTTTAAAAACAGCCCAGAGTCCAACTAAAGTCTGTAGGTAGCTCTTCAAAATATTGGTGTAGAATCTGCAACCTGTTATATGCGCATATTCACTTTTCAATCTTTTTTATACATTGTGTTGCAAAAAAAGTATGCATTCGAAACTGTAGTATAGGCAAAACGAAATTACCCAGTCTACATAAACCACACCTGAAACATAGAATGCTCAGCACCACTAGGAGCATTGACATGCAGCAACGCAACATGGCCGTCACCGGACAACGCCACTGCTCTTCCAGAGAAGGCAGGCAGGAAGTGGAGCAACAATGGCGGCGACACTGTGGGGAGAGACCAGGCGCCCTCGCCCGGCGTACTGTTGGCGCGCAGGCAGCGCACGTCCCACACTAGCACGTAGGGCTCCGCTACTGCCATGCCGACACTGAGGAGGTGGTATAGATTCTTGAATATTTTAAGAGCTGTAGCAAAGGGATGCCTGACATATTATCATTCTGCATGACATATCATTCTGCATGACATATCATTCTGCATGACATATCATTCTGCGTGACGTATCATTCTGCATGACATATCATTCTGCATGACATATCATTCTGCATGACATATCATTCTGCATGACATATCATTCTGCATTACTTATCTCTTTTACAAACATAGCAAATACTGAAATAACTAGAATTAATATGAAAGGAAGAAGAGAGGAGAATGGATGTGTGTGATATGAATATAAAAGGTTTTCTATATCGCAAATTTTATGTAGTATAAGCCACCGCCTTTATACAGGCTGAGCTCCGGCTTTTTAAATTGTAATTTCACTCTCTCTTTGAACAGTAGATGAACATGGTGTCAAAAAATAAAAAAATTAAACATTTTTGTTTCGAAATCACGTTTAGAAACAAAGTTCAGGATGAAAGAAAATTCAAGAGTGAGGCTTTCATATTACTATTATTTTATTCATCATCTGATATCCACGTAAATAAATAAAAACAAACGTTAGTTAGGTTTTTAAGTGGTCAATTCACAAGACTAGAAAATC
This sequence comes from Dryobotodes eremita, assembly GCA_917490735.1. Taxonomy (NCBI): domain Eukaryota; kingdom Metazoa; phylum Arthropoda; class Insecta; order Lepidoptera; family Noctuidae; genus Dryobotodes; species Dryobotodes eremita. The sequence goes on along the minus strand of OU823254.1, from coordinate 7,336,053 downwards.
AAAACCACTTTTTTAAAATTGAGTTCAGAATTATTTCTTATCTAGCGTAGCCAATGTACAGATGAACAGTTTCTTGCATATTGTGCAAATGCAATAATCACGTCCACCAAAGACGTAAGACATGATCCAAGTGACATTGCATGGCACCACACATAAAAGTACGCGTTTAATCACGTTTATAACAATATCAAAGATAAGATACATACGACTGCGTAAATCCACAAGTGATAAGTAAGTCCCCTTGCATGTCCAAGTCTGAGAGGCAAGCGGAATGTGCTCTGAAGGTATGGTTAGCTATGCTGGGGGCCCGTAAGTCTCGTAACGCGACCATGCCGTTCGCACTGCCGCATGCGACTAAAGAACCGCCGCCGCTGCGGAGAACAGCACAGCCTTCTTCTTGTATAGGCTGCGGAAAGAAAGTTTTTTTTTTTTTAACTGAAAATCCCTGGTACCAAACAGTGTATTTGTAAACAGAAAATACTAAGGGTAGGGTAAGTTGGAGAATCTATAGATATAATAAAATAGTAAAAAAGAATTTTTATCCATTTGTCTGCTTGCCTGGATGTATGTTCCGGATTGGCGCAAAAACGGCTGATCGGATTTGGCTGAAATTTGGCACACAGACAGTTTATAAACATATAGGGTTCTTTTAATCACGATAGTACGTTCCCGTGGGATATTTTCCGATATCCACTCGTGCGAAACCGCGAGCAAAAGCTAATAGGTTAATATATGTAATACCAGTCACTGACATTTACAGATTGAATTTACTCTATGTATTTTCTGTTCACATTTAGCCATTCTAAAGTTCTTGTCTCCACTTTTACGTTAATGTCGGAGTGTGCATTGGCCTAGTCTAACCCCACACACACACACACCACGCTTTAAAGCTTTTCCACACTACATAACGCAGATTTTTACAGATGTCTGGGAGCCTACTCCCTAAGCACGAAGTCCGTAGTTTCGACCAAAGTTACAGGCGGTTCCTACTCCGTATCACTTACGGATATAAGATTAGTCCGGAGCCTGAACTAAAAATTAATGACAACACGATTTGACAGTTGTTATCCTACTACTAGTTAATTAATCGGGAGTAGGGTTCACTTCTAAGTATCGAACTACTTTCGGATAGGCCCGTATCTTTGTTGACGGGCTAAGAGAGTAGGCCCCCTGGTCTCAAAACTCGCGAATTTCAAGCAACATCTTATTTATTTCAGATACAACTGCTAGTGTGCTAAAAATACTCACAATAGCCATCTCAGCCATTTTGTTGAGGTCCAGATCAATCAGCTTGCTTTGATGGCCACCCATCATCAACTTGTTAGCACTCACTTGGAAGATACATTGCATGTCTGTCATATTAGCTGATCTAAAAAAAATAAGATTATTGAGAATGGTTTCGTGTTGCTTGAAATGAATGTCCTATTTTACAACTGGATTTTAAAATCTATATCTAATTACATACATAGGTCATACACAAAATCACGCCTTCTTCCCATGGGGGAGGCAGAAACTTCAGAACGCTACCTGCTACAATCCTTACATACTCCTTTTGCTTCGTTTACGTTCATACATCTGCGGGCTAATTGCGTAACAAAGTATCATTAGCAATGGCTGTCATTTTGACAGTTTAACAACATTTATTGCGTTATTTACGTTGTTGAGCAGACAAATTTTTCGAACATATCAAGCAATGGAATAGCAATATCCTTCAAAATGATTCAGACTGTGATTGATGGTATATTACGCAATTAGTGTGCTAGTCATACACGCACGCCGGTTGCGAGTACTACGCACCTGACCCTTCTGAAGCACATTACCAATAAGGTCACTATACGTCCTCCTAGAGCGTCCCCTCCCGGTGTTACCGCTCATATCTGCCTTGTAAATACCTTTTGTTAGTCACCTTTCACGGCCATCGTGGCCAGGGAAGTTAAGGACCACTCGATCCACAAACTCTCAGACAGCATGGCTATTCTGTAAGCGCTAAACAGTCAAACCAGATGTGTAGCCTCAATAACATAACCATTCAATGGATCAAAGGACACAGCGGTTCGTTAGGTAATGATGCAGCTGACGGACTTGCCAGAAAGGGGTCGAGCGTAGCACCAGTGGGACCTGAACCCATCGTGCCACTCCCCTTTGGGTACTTATACACTCTGGTAAGGAAACGCACCAGGGACCAACATCACAAACTGTGGGTGGATCAAGGTGGCAGGCAGGCTAAGGAAGCACTAGCTATAATTGATGGTCGCCTCATGAAACAGTTTCTCCGACTAACTAAACAACAGCTGCGTACAGTTACAGTAGCTTTAACTGGCCACGAGTCGTTTAATAAACACCTCTTTGTCATAGCAGTCTCAGACAGTTCGCTGTGCAGGGTCTGCATGGAAGACGACGAAACATCAGCTCACGTGCTTCTAAACTGCCCGGTGGTCGCCACGTACAGGGCAAAGTACTTCGATAACCCAGGTACCCTACGTGAGATTGTCAATAACACCAAGGCGTTGCTGGCCTTCCTCAAGAAACTGGGGTGGATCGAATAATCGATTTTCACTCCCGGACGCAAAATACGCGCGTTGACGTGGAGTTGCGAACCCCAGCTCGTATTACCTATTACCTATTTGTCGACTTCCATTTATTCTCTCAACATGACCAATCAACAATCTACGCATACTCTTATAAATTTTTGTCACTACATCTTCTTTGAAACTATTGATATCTAATAAATATTGAAATCACCAATGCATTTGGTTACAGATCAGAATTCTACATTTAATAGCGTGATTGTTTTACTTAGTACTTATACATGATTTTAGGAGAGCCATATTTTCAAGTGTATTTTTTTTTAATTAAGATTGAGTAAAAAGTCCCAACCCACAACACTATGCTGGTTAATGATAAGGACTCGCTTAGAATAAGGCAAGAAATACTTTTTACTTCTCGCACTGGTTAAGACCACCAAGCCAACATAATTCTTTTTGCATCATTATTACTTACTTGAAAGTACGTTTCGGAATCCCTCGGCGTATTTGATGGCGCAGAGACGTTTTGGTCAGTGCAAAAATGCCTTGTTCAACAGTTAGGATATCCCTCACTTCTTCTGATTCATGCACTTGGAATGATGTGTACTTTTGCATTCCTGGACCATAGTATGATGTTACATGACCCTAGAAAAAATGTGACAAATTAGTTACTTTAGCTTATCACACCTATTTACATTTAGTTTAGGATTACCATACCCAAAATCAGCATTTAAATACATCATCCATCAGGCATTTGTCAGTAGCAAGCAGTCCAGAGCCTGAATTTGTGCCCAGTTGGTGGCAATAAGGTCGCCCCCTATTATACACATAACATAACTAGCGAAATGTGTGAACTACAGGTATACCCGATGTCATTTTTCATTAAAGGTCCAAATATTTAAAAAAAATCAAAGATTTTAACCGGACAAATGTCATATGAACCAGCGATTGTTCATAATACCTATATGAAAAGTACACTCGAAGCAACAATAAAATTAGTGTGAAAACTGATGAGTGCTTACATGCAAATGGCTTCTAGTACGCTATGGTTTTAACGAGTTAATAGTATTTAGGAAATTCTCAGGCTAATCAACATAAATAGGTTGTTATTAATTTATTACTTGACAAAAACTGTCACTATTATTGACTTATCCACTTACTCCCTGGTTCCCCATCCATATCAGCTCTTCATACTTGTCAAACACCACTGCAGACACCCCAAACCTGTCGCCGCCGTCCACCAGCACACTAGCCCGCACCTCATACTCCGCTGATTGTTTCGGCACCAAGTATTGCGGAGCATATTCTGCATTGTATGGACCTGAGAGTTATGTGCTGATACATATTATCATACTGGCATCGTCCTACCAACTCTGCTGGGCAAGGGGCTGAGTGGATGACTACTGTATAATGCCATAGAATAGCTTTGGATTTCAATATTCCTTACTTTTCCTAAATATCAGTGAAAGTAGTAAAGTATAAATACTATTTCAAGCATTGTTTTTTTAATATTATTTTGTTGTATTTCTGTTATTTGTTTATTTTTCCTTTTTATTATATGAAGCTTGAGCTTTTTGCAGCAATAATAAGGTAATCTATGGTCTAGCCAGATTCATTGTTATGATTTAATTTTATGTCAAAAAGTAAAAGAACTATCTGAATCATTTTAATATTTCCAATAATTATTAAAATAATTGTTACACATTGCCACTGAACTCATTCTGAGTAAATAACTTTATTGTTTCCTAATTATTTACCAGTGACCCTTGATAAAATGTAAAACAATAAATTAACAGAAAACTAGTATTCATTAGCTAAAGAACTTTATAATAGAACTGACAACTTGCAATGATTTATTATTTATTTGTCCAGTTAGTTTTATGATAGAATAACAATAACATTTTTTATAATTTTGATGTAGGTAATTGAAATGGCGTAGCCAATATTTTCAATTAGTAATTCTTTTTATTAATTATCAAGTCAGAGTTTTTAATTCTATTTTATTTTTTGATTTAAAATAGCAACTCAAAGTAGTACCTCCAACTTTTTTTAAATATTCTGGAAAAATAATTTCTAGTATATGTGGCTTAGTTCAGCAATCAGAAGTCTGGGTAAAATCTCTGGTTTACTTATGTGTTGTCCCACAAAACCATACAATTTTAGGAAATCTATAGTAATATTTTGATCAATATCTACCAAGAAGTTCCATCACAAAAGTTTTTTTATTTAGCAAAGGCTCATTGGTGATAAATCTACCACTACGAGAGCTGATATTTAATTGAAAGTTGCTTAAGAGCTTTGCGTGCCACTTATTTTTGTGTAAAAGCTACCACTTTTGTGCTTTCAGTTATTTGCTGTAAAAACTTATCTCAGAAACGATGTAACATAGACTGCTGAAACAAATATTAGCCCAGCAAAGCATATTACCTATACTATAAATAAATATTTAGAAGAAAAATAAAATCCACAATAAGTATGTTTTTCTCAGATTTATTTATTATCTACTTACTTACTTTAGTTAATAAGTTTAATTAACAATTTTTGTTACCTTAATTTGTACTATTTTATTTATGTTTATTTTATTGCTAAAGATTTAAGTCAGTTACTTAGCATTATTTGTATAATTATATAGGCATACCTGCATACCTATTACCAACTGTGTAAGTAACCAATATTTGTACGCCTTGCAAGGCAGCACATAGTGACTCATTTTTTTTATTATTTAATACTATCATGTACCACTACATTAAACCTAGGTATTTGTACAAATAAATAAATTTGAATTTGAAAAAACAACAAGAGAACAGTACCGACAAAACAACGAATTTGTAAACAGTAATTTTAAATCTAACTTTCAGATAATAACATTACTAACTCAGGGGAAAATACTGTTGTTTACTGATCCAAAAAGAAAATAAAATAGAATAACTTATAACCGATGTTCCACTCAAGGGATTCCTGAAGGCAAAAGTAACCAATTTCATCCATTAATACGACAAATACCTTAGTATTTTAATGAATACCATTGAAAAAGTAATACCCACCAGTTAGCATATGATCCGTCGGCATACAAAGATCGGAATAATGATATTCCATACTAAAAATGTTTCACTTATTTTGATTCACAACATCTATAATCACTATTTTAACTCAAAAGTCACTATATAAATGATTTTAATTTAAAATAAAACGAAATGGATCAAGGGTTCGACGACGGCAATCAGGAATATTTTCAAGTTACTCAACATGAAAGTTGCAATGACACTGTGTTCTCTAGCTGGAAATTGGTCTTTGTTGCTAATACAATACGGCTCACATATTATTCACAAGTGTGCTTGTTGGAAAACAAAATATACTCGCGTCTTGTCATCAAACTGTATTTGCGTTCCGTTTTAAGTACCTATAGTGAATGCAAAGAAAAATAGAGAAGGTCATTATTGTCAATTTAAAATATATTTGGATGTACTTTTAATGGAATGCTTATTATTTCGGTTATTTTCTGAAACGATATTTTCTTCGGATGCGGAAAATAAAATAAGAATATAAATATTTTCGTTAGCTCTGAAGTCGAAAATCGAAAACAACATTAAGTACCATCAAACGGGGTGATGCAGGGGGAATCAGGACGAACTTTAAAAGGGATTTTATCATTGAAGTAATATAGTTTGTTGCCAAAAAGGACTCTCAATGTGTTTACTGTAATATAATTAACGATTAAGTGCCATTTTTGCCAATGAACTATATTATTTCAATGTTAAAATCTTTTTTAAAGTTTCGTCCCGATTCACCCCTCCATCCCTTTTCACCCCGTTTGTACAGTACCATACAAAGAGGGCCAGTCTTCATATAAACATAACTTCGAGATGCCTAGCTCGTCTACCATAATAATCTACTACTAGGGTTGCCAACCCTGGGCGCGCTACAATTGCAGCGGTAAGTCCCCTCTTTGAGCAGTGGATTGAGAGGCGCCACAGCGTCCTCATCTTCCGCCTGACGTAAGTCCTCACTGGACATGGTTGTTTCGGGAGGTTCCTGTTCCAGATAAGGCGGGAGGAAACGCCCGGGTGTTACCATTGTGAGGATCGCCCGGAGGACATGGTGGAACATACGGTGGAGGTCTGCCAAGTTTGGGCGGAGCACCGCCGTGTCCTCGCGGAGGCGATTGGTGGCGGCGATCTCTCGCGTCTGGCCCTGGCCCAGGCCATGGTCCGAAGCGAGAGGGCATGGGAAGCCGTCACCTCCTTCTGTGAAGCAGTAATGCTCGCGATTGAGGAGGCGGAGTGCGTGAGGCAGAGGCAATCGTTGCGCCCTCACGCCCCTAGTTGCCGCAGGAGACGCCCTGGACGTCGGGAGTCCATAGCCGAATCCCAGCCACCGTAGGCACGGGCTTGCGGACGGCGAGCAATGGGTAACTCGCCGTCCGGTAAGGAAAAGGCCCGGGTCGATGGCGCGTTGAGTTCCACGCGCGCCTCAAAGAGATATCAGCACACATTGACGGGGTCCGTTAGGGCCGATGTCTACCAGGGTCGCGGGTTTATCTAAAAGAGTTACCGTAGCCCTGGCACACAGGCAACTGAAGGAACACCGGTGGGTTTTAGTCAGTAAAAGTCTGACACGCCCTCCCGCTCCGCCCAGAGCGGGAGAAGTTATTTGATGATTTCCCACCTAAAAAAAAGTTTTGCCAACCCTACTCTAGAATATAGTATCCTACTATATAATTTAGTATCCTACTATATTAGATACTTAAAAGCACCTTAGGTACAATTTAAAAAACACTGACCTGACTCTGAGACTGAGTAAGTATTTTAATGAAGCATGCACAGGATATTTACACGCTTTCCTGAAGGCACTCCCTACTTTACCTACCTACCAAACCAAAACCACCTAACGGAGACTTCGCCTCCGCTTTGAGTAATAATGGTCTGTGGTCTAAATTGTACCTACCTAGTTAGCAGATTCTCTGGTGGCTTGGCACAACGTAGTTCTCAATGTAGTCTGTGCTTGACACCAGCACCCTAATTACGTAAGTTACATAGCAGACAATCTATCACTATCTGAATCATTTTGAAGCCTATTGCTAATCCATTGCTTCATATGTTCGAAAAATTTGTCTGCTCAACAACGTGACTAACGCAATGAATGTTATAGAACTGTCAAAATAAACCCATTCCTACTGTTAGTGTGTTACGTAATTACCCCGTTGTACTCTTTGCTTGGCATCTAGCTCGTGCACATCATTCTTGTACTTCATTTAGATTCAGCCGATATAATAATTATCGTGGATAACTTTAGGTTGGGTCATCCATAGGCTACAAGTACAACTAACACTAATAACTCAACCTGATGGTATTCTGGCGTTAGGACATCGTTGTTTCGTTCAAACTGCTTCCTATAACTGAATTCCTGGTTATATAAACGGCTTATAGCATTTCACTGAATTTAAGTAATTTTAAAAAATCGTAAGGTAATCAGAAAAAAAAATTGTATACCTACTTAAGTTAGGATAGGATAGGGATCCTAATTAGCCAGTCATGCAGGCTAGCCTTCCTAGCTAGCGCCTGATTTAAAATTCAGACTTGTCAAAAGCCTTGTTGGGTTTATGGCAACTTTAATGGATACATATTAAGTTTTTTCTATGTAATAAATGCTTTCCGTATCTGTCTGTGTCCGCTAAGATCTTACTAGCAGTCTCGGCCGCCCTAGGCCATTTAGTAGGTAGCCGCCCGCCCGCCCCTTTCTGCTTACTTAGCAGCGTAACCCCGCGTTTACAGCATTATACATGGGCCCCGGCAGAATTATATTCAGGGGGATTCATCGTCAGCTCCACGAAGTGAGCTCGAAAGTGTTAGCACCTCGCCTCAAATGGGATAGGTTTAAGTTTGTTTGCTGCGATATTGCCAGCCGCAGGCGCAGGTTGGCCGCACCTAGTATCTGGCCACCCTGGGCCCGGGCCTCTTCGGTCTTAGGGAAAGTCCGCCACTGATAATACATTAACATTTTGTTCGTTTTGATTCGTTGCCACATTTGTAAATTGCTTTTAAACAAATAAGTCTTGGAAAATGCTTTTATTAAAGCCTTAAAAATATAATCTTATATTAGTTGATAAGCTTTGCTGTTATATAATATTTAAACAATGCAGAAATAAAATAAATTAGTTGCTTTCTATGACATAATACTTATTACTATTGTACAGTAGTTGGTAAGAAATGCTGATAATAACTCTTGGTGAATTCTGTCATGAGATCTGGCATTGCTTCAGGTAATGTGGTGATGAGTCGTGCTGGGCTGCCGGAGTATCTAGCGAATGAAGGTACAACTGTCTCTGCAGGAAGCACAGAATTGTCCTCTATCATGCAGCAGTCTTTAAGCACACATCTCCGACCCTGTAAATTAAAACAAGAATTGTTTAAATAGAAATTATGTTTGGATGAAGAAGTAGGGCAATATAGTGAACCTACATGAAGGATGATAAATAATCATTCTTCATTAATTTGTATCCTATTTTATTTTATTGTCGTTAATTAAGTTTGTTTAAATTTTACTTCCAGTTTATAAGCTGTTTTATACTGCTTCTGTCCAATGCCTTTTCTCTTTAAATGTTATGTACACTAATAAAGATTTTATGTAAACATTAGCAGTAAGTAATAAATCTCCCGAATACTATTGTAAACCATTGTATAAATAATTATGCTGTAGATATTCTTTATTAAATAAACATAACATAACATCACGCCTTGTCTCCTCGAAGGGTTAGGCAGAGGTGTACCCAGGTGTATAATACAAACACATTTATTAAATAAATAAATAAATCAACCGTTTATGTGAAATTGAGAGCTTCACAGTCCCACAAGTTCAGTTGGCCTTGTGACGGCATTGCAGTTTGTAACAGTCCTTGACAATTTCCATTTTAGTTTTTAGTTCCACTTTAAGCCACCAGGTCAGATAAGTTTGTGGCACTATACTACATATACGCCTTCATTGCTTAAAAAAATATATATCATAACTTACAATAACAACATTCTTTCCAATGTAGACATAAGATCCCACAACGGCAGCATTCACTACTGTGTTTTCACCAACAAACACATGATCACCCATTTGCAACGGGAAGAAAGCAACACTGGAAAAAAAATTGGTTTGTCTGAGTCTCTTTCATAGAGCATGTTAAATATTTAATAAATTCTACATTGTTGCACAACCAAGTAAATGTTACTGGAACAAGGAAATAAACTGAGTCCACTGATTATCAAAACATTTTTTACAACTTTTATTAAAGTCTATCACTTACCCTTTACTGAATTTCTTAAAAGGAGGCCGAATAACAGAGCCTTTGCTTATAATACAAAATCTTCCAGTCTTCACATTTGCCAAGTCTCCTCTGATTATAGCATCGCTTTGGACTATCACTTTTCCGTGTAGAACAATATTTTGAGATCCACATAGCACTGTTTGTCTGCTTACTTTATTACCCGATGCCTGTAACAATATTAGAACCAGTAACGCACGTCATGTTCCAGAACGATGTTTTTGTGTCCAAACGCCACTTACAGTTTCTACGTATTCTGACTTATTATAATAAGTATCTTGTAGCTCCATTTTAATTAAGTAAATATTAAGTTATATGCAAAAACTATAGTGACTTGGTGATTCATTCGAGGTTGAATACAATTATTTACCAAAACTTCAAAGAAAACTGCGTGCAGGAAAGGAAATGTCAAAGTCAAAGAAAGTGTCAAAATAAGCTAACGTCACAGTGACACTTTTCAATGTTTACATAGCTAGCTATGGTCTTTGATGATAATAAATTAATTAACCGCTGCTAAGTCCGAGCTGCTTTGTTAGCTTCAAAATTTCTTAAAATAAAATAAAATTGCAGCAATGTCATCATAAAAAATGGAACGAAAACGTTTTTTACACCGAATGATTGCACCTAATTTGTGTGTATCTAATTTTATGAAAAATACTTTTAACCCTTTTATTATTCGTAGTTTTAACTCGTTTAACCATTATCTTTACTGGCACAAACTTCAACAAAAAAATTAAATAAGCCATAAAATCATTGACAAACAAAATAGTTTTTTTTTCTGGTCACTATAGGCTGCCAACGTTTTTTTTAGTAAAAGTGTCCAATAATGTAATGTTGTTGTAGTTATTTATTAATAAATCCTAGAACTATTTGAATTGTAACAATAATAATATAAAACCTTAAATTGTTATTGCAATCAAAATTTTATGATTTTAAAATAATATAATATTACAACTGGGATAGGCAGAATGAGACAATGAAAATTAAAAACAAAAAACAGCTTTGAAAAACATTTGGCGCCAACGCAAACTCTTCAGTTTTTCTGCAGTAAAAATAAAAAATTATTCATCATTACATAATAAAAGAAAATGGATAGATACGTTATCCGAGAACCTAGGGTCGGGGCAGGTAAGGATTAAAATTTAGTAGTTTTTCCGTACCTCGTGTCACAAGGTTGTCCAAACAATTAGAATAGGTATATTTTTCAGACTATCCGCAGGGAAATCAAATGATGGCGTTCTCAATGAACGCAGGGAGAAATAATATGATGTAAGTAAAGCCATTTCGCCTATAACTAGAAGTTATCCTTATTGGATTTTAATTTCAATATAGTTTGAAGAAATAAATAGGTAGGTACCTACATTAAAAGACTATTACGGGTAATATTTTGAAATTAAGGTACCTACATAATATGTAGATAGTTCGGTATTATTTTATCAGGAAAAGATTTCGTGGTCTTGAAAAATTATAATTACGGTAGGTAGGCAAGGTAACCCTGTCAGTAACTTTTGGTTATAGTCTAGCACGGACTAAAAAAAGGAGAACTCCACGCCACGCATATCGAAACTGAAGCACCGTACCGATCTATGTGTATGTGTGTCTAAATAAGTGTCTTACTTGTAATATGTTATTCCTTGACACTTTTTCTGGGATGTAGAATTATTTTTACACTATTTTACAACACAAGAAGGCATTATTTTATTTTATTACTTGACTTATACAGTACCTACAATGACGCCTTAGTGGCGGCCGGTCGGCACCTTATGATGTAAATGTGTGCGTGAGGCATGTTTGTACAAAAGGTCCGGCTACTCGTAGTGCTTCATTTTCGATACGAGTGGCGCGGAGTTCTTCTTTTTTTCTAGTCCGTGTAGTCGAGATCTATTTTTCTATCTGGGATTTCTTCTAAATTGTTATTCCTTGGTTTTCAGGCCTCCTGAGAACATTTACTACAACAGGGGACCTTATACACAATTTTCGAACATACAAAATGTTCCTAACTCAAGTTACATGGAAGTTGCTCAAATGAATACGCCCGTTTTTGGACAAAATGTATGTACTGCTAGTCGCTATGATTATCTATTTATTTAGATGGCGGGTACCAGCTGGATGAGAGTGACCGAGTTAGGATCTTGTACTAAGTGGCGTGCGATTGGAGAGGCTTATTTCCAGCAGTGAACAAGTGACAATTATGATGATAATGTAATGTAATGTGCTTACTAGGCACTAATTTAGACGAATTTAGATACGGTAGGCCGAACGTAAGCGGTAAATAAAACCTGTAGGTATAAGCTGACCTCTTGTTCTATTGAAACCACTGACGTGCGGCCTACTGTACGAATACATTAAGATTAGTTAATCGATTGACTTTCAGATGTTACCGGGTCAAACTCAAATGATGACGGGAATCGATCCCAGGTATTTAGCCAACTACTCTGATAACAACGCTCAATTTATAGTGACGGGTGAGTTTTTAATGCTAGCAGTGTACTCATTGCTTTTCCATTTGTAGTAGGCATGGGTTATATGTTTATGAAGTCTTTCGTGAGCATAAGCATGTTCTAACAAACTAAACTCAGAACTAAACCCGTTGTTTCACTGCTAGGAGAGCTAAGACTCGTAGCAGTGAAGCAATGAACTTGAAAATTTCGGACTTTCCATGGTATCCTAATAACAATCTATTCACAGTTTACGTTGATACTATCGGTACCTACATACTTTTAACTGAAAACTTTATGGTATAGAATGATAGGTAGACGTACCTACCCAGGTGCCTAACTGTTTAAAAAATATCAAGCCAAGAACGAGAAAGAGAGCGTACCCTATATTAGTGAAAGTCCAAGATAATAGGATTAGACAATTTTGTTGAGTTTTTGTTGAACTACACTAGCGTGCAATAAAATCGACCCACAACGTGCTCTTCGATTTGAAACAATATAATTTAACAAGGTTTACTAACAATAACCTAATATATTGTATACTAAAACCTTCCTGAAAGTATATAGATTACGTTAGGTAAAGAATTATCAAAACTGATTTATAAGTTTATGAAAAAATCACGAACTTACAAACATGGAATAAAAACTTCCATTTTTTGAAGTCCGTTAAAAAATCAAGTTAAATTTTCATTAAACAAACATAAATAAACAAAATTCTTCTTTTGTCATTTTATTGGCAAAAAAAAGTCACGCACATTATCCGAGCAAAAGTGAGGACATCTGAAGAATTGAGTCGATCTTGTCAAGAATATTGCTTTAATCCAAATATAGTGTATGTACAAATAGACTGTACCTTACCTACCTTCACAGTTCACACAACATAAATTAATAAATTATATTCATTAAGATTTCTGAGATGTCGTCTCTCAAATTGAAAGCACGGGGTGGGCCGATTTTTTTGCACGCCAGTGTATTTTAGTACCTAAGTCTTACTTATAGATACGTAAGATTCTCATGAGATACATTGTACTACAATAGTGCCGGAACCTAATTCATAAATCTCTCTTACTTATTTTAGCACTTAAAACTTATCTAGAAACATTGTGTTAAGATGTTTTTCTGATTTAAGTATGATGCATAATCTTGAGAGCTCCTTGACACGCTACTTGAACATTAAGATGTCTTAAATAGGTACTCACTGTACCTAGTTCAGATGATAAGCGTGATGAGTTTTATCACAGAAATCTAAATCGCGTTTATAGAAGATTATTTTGCCTTGGCCTTTACATCCGTATAATTATGCCAAATTTATTTATTTATTTTTATTTATTAAAACTTTATGCACAAGTAAAAAAAAATACTGTACAAAGGCGGACTTAATGCCTGAGGCATTTTCTACCAGTCAACCTTAGGGTGATGCAGAGACAAAACATGGCAGGTGCAACATAAGGGATAGATAACTTGAAAAATAATAAATACTAATACATAGATACATACATACATACATATAACGAAAATAAACTTACTCAAGAGAAATAACGATAGGAAGAGGAGAAAACGAATCCAGCAAATCAGCGCTGGGATGATTCTGCCAACTTCTTACGAATATGTTCACGTGCCTTCACTTTAAAAGTAAACCAACTGGTTGCCGTCCTGATGTTCAGAGGGAGCGCATTCCAAAGAAAGACCGCCTGGACAAAGAAAGAAGAGTGAATGAAACCAGAGCGGTGGGAAGGACATCGTAGAAGACGATTGTTAGTGGAACGAAGATTTTTACTATGCGCGGAGCATAAGTATTGAACATGTGAAGTGAGGTAAGAAGGAGAAGTAGGTTTGTCAAGAATAGAAAACAACATAGACAGAGCCCTCAACTCTCTGCGCTGACGAATAGGTAACCATTTTAAAAGCAACCGGTGCGCGGACACATGATCGTACTTACGAAGATTGAAAACGAATCGAATGCAGTTATTTAGAAGGCGGTCAAGTTTATTGAGGAGATCAGCATTCAGGTCATAGTAACACACATCACCATAGTCAATTATGGGAAAGATTAGGGACTGTACAAGCATTGCCTTTATGTATGATGGGAGAACGTTTTTCAACCGATAGAGCGACCGCAACGTACCGGTGACTTTTTTACTAACAGTCGTGACCTGTTTTCGCCAGTCAAGACAAGTGTCGACATGTAGACCAAGATCCTTAACATCGGAGCTAAACGGGATGACTGCGTTGTCAAACATTACAGGTGGCACTGTTAAGCCATTTAGCTTCCTCATACTGTGGGGGCTCCCTACAATTATAGCTTGACATTTGTTAGGGTTAATCGCCACCCCAAATCGATCAGACCAGTTTTTAACCACTCCTAAATCCTGATTTAGCTCCTCAACCGCGTCGGATATGTTGTCAACACTTGCCTGGCAATAAAGCTGCAAATCGTCAGCATAAAGATGATACGCAGTCCGAGGCTCGATGGTAATGAAATTAATAAAAATGGAGAACAAAATAGGAGATAATATACCGCCTTGAGGGACGCCAGCTGTAAGATCACAAAAACTCGACGAAGAGTCTCCAGAACGAACAGACTGCTGACGCCCCTGAAGATAAGAGGCAAACCATTGCAATACCTCCCGAGAAACCATAAGATAGGAAAGGATGGATAAAAGGACTTCGTGACTGTTTATTAAAAGCGTTGGAGAAGTCAATTAACACTAAGACTGTAACTTTAGTGTCTTCCATTCCCCGCCTTATATCGTCAGTCACTTTAAGGAGCGCTGAAACGGTACTGTGCCCGGGCCTAAAACCGGATTGTAATGGACTGATGAGGGAGTTGCGGTGAATAAAGTGAGAGAATTGTTTATGAACACTGGCCTCGAGCACTTTAGATAGAAAGGGAAGGATGGAAATTGGGCGAAAGTGATTAGGAAGAGAAGGATTGGGTATCTTAGGTAGGAGCCGAACAAGGGCTTTACGCCATAGGGAAGGGAAAGAACCGATGTAAAGGGAGAAGTTTATGATGTCGGAGATTGCAGGAAGGAGTTGATCAAGAGCCTCTACGATCATATGGCGGCTGATATCATCGCAGCCCACGGCTTTAGATTTAATGGAAAGGATAATCTTGATCTCCCCCGGGTCGACTGGGGTGAAGACAAAGGGGTTAACATTGGGACGCGTCAGACCAGCAAGGTAGTCGAGGGTTTGACATTTGGTTAGACTATCCAGAGCGGGAACAGTAGAGAAATGGCGATTTAGATCGTCCAAACCAATTGTGTGAGGAAGGTCTGAAAGTCGCGATTTGCCGATGCCTAAAGTTCCAAGGAACTTCCAAATATCGGTAGGAAAAGAAGAAGTGATATTATTTAGGACGTGGCGGCGTTTAGCGTTGCGTATCATCTGATTACACCGATTCCTAGCAGCCTTAAAGAAGGCCCAATTGTTCTCCGAGCGATCCTTTTTAAATTTCCGAAACGCGCGGTCCCTCCGTCGCATTGCCATCCGAACTCCCATGTTCATCCAAGGAGCAGGCGGACGCTTCAACTTGATTTTCTTGATAGGAGCATGGACGTCATATAGCTTGACCACAACATCGTTAAAGAAACTAACTTTTTCATCAACTGAAACTGCTGCTTCCAGGGGTGACCAGTCAATATTGGACGCGTCTTGTTGAAACCTCTCACTATTCATACGCGCAAAGGCACGCCTGTACTGGAATGTTGGTTTAGTTTTGGGGGTTTAAGGACATAGGATAGGAAAATAAGGTCGTGATGGGAAAAGCCAGGAGCATCGTGTTGACCATGTGAGGAAACTAGGGAAGGATTAGAGGAGAGGATCAGGTCAAGCCAAGTATCATCACCGACTACATTATGATAAGTGGGTTGGAGAGGCAAAACATGCAGACTGGCTGACTCGATTAGATGCAGGAGTTTAAGGGACCGAGGGGAGTTATGGGCTAGGAGATTGGTATTAAAATCCCCCATAATTATGTGATGTGCATACTCCGAACCCAAAGATTCAAGTACCGATTCGAATTCAGTGAAATAATCGATGGAAGGGGGGCAATAGACAACACCAAGGATGGTTTTAGCTCCTTTGACACAAACCTCGAGGAAAAGAAACTCCGCGGATTCATTGGAAGAAGAAGAAGCTACAATTTTAAATGGGAAATATTCACGAAGGTAGATGGCTACACCACCTCCCCTCCCCTCTTACCGATACGGTCATTCCGAAGAAGAACAAAACCGGGGAGCGGGTAAGTGGTTGAAAGCAGGTTAGGTTTGAGCCAAGACTCTGAAATCAGGACGGCGTGAACGTTGTTGTCGGAAAACGTGTCGTACAGTTCGTTATAGTGACTAGGAATGCTCTGAGCATTGAGGTGGCATTCGTTAAATAGCCGGCCAGAATTTTGGCTGAAATTTTTCCGTAAAAGAACACCTAAGGTGTCTGTAAGAGAAGTGAAACTTTCATCGCTGGAAGAGGCACTAGATCCCTTGGCAGAATAAAATGATTCGTTATCAGATGTCATTAATATAAGAAAATAAAATAAATATCTATAAATATATAATTATAAATAACGCTAAAAACTCTACACGAATGACTGGTACGACGTTTGCATCTCTGCACCACCCGCCAGCTCACAACATCATATAAAATATCTAAACACTGGTTAAACTAATTAAATAAAAGAAAGAAGCACACAGCAAAACCATATAAATCTCAATATGTTTTTTATTTATCAACTAAGAGTTAATAACTTTGATGAACGAAACCAGCCAGATATCATCATAACTTGGCCCTTCGGAAGAGTCAATCGTGTTTTGTCAAATTATGAAATGCTAAAAAAGTTTCTACTGATGTCTTATTCATCTTGCACTTTCCATTTTTGAGACTGTCTTGTAATTGCAACGGAAAGCAAAGCTATTCAACACTTACAACTACACAGTCTTCAATAATAACAGGGTATCTTCAATCGAAATGTTTTAAACTTTCCAGGTCAACAGATGCAAAGGGAACCTAATACTGCACCACTTTTAAACACTGGATTTGGAACCAATTACCAAAACTCCAACTTCGGAGGAGCTGATAGGAATAAACCTAAAAGTTTTACTCCTCAAGTCTTAACGAATATTAATAGTGGCAAGTTAATGAATTCTTAGAAGAACCTCTGACTGGGCAGCACTGTCTTGATTTTGGAGAAAGATTAATTGAATGAAGACTCATTTATTTGTACTAGTGGTTGGCAAACCATTGGTCTAGTCTAAAGTTCATCAAACTCGCAAGAATGGCTCGTAAATGATAGGTTTCCCAAGATTTATCTATACCGAAAGTAAAGTTTTACAGATCTGACATTAAATTGTTGCGTACCGTCAAACGGAGTGAATAGGAATGCAGGGGTGAATCGGAACAAAACTTTAAAAGGGATGTTATTATTGAAATAATATAGTTTGTTGCCAAAAATTACTTTAATGTATTTACTGTATTATAATTTACGATTAAGTGCCTTTGTAGACAACGAACTATATTATTTCGACGTTAAAATCCATTTAAAGTTTCATTCCGATTCATCCTTCCATTTCTATTCACCTTGTTTGACAGTACCTACCTACCTATTTATATTTGAGGTTGTCTATGTTTTATCTTTGAATGCCAAAACGGTATTTGAGCATGTTTATTTCTTGTTTCATGAATAGCACCACCCAAAGAAACACCTAAGAATATTATCTCGTTCAAAGGAACTCCAAAACTCAGTTTCCAGCACAAGCAACATACGCAAATTGAACCAGTTCAGCAGAACACAATAAATGGTGAGAGTTATATTTAACTTCATTAGTGACGGAACTTTTACATTCTTGGTGTGTAAATGAACAAAATACTTTACGTCTAACGACTAACTTTCTGGGGAAACTTGCAACAGGAATCTCAACATAAAGTAAATACTTACATCTAATTCCTTCTCTCCAGGATAATTTTACAAACACATACACAAAGTCGCGCTTTTTTCACATGGTGGTAGGCAGAAACTGCACAACGCCAGGATAATCTTCTACTCACAATACCTAATCTATTGCATATTTGCATTACGTATTCTTTACTTCCCTTATAAATAGCTTAGCCATTTTACGTATGTTGTTGAGTAGCTAGATGGGTTCCAAAGTCTGGGGTCTACTTCCTAATCACGACGACCGTAGTTTCAGCCAAAGTTACGGGTATTTCCTACTCCATATCACTTACGGACTTAAGACAAGTTCGGATCCGAACTAAGAATGAATTACAATACGATTTGACAGTAGTCCCTACTACCGATAGGTATTTGCCCGACCGAAAATATGAATTTGACACTTGTTTTGACTGATCAACTACTTTCGGTCGGCCCCTATCTTCGTCGTCGAACTTAGAGAGTGGGCCCCCTGTAAAGGATGACGTATTGAACGAGCCTTCAGATCAACAACAGGACTCATCTTGAAACAAAACATGCATATGATGTAAGAACCCACAAAACGTGCGCTGTCAGACATAAAAGTATTCTTGTCCGACCTGTGCTAAAGCCTCGTAACTCGCTCTAACAAGCTCATTACTCTGTATTTTCGAGAGAAGTAAAGTTGTAAAGGGAAACTTCGCGATACTTACTTGGCAGGATACGCGTTTCAAGTTGCGCCCCCAATGGGTTGTGACTTCAAAAAGTCTCCCTATAACCGTATAAGAATGTGATTTAATTTAATTATATACGTGTACACACTTTGTGCGGGACATGGCCGGGTTTGGCTCGTAATGACAGGTTTTGTTTGACTGTTTGAGTATTTATCGCTATGGAATTGAATCTGTTGCGTAATAAGTAAAAACAAAAGTGTCAAGAGCAACAACAAGTCCTAGAAAAACTTTAAATGGACTATTTTATATGGCCTATCTACTCCTTGAAGTGCATTTTCATCAACTGGACATTAGGTCTTCCAAATTGTAACACTTTAGCTGGTTCGGCAGTTTCCATATTAAGTCGATCCCCGATATAAATAATTGTCTTGTGAATCTATGCAGGTAGGTACCTAAACTAACCAAAATATTTTCCCTTTAAAAGTAACGAAATAACATTAGAAAGCACACCTGCACCCTAATTACGTACCACACTATCTATCACAATCTGAATCATTTTGAAGCCTATTGCTAATCCATTGCTTCATATGTTCGAAAAAGTTGTCTGCTCAACAACGTAAATAACGCAATGAATGTTGTTGAACTGTCAAAATGAAACCCATTCCTACTGTTTGTGTTACGTAATTACCCCGCTGTACCAGTCTTGTGCATTTTTGTAATACTTAAGTACAACTAGTGACAAGTTATAGGCTAAGGACCCGTTCACACGGAGCGCAGTCACGAGCATAAACATGTATACACTTGGCTAAATGCAAAAGCGATGTTTTCCTTATTTTTTTAATCTAAACTAACTAAAACTATTTACAAACTAAAAAATGGCGTCAATAAATTCCTCCGCATCGCTGTCGACTGGTGGCTACCCAAGAGACTGGCGGCATTGCCACGTTGTATGGCAATGCTTAGCCTCTGGCCAAGGTAAAAGCCAGCCCTTGGGTCACGGGAAGTGTCAAACGGGCGTTTGGAGATTTCCTTGAATAAAATATGGGCACTCGGACCCCACGGCCAAAGGGTTTCAACCCCAAACGGCTCGAAAATATAATTACCGACAAGGTTGTTATACTTACGCCGCTTGAGGTTTTCTGCAGCCGCAGCAGCGGCGCCCGCACAGCACGCCGAGACACGAAGATGGGATGGCGCAAGAGTATCGACATTAATTATATTTTTTTATTAGATGTAAGTTGTTATTCATGTACTTATAATTTCAATTCTGAATAAATAATATTTAACATATTTCTTAATTAAATTTTATGTTGTAACGAACATAGTATTTTCGAACCGATAGGTTTATGTAATATGTCGCATTTCAACGATGCATTCCTTATTTTATACGAAAAAATCGCTATTAAAAGTTGCCAAGTGTTGACATATTAGTGCTCGTGACTGTACGTTAGTACGATATTTTACTGTATAATTTTGGGATCACATGGCAGTTTCATGTTGACGTGTGATCCTAACTTTTACCGTAAAATATCGTACAGGACAGCGCGTGGTTAACCGCCGCTTATCTTAAATAGAGAAATCTTATTTCTAGCCACACCCAAAAATTCTACTGATATTGCAGTGACGAAAAAAGAGCCACAGAACCAAGTCATGACGAGGATGGACAGACTAAAGGTAAGTAGGTACCCATACCTACTCGTAGGGATCTACAACATACGTGCAAATAGCTAGGGCCTCTCTTGTTTTAACATATTACGAACGCCATATTTACTTTGTTACAACATGTGCTTCTCAAAGAAAGGGTAATAATCCTGCCTACTAATTTTCATAATTCTCACACGTCATATTTGAGTACAATTATTATCGTCCCCTTTTAACTACCACTCTGTTATATTAGCACTGCGTACCGTCCCGAGAGTATAATACCCCATTCTACCCAAACCTGTATTTAATCTCGCATTTATAATTCATATAGCAGTTGGATTGCATAACTTTACTATAGTTGAGGTAGCCGTAACCCAAATATCTCACCTCATTTCATCAAAAGTCGCATATCAATCTCATAAACTTGAGTACCTCCATTTTGTTAGACCTTCTATCACACCGTTGTGTAACCTAAACAACTATCTATACATGTAATAAAATTGTAGCGGAGTCATTTTTGCGACGTCTGGGAACGATTATAATGCCGAAAATATAGTTTTTATAATTTTTGTCTGTTTGTCTGAATATATGTTCCTTCATCGCATAAAAACTTCCGGATAGATTTTGTTAAAATTTTTCATAGCTGTTCCCTATAAGTCAGGTCAGTCTAAAGGCTATATATTATCACGCTATTTACTATGAGGGAAGAGCAATATTGCAATTTATTCGTACTCTTCTATAGTTTACCGCAAAATGTAAAAAGACGAGTCAAAATGTTAGAATATTGCAGAGACCTACAGATTCAAACTTTAAATGATCATCATCCTGATATACAGTTCGCGCAAAACTTTATGAGCTCTCGGAAGTTGCAGCGAGAGGCTGCGCAGTATGCATAATATAGGTGTCCGAGGGAACTCTCTCACTCTCACTCAACTGTACCATGCGCGGTTTCGTTCTTGGGCCTACGTTCAGAGGGCTCATAAAGTTTTACGCGAACTGTACCTTTAAGGACCTTAGCAGACAATCATGCCATAATACAGGGTGGCGACCCCATGTACGCACAAATTGTTATCATGGATTCAGTACCTGATTCTGAACCTTCTGACAAAATTTCAACGAAGGAACTGTGGAAATTTTTTGCTGTTTATTTTAAACAAAATTGCTGTTGCATACATTTTGACCACGTAGGTATTACAACAACTAAACCACAACCTAACTACACTAACTATATACATATTTCTCTAGTGACCACAGTCGCTAAGGTGCTTGATGGTCTGCTTGATACACAGCTAAACCAACGTCTCATGCTGCATGACAATCAGTTCGGGTTTCGGGCAGAATTTTGTACAGAAAGTGCAGTTCTGTGTCTTAAGCAAGCCGTCAGGTATTACACAAAAATAAAAACTTTTTTACAAATATTCAAACGACTTCCAAAAAAAAAATAGTAAAAAATAGCTTTAATTTCGGAAGTAGGTCGGTCTTTGCTGTTGTATTTGAGGCGCGGACCAAATACAATCTTGGTGTGCCTCCCATACAGCTAAACGGTGTATGTTCCTCTTGAGCGAATGGAACAATTTAAATAATTCGGTCACTTAATCACCACTGACCTTAAAGACAATGCTGATATTGAAAGGGAACGGAGGGCTCTTTCCGTGCGTACGAATATGATAGCCGCAGGATTGCATGTTGTACTGCAGACGTAAAGGTGACGCTCTGTAGAGCATTTTGTACCACCTACACATGCACCTTGTGGGGGAAATATTCACAGGCGTCGTATGGAACCCTTCGTGTTCAGTTTAATAACGTGTTCAGAAAACTGATGGGGTTGCCATGGCGTTGCAGTGCGTCAGGGGTTTGCGGCGTAGATTGTTTTTACACAAGAATGCGCAAGCGCACAGCATCAATGGTGGGTCAAGTCATAGCCAACCCTAACAGGGTTCAGAAAATGATTGCTGACAGGGTGGACTATCCATACTTGTCCATATGTCATTCACTGCTGTCAGTTACATGATTGTATCATCGTATCGTGTTGTTTTTCTCATAGTTATAAGGACAATGTTACTAACCGTCTAGGAGTCTTCGCTTGAATTAAATATTTTGAATTTGAATTGCACTTTTCTATGAAACAGCAGATTTGTTTTTTATAACAACAACAAAGCAAATAGCGTAAAAGTTCGACGACTGCCTTGTAAACCTATGTTTGATTCCCAAAAATTTATATTTTTAATGCTTCCTTTTTTACATTATATATTATACATTATACATTATTCTAAATTATTATATGACAGTTCGGAGAAGGTACACAGAAAAACATTAAGTTGCCTTCTTCTGTCATATTTGGTTATAATAAAAATAAATATCTAGAGATAGGTGACTGTTAATGAGAAATCCCGTGTGTTTACAATCTACTATTATAATATTATTTTAGTTATAGTTGTTGGTCAGGGATAATCTGTAAGAATGAATCAGTCAGTGTAGCAGTGTTGTGTAATTAGGTAGTATGGGTACGCCGGCGTTCATTAATCTCCCAAAAAACGAAAAACTTTGCAAGCAATGGGAAATTACTACTGAAGGCTGCGGGTGTCGACTTTAGAACGAGCTCCTTCTCACGCGGACAACTATACGTAGCTTGCGCTCGCGTCACCAGTCCTGACTCTCTTCGTATTTTGACTGCTGAGACCAAAACTACAAACGTAGCATATAGGAAAGTTTTATAAAAAGGTGGCTTTTATTTTTAACCAACTTCACAAAAAGGAGGAGGTTCTCAATTCGACTGCATTTATTTTGTTTTTTTTTGTGTGTGTTAGCTCAGATTTTTTTTTCTGGGTCAACAAATTTGGATGATTCTTTTTTATTTGAAAGCTGGTGCTTCACATGTAGTCCCATTTAAATTTTATAAAGTTCTGACTAGAAGTTTTTGAGTTATCCTTAATACTGCGTATTTTTTCCACTTAGTTTATATTGTTGATGTTTTAATAATTTCCTATCACGGTTATTTACATATCAAGTAGTGGTATACGAATATGTCTGGGGTAGGTAACACAACTAAAAAGTAAAAACTTTTTTACAAAAGAATAACCGACTTCCAAAAAAAAACAATAAAGAACGTGAAAAATAACTTTAATTTCGGAAGCCGGTGGCTAACGGGTTCTCGCTCTATGGCACAATAGACTGCGTATAAATAGAGTAGGTAATTGTACATAGCTTTAGATTCGTGCTTCCCAAAATAATTATAAATGTTCATACTGTCTAGGTAAATAATACCCGTAGTTTATTTTAAAATTACGTAATCTGTTTTAATATTCCGATTAGGTTTTATTTGAACGCTTCGGTACAGATTGCACAGAAAATAACCAGCATATTTCTACATAATAAGCAGCACATTCCTCAACTATTTACTACTAGAATTATCCACACAATTCACTTAATTATATCTGCAACCGTCCTCAACGTAAACCCACATCAAAACACCGCCATCGGTCTGACAGGCAGCCTCTATCAAAAACCATACAGCGTTGACTCATAAAATGAAAACTTAAAGAAATTGCTTGTGATAAAAGTAAGAGCGGGGAATTTTTCTCCTTTGTCATCTCTGTCTCTCTGTGTATCTGTGGCAGTGGCCTAGAGGGTCACGCAGTGGGGATAGTTTCCTTGAATTTGATAGGACGTGGTAATGGTTAACTTTCTACATATTTTCACAGAGGTCATGGCGAATTGCGACGCAAATTATTTTTTGTACACATAAGTTATAATTTCTATGTTTTTTTTACTGTGTGTATAGTCACGAGCACTAATATGTCAAAACTTTCAATAACGATTTTTCGTGAAATAACGAATGCAACGTTGAAATGTGACATACTTCATAAACCTTTGGGTTCGAAAATACTTTGTTCGTAACAACATAAAATTTCCTTTTAAAAATTAAGGAGAAAATCGCTTTTAAATTTACCCAAGTGTATACATATTTATGCTCGTGACTGTACATACCTATATAAATAATAAAATAAATTAATGAAATTACTTAGGTAGGTATATGTTTCTTAATTCATCATCCTTATCATCTTCCTGTCCTTGTTCCATGGTACTTGTGGTCGTCGCAACACATTTTCTTCTTCCACTCTCCCCTGTCAACCGTCATGCTATCATTCACTTCCTTCTCTTTCATATGATTCCTCACACAATCCATCCAACGTTCCTTTGGCTTTCCTCTCCCTCTCCATCCATCAACATTTATATTCTCCACACTTTAAGTCACACGCGTTTCCTTCTTCTTCATCACATGCCCGTACCAAGCCAAACGTTTTGTTTCTTAATGATTACATTAATAATATCAGGATTTGTCATCATGAGCATTAGGTATCTCAACCAAAAGACGTCCACTATTGCACATAAAAATTTAATTCTTGGTATAAAAAATAATTTTGGTGCAACAGTGATCACCTATTATATTGTTTGATTGATCACACGCACTGAACTAAACAATTTCCTCTCCATCTTTTTGATAGTAAATCAATCGCTTACGCCAATCACAAGTTCAGTTCTTGCCATCGATTTGTTCTAAGTAAACAAAGTGAAGTTCATTGCGGAAGGTGTGCCGGTGCGCGCGGCCGATGCAATATCCGTGCTTTGTCTTTGAAAAAAGTGATTTCTCGAACATCCCTTTAGGCCGTTCGATTTAGAGCAAAGAGATAAGTAGGGTCCGCTATTTCCTCTGCCATGCCTTATTTTTTTACCAGATTATTGTCGGCATCTCTGTCTTTGCTACATTTTGTTTCTTGTAAGTAGAATTTTCTAGACTGAAGACTGAGAAGACTGAAGATATACTTTACATAACACGGCTAATTATTGATCCCTAATGTTAGTAATTCAATTATGATAAAAGCATCCATTTAGCTAATGCTTAATGAAATAGGTGCATTTAGGAATTTAACTGATTGATGCTTTATTGAGAATTCGGAAATTGATTTAGGGGCAACAACTTTGAGAGTACTAATTTCAATATTTTTTTCATCCACCATCCTTTCATTTCATCGGTATTTCCTCTATCTAGCAGACATATTTAAAAGAAAAAAAAACATTATTGTAGCGGCTGACAACAGACGCATTGATGGACGAACGTGTAAATGTGAGCCGCAGAGAAGCCGAGTCATACATACATGAGTCCATCAATGCCTGGTTGCGACCAAGGCTTGTATAGTACTTTTCTCAAATAATGCGCGAAAATTCAAACTAAGTACAATCAATTCCAGAATCAATGACGAAACGAACTTTTCTCGAGCCAATATATGTTCATTTGTTTTTTTACACTTTAAACAGCTCTATTTGCTAAACCATTTCGAGATTTAAATAATATCTTTGTTATGTTACCTCCTTGGTTGCCATGAGTCGAAGTAAAAAGTTAATTCCATTTTTAAATTACACGACAGATATGAGTTTTCGTAGTAATTTATTCGGCCGCTAAACACGATAGACATGGATTTTCATATTAACATTGCCGGCCGCTGCTCGCATGTGTTAGACCAGTACAGCATTTTTGATTTATCTCGAAGAAGGTTGTCAAAATAATACTCGAATTTCCAAGCATGTTTGAGAAAAATTGCATTCTTATACTATCACTCTTAAACAATCTGAGAAGGTATCACTAGTTTACCACCCATCGTATAAAATACATAAAATAAAACGACTATACCTAGAATCCCTCCCACTCATAAATAGCTTATGATCGCACATATCTACAAAATGTGGGGAATGTTATAATAACAAACGGTCGCATTCAGGCGCTACACAAAAGCGGTCCGCGGGCGTTTTCCGGTCCAGTTGAGAAGGTGCTTAAATGGCACAAGGCTTTGCAGGACATTGGCGTTTTTGTATTTTACGAAATAGTCGGTGAGTTTGATTGATGAGATAATGTTGCTTTTTATTCTTTTGATAAGCTTCATGCCATGTTGGAGATGTAAGAGGCAGGATGGAAGGACACGTTCACGATATTGATTATGGCTGTATCGATAATAATTGGATTTTACCTTCAAATCATGTTTGTGATAAATATAACATCACGCATGTATTCCCACAAGGGTTAGGCAGAGGTGTATCTAAAGAACACCCACATTTCGCCAGATATTTTTATGTCCCATGTAATGGGGGGCGAGCCTATTGCCATCAAGCGGGCACAAATTCAGACCCCGGGCTGCTACTGAGAAATTCCTGATGGAAAAACCCAATAACACTTCCCGACCTGAGAGTCGACCCCAGGACCTCACGCTCAGCAGAGGGTCATAGTCTCTTAAGTTAAATTCTTCTTCTTCCATTTTTTTGCCATGGTAAAAACTGTTGCTTTATAAGTATTTAAGTAGAGTGTACGTACGTAACATGTTATTTGAGCTCATCATTTCTTTCAGCCAAATGCGTGAGCGTAAGATCTGGAGAATCTTGCGCAAAGAACCTTGTTATAAGAGATGACAACGGCCCAGCTATGCAGGTCGTATACTACGAAGTAGACTTCTTGCTACCGGAACTAAAGATCCCTTCAACCGTGAGGTAAAACAAGAAATTGTTTGTAGACACAAAACTAGATCGTTTCCATTCTTTCGCTCGTGTGAACTAGGAATGGGTATAATTGAATTGTTACCTTCCTTTGTAGACCTTGCTGTAATCCGGATCTTAATCCCGAGTCGTGGCTTTTAAAATGTAGATAGTTTATCTTGTAGTTCCGGCATAATTTTAGTTTGGGGTTACATAAAATGGCGATGAGGAAACTTTCTCAGCAAAAGTTATTTCATCACATTAATACACTGTGATAAATTTTTCGGGTTTGACCAATTAAAATTGATAAAGGCAGATGTCCGTAATTCCTATTTTCTCTTGAAAAACTGCGGTATTTTGATAGAGACGGTAAGGTTCTGTGGTCACTAACCTGTTTGCTTTACATCAAGACTTGACTGACTGTTCTTCCATTCCTGTTGTTCCTGTATTTATGTATCTATTATTTAGGATATGTCCGTGTATCTATTTTAGTGTATTGTATACTTATTATTTGCTCCAACGACAGCCCCATTTTATGTGATCTATTCCCATCCAATACCAAGAGCTAATACCATTTGGTATTAGTTTATTTCCGAATTTATTTTCTATTCCCAACGAGTACCACATTTTTTTTAATAAAAAATCTATTACTAACGAATACCAAAGCGTGACTTTTTGTACACTCAGCTACACAAAGTTTTATTTAAATTGCGTTTTACCGAAATCTAGGGTAATCTAAATATAGGGTTAGGGTTAATAAGCTAGTCGACGGAGCCCCGCTTAGCGGGGCTCCTATTTCTGTCTAAAGGGTGTAAAGAAACCTAACCAACCGAACCTCGGGATGCCACTGACGTCGAACGTCTAGGGTTAGGATTTTCGGGAACATTTATTTTGTTTTCGGAAACTTAGTTCGTCACTCAAAGCATTTTAATTTTACTGAACCTGACTGTATCTGATTTCTTCAAACTTGTTTTGGTATTGGTTTTAAAATGTGGTACTCGTTGGGAATAGAAAATAAATTCGGAAATAAACTAATACCAAATGGTATTAGCTCTTGGTATTGGATGGGAATAGAGCTTTTATGTCCAGGCAAATCATTGGTTCATTCCAAGATTGCCTGGAAGACATCGCAAAAGGCCGCCCATTGTATATTTTGTAGTATTTGATTTATTTTTTGCTATGTATTTTGTGGTGTGTAATAAAGAATATATAAATAAGTAATAATAAATAAAGAGAGACTCTATGCCCAGTTCAAGTGGTATTGAATCAAAAATTCTTTGCAGGGTGATAGGTAGAATGATGGTGGGCACCTGCAGGCTGCAGGCATTTAGCGTTCGACCAGCAACAGGCGATGACGTCGCGACATTGCAACGTCGAGCTGCAGTGGCTGCACATCACGTTGCACGGCTATGCAAAGAATATGGAGTCAACCATTAGTTGTTTGTTTTGATTTTATGTTTGGTGTACCTAATTAATAAAATGGAGTCTGTTAGCGTCTTACGTAATTCTGTTTTCTTTTCTCATTTTTTGTTGAGAGCATCTAGCTCTTAGTAGAAAGTCCAAATAAGTACCTACAACTACAAATAACATAACATACTTATAGCTTTTTTATGCTATTTGGTATCGATCCAAGAAGAAATACAAGGAGAAGAATGTTATTAATGTGTCATGTTATAAAAACATGCGTCACACAAAATCTGTGTTACTTTATTATCACGTATAATAATGTCTACAGAAGCGTTAGAGGTGATAATACAAATTCCATTCTGCAGAAACTTTGCACCTGAGAAGTTACGGTAACTTTACTACCATACTGCGAATATGATCGTAAAACAAAGATACCTATGAATTTGTAGTTAATCCCACCGCTCCTTTTTATGGTACTATGACACGAGTTGCTTTACAAGTCCCAGTCGTGTACTACTTACTTATTTAAAGCTGTGAATTTTTACAAGAATTGGGAAGGAAGGTTGTTCGTCACTTTAGTAACTAAGAAATCTATAATTCTGTGAACACTTTATTATGTGTAACTTGACATTGGATTGGTGGACCTTTGGAAGGCGTACGAGGGGCCGAAGCCAACTCGTAGAGGCCCGTTAGACGTTCACCAACCGACGATTATCCCTGTTCGGACAATGCAAGTGCACCCAAGGACAACCCCGGTTGGTGTATAAATTGTTAGAAGGTAAATACAATTAAACTTATATACCTACCCGTGTTTGCCGAAAGAGACTCCTAGGCGCCATTCAAAACATAAAGCGTAAATAAAAAGAAACAAACCAATTAATCTTTCCAAAAGAATGTAAACTAGAAGCAATCTATCAAGACCTTAAAAAAAATGTCCGAACTACAAAGTAAACTATAAAAGTTGTCTAGACACTCCTATTTGACAGAAAGCGAGATATGAATTTGAATGATATCTTTATTCACAGCAAAAACTATAAACCAAGTTTTGTAAGTCTAGTACAGTTTTTAATCGATCGATACAAACTTAAGGGTTCATAAATCTCCTACACAAGAATACTAAGCTTATAAAGAGCGGCTAAATTGCTTTGTAAAGCAACGGAATCCTATTCAGGTATTTATGTTGATTTGATAGGCAGTATTTTCTTTTTAATAAAAAAATATGTCTATGTAAATACTACAAACGAAGCGAATTGAATATCACTAACTCAATTCAAAGCAAATCTCCATAATCTTTATAATAATTATTGTTATTTTCGTTATTATTTCGTATTGTATAATTGCATAGCACACTTGTGTGAGCACGGGGCACATACCCAAATACTCCGAAATATTTTATTCAGAATTTCGATGTTCCGATTTTCAAAAGTCCGAATTTCATAATACCTAAGAATTATAATGTCTATTATTAAAAATCACGAAATTTATTTTACCGATAGTCGTAAATGTGATTTGTTTGTTTTCCTATTTTCATATGTTTGAAGAATCAAATGCTCGATGGGTTCACGGTCCGAAAAACGATATTCCGATTTTCAATACTTCAAATAAACAGCTAAAATTAGGATTCTGATTCTGATTCAATTACTATAATATTCATTTACGCATATAAATTCAAAATCTATAAGAAACGTTTAGTGTAATTTAAAAACGTCTACTTTGTTATTAATATTTCACGGACTAGAAAAAAAAGAAGGACTCCGCGTCACGCATATCTAAAGTCAATCACCGTACCGATTTATGTGTGCGTGATATGTTATATTATATTCCTTGACACTTTTTCTGGGATGTAGAATAATTTTTACACCATTTCACAACACAAGAAGGCATTATTTTATTTTATTACTTGACTTAAACAGTACCTGCAATGACGCCGTAGTGGCACGGAGTCGGCATCTTATGATGTAAATGTGTGCGTGAGGCATGTTTGTACAAACAGTGTACCAGTGTAAATACCTACAGTGCTTCACTTTCAATACGCGTGACGCGTAGTCCTTCTTTTTTTTCTAGTCCGTGGTATTAATATTATTTTTAGTTTTAGTTTTCTCATAATGACCGTGGTCGGATACCATCTACTGTTATTGAATCCTTTGGGTTAGGTTAGGTTAGGTTAGAACAGTGAGGGGGATCCCCCACAGCGCATACTTCCACGTAGTTTCCCCCGGGCAACGCCGTGTCTGACCACCGTAACGGAGTGGCAGACCGGCGGCTAAAGTGCGCTGTGATTCGCAGATAATAACGCGGTCCTCTGCGAATATGACGAGAAAGCCAAGCCGTGACGCCTCTGGGCGCTTTTATTCGAATCACTCCTCCCAGGGTGATTCAAACGGCCCTTCTCAGGGCCAACCCGACGGCCCTTCTCAGGGCCAAACCAATGGCCCTTCTCAGGGCCAATCCAGCGGCCCTTCTCAGGGCCACGCCGGCGGCGCTTCGGCGTCGGAAGCTGACCGCGCACCATCTGCGGCCAGCTTTTTCAGCAGGCCGGACGATTTGTCGGACGCCAACGAGTCCAATATGGACACGTCGGCGGCCGAAAACGACCGCCCCAAGCGGAAGAGGGCCGGCATGAGGCTCGGGTCCGAGGGCTCCTCGGAGTCGGTCGGATCTAGGGCGAAAAAGAAGTCGAAGTCTAAAAAGGCTTCAACTTCTCCTTCGGCTTATGCTCACGATGTGGGCTTGGTGGACGCCGAGCGCCAGCTAAACCTGGCGAAAAGGGCGCAACTCCAGGAAGACCTGGAGGAGAGGGTCGCAGCCAAGGAGCGGCAGGCGCAAGCCGCCAGGTCGAGGGCTGGCTATGCTGCACCCAATGTGCTATATGCTGACCACTCCCTGGCGGAATTGGAGCGCATGGCAAAGGAGGACAAGGAGGAAGTTCTGGAGGTCGCCTCAAAGTCCTCCAATTTGAAGGGGACCTTCCAGAAGGCCCTCAAATGCCGGGCCGCCAGCATGCACGGCATCGTGATGGAGCTGGTGAAGCGGACGACCACGGACGAGACGCGACAGCTGCAGGCGAAGGTCGATCGTTTGCAGGCGGAGGTCAGCCAGCTGCACCAGAAGCTGGCTGAGGTCACGGCCCGACCTGCCCAATCTGCCCCAGGTGCGGTGGTGGAGGGCTCCTCTTTCCCTGCCAGCCTTGAGGCAATTATCCGTGGGGTTGTCATGGAGGAGAGGGCCTTCATCAGAGGCTGCTTCGCGGGCATCGAGGACCGACTCTTGCCGGAAAGGCGGCTCCGCCCGCCGCTAGCGGCGGATATGAGACCACCGCCGACGGAGCCGGAACCTGCGCCTCTGGGAAGCCTGGCATCGGGCGAGCAGCCCCGGGCCCCAAAGCCCTCCAAGGGCAAGGGCAAGGGCAAGGGGACCACGGTGCCCGCTCAAACGCCCACCACGAGCGCGGAGGGAGCGTCTGGGTCGTCTGCCACTCCAGCAGCCCCCCAGAACTTGCAGGGAGAGGACGCCCTTCTTCCCTCCACCACCCCGTCCAACCAGCCGTGGACGAAAGTGGTAAAGGGGGGAAAAGGGAAAAAGTCGACCCCCAAGCCCGCTGCGACTGCTCCTGCAGCGAAAAAGGATCCAGCCGGCGGGAGGAAGCTGGTTCCTCCCAAAACCGCGGCCGTCGTGGTGACCATCACCCCGGAGGCCGTGGAGCGGGGCGAGACGTATGAGTCCGTCCTAAGACGGGCTCGTACCAACGCGGATCCCTCCCGGCTGGGGATCGGCAACATCACGTGTCGCCGAACCCTAGCCGGGGCTCGAATTTTCGAGTTCTCGGGGGAGCAGCGCGGCGCAAACGCGGATCTCTTCGCGAAAATGGTGCAAGAGGTCATCGCGGATGCGGCAACGGTCGTCAGGCCTGTGAAGACCGCAGCCTTGGAGGTGGCCGATCTAGATGATTCGGTCACTAAAGAGGACGTGGTGGCGGCCGTTGCGGCGGCTGGAGGCTGCGACGCTGGCGCGGTGAAAGGTGGAGCCATCAGGCTCGGCCGCCGCGGCATGGGCACCATCCGCGTCGAGTGCCCGATCGCCGCGGCTGGGGCCGTCCTTACTGCGACCAAGGGACGGCTGCTTGTGGGGCTCAGTTCAGCTGTGGTCCGGCCGTTTGAAGAGCAACCTACGCGCTGCTTCAAGTGCTTCACGTTCGGCCACACCCGAGTCACGTGTCCCTCCAAGTTCGACTGGGGAGACTCATGCTTCCGATGCGGGCAGGAGGGACACAAGGGTGCCGCTTGCCGCGCTACCATGCTGCGCTGCGCGGCGTGTGCCGCCAGTGGCCGCCCCGCGGACCACAGGATGACGGGCAGGAACTGTAAGCCTCCCGCGAGGAAGGGCATAGTGCCGGCGCAGGTTCGCCCTGCTGCTGCCACCACCGCCGTCGTTGTCGCCGCTGTAGCTCCAGCGGCGGTAGCCGAGGAGGGATGTGCGATGTTGGAATAATGGTTTTCAACTACCGCATCCTCCAGGCGAACACCAACCACTGTAGGGCGGCCCAGGACCTGGTGGTGCAGGTTATGGCCGAGTGGTTGGTGAACGTAGCGGTGGTCGCCGAGCCCTACTCAGTCCCCGGCAGCTGGCTGGGTGACGAGGACGGCTTGGTGGCACTAGCGGCGCGGTCTTCCACAGACTCCCCTCCCCTCTCGCTATTAGAGAGGGGACCGGGATACGTGGCCGCCGCGTGGGGAGAATTAGCCCTTGTGGGCGTCTATTTCTCCCCAAACCGCCCTCTTCAGGATTTCGAGAATTATCTCGCAATCCTGGCCGCCGTGGTCGGCAGGGCGGTGCCGCGTCAGGTCTCCGTACTGGGAGACCTGAATGCCAAGTCGGTGAACTGGGGCAACCCGGCCACCGACGCTCGCGGGAGGGCAGTGGAAATGTGGGCAGCCTCCTCTGGACTCTCCCTCTTGAACAGAGGAAGCGTCCAGACATGCGTGCGGCGGCAGGGTGGCTCAATAGTGGACGTCACTTTCGCCACCCCTGCGTTGGCCGCGCGCGTGTTGAACTGGCGGGTGGACCTGGTGGAGACTATGTCGGACCACCGCTACGTACGATTCGACATCTCCACCGGTGGCCCCGGAGAGTCGCGGCCCCTCTCGGTGCGATCACCGTTCCCGCGGTGGGCTCTCACCCGCCTGGACAGGGAGGCAGCGGTGGAGGCGGCGTTCATCCAGGACTGGTTTTCAGCGCCTTCCGCCGGCCTGGATGTGGACACCGTGGCGGGGCACCTGAGGGAGTCTCTGACCGAGGTATGCAACTCTAGCATGCCTCGGTCTAGCCGACCACCACCCAAACGCGCCGTGTACTGGTGGTCGGTGGAGCTGGCGGGGCTTCGAACAGCGTGTGTGGAGGCAAGGAGGGCCTACACGCGAAGCCGAAGGCGGCGTCGACGAGACCACGGCAACGAGGACCACCTCTATGAGCTGTACATTGAGGCAAAAATGGTCCTCGATAGGTCCATCGCCGCCGCCAGAGACTCGGCAAGAGCGGAGATGCTGGAGGGTCTCGACAATGACCCCTACAGGGAACCATACAAGACGGCCCGCAAAAAATTGCGCCCCTTTGGTCCCCCGGTGGCCGAGACCCTGGAGCCCTCATTTCTGGATGGGGTGGTTCAGTCCCTGTTCCCGTGCAGGGACAGTAACTTCGCCCCGCCAGTGATGGGGGCCACGTTGAGGATAGCTCCGCCAGCTGAAGAAGAAGAGGAGGCCCCTCCGGTCACGGAGTCGGAACTCGGCGCGGCGATTCTGCATATCCGCGCCAAGAAGACGGCTCCGGGCCCCGACGGTGTTCCGGCAGGAGTGGTGGCCATCGCTGCCACTCAAATGGAGGAGAGGTTTCGGGACCTCTTCAGCGCATGTCTTGCGTGTGGGAGGTTCCCGAAACCGTGGAAGGAGGGGCAGTTGTGCCTCCTTCGCAAGGAGGGCCGCCCAGCAGACTCCCCCTCGGCATACCGGCCCATCGTGCTGCTCGATGAGGTCGGAAAAATGTTCGAGGGGATAATCGCTGCCCGCCTGAAAAGTCATCTGCGGCGTATCGGGCCGGACTTATCGGACGCTCAGTTCGGTTTTCGGGCTGAGCGTTCCACGGTGGACGCGCTGGCCCGCCTTAAGGGCCAGGTGAAGGGGGCGATGGAGGCGCGGGACGGATTGTTGGCTGTGTCGTTCGACATAGCCAATGCCTTCAACTCCGTTCCCCACTCCACCATCCTAGAGGCGCTCCGATTCCACGGAGTACCTCGATACATGCGTCGTCTGCTGGCCAGCTACCTAGAGCATCGGACGATCGTCCTGGCGAATAGGACTGGCCAAGTCCGGCGGTACGCCGTCGAGGCTGGCGTTCCGCAGGGGTCAGTCATAGGACCTCTCCTCTGGAACATCGCCTATGATTGGCTCTTACGGGGAACTCTCCTCCGGGGCACGAGTGTCGTCTGCTATGCGGATGACACTCTCCTCACCGCCCGGGGGGGGAGTTTCAGGGAGGCGGCCAACCTGGACTCGGCGGGCGGATCCTTGGTCGCGGGGAGGATCCGCCGCCTAGGTTTAACGGTGGCGCTGCACAAAACTGAGGCCGTGTTCTTCCACGGAGCTCGGCAGCGCCCCCCACCTGACGCCCACATCTTCGTGGAGGGCGTCAGAATTGAGGTGAAGGCCCAGATGAAATATCTGGGCCTTGTACTCGACAGCAGGTGGCGCTTCGGTCCGCATCTTAGCGGGCTGTCGTCGCGCCTGCTGAAGGCCGCAGGCGCACTCTCGTGGCTGCTTCCCAACCTGGGAAGGCCCAGCGCGCGATGCCGGCAACTTTATGCCGGCATCTTGAGGAGTATGGCCCTTTACGGGGCTCCTATCTGGGAGGACTCCCTCCGAAGGAGGGAGAACGCCGCCGCATTGCGGGCACCCCAAAGGGCCATAGCCCAGCGAGTGGCGCGGGCCTACCGCACGGTGGGCTTCGCGGCAGCATGTGCTCTGGCCGGCACCCCTCCTTGGGAACTCGAGGCGTGGGTGCTCGCCAGAGTAAGGAGAACGCCCAGCCCCGGAAGAGCGGGAGGCCGTCTGGCGGGAGGCGAGGGACGCCATCGTCGTCCATTGGACGGGGGAACTCGCCACCGCAGCCTTCGGCCGCCGAACCCTCGACGCGATTGGGCCTGTCCTGCGAGACTGGCTCGAGCGGTCGCATGGGTTCCTCTCGTTCCGTCTGGTGCAGGTGCTGTCCGGACACGGTTGCTTCGGATCGTACCTGCACCGGATCGGACGGGAGGAGACGCCGTCGTGCCACGACTGTGGCGCGGCGGAGGACACGGCGCAGCACACCCTCGAGGTGTGCCCCTCATGGTCCGAAATGCGCCGCAGTCTCATCGCGGTGATCGGACCGGACCTCTCACTCCCTGGCTTGGTTAACGCCATGCTGGGGGACGAGGGGTCCTGGGCGGCAGTCGCCTCCTTCTGCGAACACGTCATGTCCCAGAAGGAGGCGGCGGAGCGCGCGCGAGAGGAGGATCCTCACGCGGCGCTGCTCCGAAGGCGGAGGAGGGGTCGAAGAAGACGTCAGTTCGATAATCATCTCCGACTCCTTTCGGGTGGAGACCAGCAGGCAACGGGTGCGGGGGCACCCTTGCCTGTATTGCACAGGCCTCCACCAGTGTCGGACGGGAATGGCCAGGTGTTCCCGGCCATTCCTGTAGCCCCCCAGCCTGGGGGGCATGCGGGGCCCGCCAGCTAGGCGGGCAAGCGCCGGGAGGGTTGTGGATGTAAAGGCTGAGCCGGTTTCCCATGGCCCTCCGACCACGGCGATGTGGGAACACCGCTGAGTTTTAGTGGGTATACTGTCATTCGGGCAGGAGTCCCACATACCCCGTCTCGTTCCCCGACGAGCGGAAGTGCATAAAGCATTTCTCAGAGACAAAAAAAAAAAAAAGGTTAGAACAGTGGCCACTAACGCCAGATCCCCTCTATTATTGGTGAATCTCTTGGGTTAGGTTAGGTTAGAACTGTGATCATTAACGCGCGAAGGCGAGCGTGCCGCGGCAGCGCTGCCGCCAAGCGCCAGATCCCCTGTATTGTGGGTGTATCATTTCGGTTAGGTTAGGTTAGAACTGTGACCAGCGAAAGAAAATATTATTTTACAAGGCGTTTTTATTTCAGAATTCTAATTAATCGAAATTCATGTTTTTGATGTTTCGAATTATCATTAAGTCGGACTTTTTGTTATTCGATCCATTGAGACTCGGTACTTTGAGAGAAGTAATTATAAACGTTACGAATATTTAAATTTTGGAATTATAAAAATAGGATTAATGATAAATCGGACTTGTTATATTAGGAATTTTGAACCATACGGAATTATGAAAATCGGTATTTTGAAATTCGTATTTGCGACTGACGGAATAAAGTTTTTAGTATTTATGTAGTGTACCCGTAAGCACTATGTACCTACTATAAAGCTACCATTTACTGAGTTAGTATGTCATGCTCACTCAAATGTCTCGCTGGTGGGGGCGTGTGTGTTGGATCATTAAGATCCCTTAAAAATGGTCGAGCTGAATGGTGCTGATCCATACGTCACGGTCGTGAATGAGCGCCGACAGTAGGCACCAGTCATCTCCTAGCTGCCACGGTTTTTTTAATTTTAATTTCTGATATATCACTTTTTTTTTAATGTTTTATAATACGGACGCTTTTAACGTGCCCGTCTTTCTACATCGTTCTCACATGTATAATTTCAACATGAATGATGTTACCAATATTTTGTAATAATATTTTGATTAAAAAGAGTATCCGTGGAGTTTCTTGCCCGTTCTTCTCCATAGGTACTTACTACGCTTTGGAATCGGCCTCTAGCTTCATCTTTTTGACTGACCGCCCCTTGATAATTCCTAACTCCCTGTAATGGGTTTATTTGAAATAAATGCTTTGAGTTTCAATTTAAATTATTTAGTCATTTTGTAAGGCTAGTGAACTGACACTAACAATTTGACAATCTGGTTATAATAAGGGGTTCCTTACTAAAACAAGATTGCGATATTGACACCGTGACTTTGTTGCTTGCTGTTTATTTAAGAAGTAACCTACCTTCACGAGACTTTTTCTCAGCAGCAGGTAAGTTATTTTCCTAAGTACTGAATCGTTAAAGCTTAGCATATATGTATTAGGTACCTAGAGTATATAGTACACACGGCTACATATCAAGCTATACATTTCCAGTATATGCTGACCTCTCATTCTACGGAAGTCCTATACAATGCGAGATCAGCATATAATGGAAATATATAGCTTGATAAGTAGCCGTGTGTAGAAGGACGTTGTCTTTAGATCTTTATTTCATAAATATTATGAAAAGAAAGTCGCGTTTTCATTATGCATACAAATTGAAAATCACCGAAAAGTAAGAAGAAAATGAATTCTATTCATATAAGGGCATGTAATATTCATATTTTAAATCACCTAGGTCCTCG
Source organism: Dryobotodes eremita (assembly GCA_917490735.1). Taxonomy (NCBI): domain Eukaryota; kingdom Metazoa; phylum Arthropoda; class Insecta; order Lepidoptera; family Noctuidae; genus Dryobotodes; species Dryobotodes eremita. The sequence goes on along the minus strand of OU823254.1, from coordinate 7,298,133 downwards.
ATAGACCGGTGTATGGTAATGAGTTTTAGTTTTGGCGTTTGTCCAAACTTCGATAGCACTGTTTACGAAGCTCTCTTCAATAAAAAAGCAGCTTAAATTCGCTAAAAAGCGTGGCAAAGCATTTCCGAGTGACATTAAGAAAAATACCCACAAGATTGTGGGGCAGATGTTGTTGAGAGTCTGCCAAGAAAGTAATACGCTTGTTTCGCTTCATTGTAGAATGGAATACTTGGAATTTGAATGTAATAGTGAAACTGATTTTCTTCTTCAATTGCATCAAAATATGTCGCATCTGTAATATTTGATTCTCTTGTATATCAGTCAAATCTGTTATGGAGTATGGGATGTCTAGTTTTTTGCGAAATGTTGGATGATGAGACTTTCACAAACTGGGGCTAGAGTTAGAGCTTTTACACATCGTGTTGATAAAAAATACCAAATTGAAGTTATCAAGTTCATAAAAGAACCAGTGAATATAAATAATACACCTTTTCAAAATAATTTCAAAGCTGAAAGCGCAGTGTCTCAGATAAATGGCTGAGAATTTCCTCGGATTAATTCAAAAGTCACAAGAACTCTTAGAAGTTAATCTAAGTTACTGACTTCACAGAAGTGATATTTTTGTAGCGGCTGTATAATAAAAAAAATCATTGGTCTTGTAAGATTTCTTTATAATTATGCATATTATATTTAGAAAGATATATATTGTGGATGATAAATCATTTGGGTGTAAAGATAATATTTTAAATTCTCTGAATTCACAAACAAGATGACTATTTTTTTTAATAAATTGTTATTGTGGTACACGAAAATTTTAGGGAAGTTCATTGGAGCATTTCTCTAACATTTTCGCGTAACTAATTGCTTACCAGGCACAAAACTAAACGTAGGCAATTACTCAACATTACAAAACTATTCAACTCGAACCTATTCATTAGGAACAATTTGTGCGGGCTGAAAATTTCATTAACAACCTAAGAACTTCATCTTGACTAAAATTAAGATTTTCCTTGTAACAGTCGATTAACATGCAAATTGCATATTAATTTTAGCAAAATGGACGACCATTAAAAGTTAATATAAGTACAGGCTCAAAAGATCGTTTCACGGTGTATTACAGGTACTTGGAGAGTGATTAAGTAAGGTTTTAAAATATATTGGATGGGTGGGGGTTTACTAGGGTCATCTACGCCGTAATCTTGGAAATTTAATTTAAGTTTTAGTTTTACTGATACCTAGTTGTATTGCAGAAAGTCCTGTGTATTATAAGTAAGGATTAGGTACTTTTAAATCTGCTAACCACAACTTTGTTAAGCATTGTTATCGTATCAACTAAGTAATCGGTAAGTACAGTCATCATCGTCGAGGCGACGTTATCGACCGTCAAATATGGCCCGTAATAAAAACTATGAACCCAAATAAAATCGTACCGCAGAATATAGAATTTCCGTTTGTATAACATTTTGTTGACAAATTGGCGACTAAAAAGATTTTTATACCTGCATTTTATAGTTAAAAGAACTATGCTATTGCGGGGAAAATAGACTGACATTTTCGCTTCATAGTTTCATTGTAACAAGGCAAGTTGCTCGCTAGTTCCTGAATAGTATAAAGCTTTTTTGAAATACCGGAAAAATCCGACGGTAGCAAGCCAGTAGAAAGTTGGGACACAAGGAAATTGTATGCTTTTCAGTGGCAGTACAAACATAAGGTAAAATCCTATTCACATTGCAATTCTTTGTAAACCTATTGAATTATTACAGTCCGTATGAGGACTGAGAAAGCTTCCTAGAATTTCATTTTGAAAAGGCTCATTCGAAGAATGCAACAGAACATTTGCCTGCCCGTCAGTTGTAAGCTTGCCACTGAAGCGAAAAAAGAAATCTTTTTCTAAATTGATAATTTTAAGATTAGTGTCCAATCGCAACCTACCTCCTGTGTTTATTGAGCTTCTTGGGTACCAAAACTTTTGCGACTTGTGATAAAATGATAAATGATTTTATTTCTGTACGTAGGTTTGTACAAACACTTTAACACGTCAATCATATTTAAAAACTAGATGAGGTCGACGTTTCATATCAGACTACTCTGAGAAGAAAGGCCGAAACAAACTCAGAGGTCACAGTCTCTTTTAAAGTCCAGACACAATCTTGGTCAGATCATGTGAAGACCATGTACTCGTAGATTTGTGTCTGAAATGGTCAATGGAAAAACCACACAGAATGAGTGGACCTGTCCAGTCAGTGCACGCATTTGTCAGTAACCGTGCAGCTCAACTCAAACCTTAAGGAGCTCAACGATTCGACAAACAATACCAAAGAAAGAACATTTGGGTAGGGCGCATAAATTACTCAAACTGCCAGATCATGATTAAAACTAATTAAGAAAGAAAAAAATAAAACAATGATCTACATAGTCTTTACATTCACAATAATTAAAATAATGTACTAATTAATAATATACTATTGTTATGCTGAAGCTATGGTTACCTTGGACGTTTATGAAGTTTTGGGCAAACTGTTATTCGCCTTTTATCCGCGGGGCACCTGCAAGTTAATAAAAAAAAGGAAACACATTTTTCGTTGAAAAATAGAAACTGCGTTTTTAATCCGCATTGTCAACATATATTTCAGGAATTCTCGTATATTTTCGGACTTAGAAGCTATGTATTGTTACAGCATAGCATAGCATTGTTACAGCATAGCATAGCATTGTTACAGCATAGCATAGCATTGTTACAGCATAATGACATGTTATTATATAAGGTATTGGTTATATTTTGTTGAGTACCTGTTACTTGTTGACAGGCCTGCACTGTGTATTGTTACAGCATAGCATAGCATTGTTACAGCATAGCATAGCATTGTTACAGCATAATGACATGTTATTATATAAGGTATTGGTTATATTTTGTTGAGTACCTGTTACTTGTTGACAGGCCTGCACTGTGTATTGTTACAGCATAGCATAGCATTGTTACAGCATAGCATAGCATTGTTACAGCATAGCATAGCATTGTTACAGCATAATGACATGTTATTATTTAGGGTATTGGTTATATTTTGTTGAGTACCTGTTACTTGTTGACAGGCCTGCACTGTCCTCCCATATCTATTAGGTCTTTACCTATGAAATTGCCGTTCTGCAGTACTGGCCATTTCAAATCAAAATAATTTTTGTATGGCTATGAATTCTAATTTCAAATTAATTTTATTTTAAAAACATGGATTTTTTTTTCTAAAAGTAGTCATTTCTTTATTGATTAGTGTTACATTTTCATCGCATTTCAATCTTTTTCGTCATCATGGATACGTTAAAAATTCGAGTAATTATGGAATATGAGTACCGTCGTGGCAGCAATGCGGCACAAGCGGCACGCAACATCAACGACGTTTACGGAGCTAACTCTACAAACCAACGCACCACCTGTTATTGGTTTGCTCGCTTCCGTTCTGGAAATTTCGACCTGAAAAATGAACCTCGCGGTCGTCCGAAGACTTTGGTCGACAATGACGAATTAAAGGCGATTGTGGAAGCTGATGATACACAATCTACGGCTGAATTAGCAGCAGCTTTCGACGTTAGCGTCAAAACAATATTGGTCCATTTGCGTCAAATTGGCAAGGTAAAAAAGCTTGACAAATGGGTGCCCCACGAACGCAATGATCGCCAGCGCGAAGTACGCGTCGAGACGTGCCTTGCACTGCTCAACAGACACACAAATGAAGGAATTTTGAACCGCATTGTTACCTGCGATGAAAAATGGATTCTGTTTGATAACCGTAAGCGCTCAGCAAGTTGGTTGGATCCTGGTTCAGCACCTAAACAATGCCCTAAACGAAAACTTACCCCTAGAAAAGTGATGGTCACTGTTTGGTGGTCTAGCGCCGGTGTGATTCATCACAGCTTCTTACCAAACGGGGTGAGCATTACTGCAGATGTGTACTGTGAAGAACTGAACACAATGATGGAGAAGCTGGCGCATCTCCAACCAGCATTGGTCAATCGCTCGTCTCCGCTGCTCCTGCACGACAACGCGCGACCTCATACTGCACAGCAGACGGTCTCCAAGTTGCAAGAACTGGGGTTGGAAGCTCTCCGTCATCCGCCCTACTCACCAGACCTTGCGCCTACAGACTACTACTTTTTCCAGAATTTGGATAACTTCTTGGCGGGAAAAAAATTTAATACCCGAGAGGCAGTACAAAATGCCTTTGAAGAATTTGTTGCCTCCCGTCCAGCTGATTTCTTTAAGAAGGGCATCAATAAACTGCCACTGCGATGGCAAAGATGCATTGATTGCATGGGTGATTACTTCGATTAATACAAATAAAAAATTCATGAAAAAAATTCGTTTAAATTTTTTCATACAAAACGGCAATTTCATAGGTAAAGACCTATTATCAACACTGTAATTTGAAACAATGTAAAAGCCCCTTATTTAGAAAAGAATAACCGTGGAGTTTCTTGCCGGCTCTTCTCCATAGGAAACAACCAATTGGAACCGTTCACCTAGCTTCTGACGTTTCATAAGTGCCCATGTAGGTTTATGTGAAATAAAATAAAATGTATGTATTCTAGATGAAAATCCTAATTTATTGTTGTTATGGGCATATAAAATGTCCCTTCCGATTTTCCTTTTTGAATTGATGTTAATCAATTATATGTTTGAAGTCTAAGGTCTTCAACACGTGCGTCCTGCCCGTTATGACATACGTTGCCGAAACGTGGACACTGACAGTCGGGCTCGTCCGCAAATTCTATGTCGCTCAGTGCGCTTTGGGGCGGGCTATGCACGGAGATTCTTTGAAGGGTAAGATTAGAAATGAAATTATGTGGAATAGAACCGACATAGTTTGCAGAGTAACCAAACTGAAGTGGCAGTGGGCTGGCCGTATTTGTCGAAGGACCGATGGCCGATGGGGCAGGCGAGTCCAGGAGTGGGGACTGCGTATCGGCAAGCGTAGTGTGAGACGCCTCCCAGCTAGATGGACCGCCGATCTTAAAAAAGAGGCAGAGACAGACTGAATGCGGAAGGCGGAGGACCGGGTGTTGAAGTGCAGCTTGGGAAAGGCCTATGTCCAGCAGTGGACTGCGATAGGCTGAGTTGATTGAATTATATGTAGAACCATGATGCAGAAAGAAGAGATAATTTTTAGTTCGTAATCTTAGACTTTAATCTGTTCAAGGACGGCACAGATAAATTTCTTATACAAACGAGAAACTGAATATCGCTCTTTCTAAACTCTTAATCAGCTCCACTTTAGTGTTCACAGTAGCTATTTAAACAGAGTAAAATATTTACTTAAACAGGTATTCATTACATTCTACATTTGCGGCGGGATAGTGGGCTTATTTGCACCGTCCGGTCTGTGTCAACAAAGTCTTAACCGCGTATTACGATGTTGCCCGCGGCATAGTTCACTACCTACCGTTTTATAGTTAGTAGGTAGGGTAGGTATAGAACGTATATAACATTTTATTTGTGTACATAGACTTGTTTTCTTATAGCCTAATATAATTTAATCTGTGTTTGAAAATGAGTTTTGCCAACAATCTTGCGTTTGATATCAAAGGAATTGCTATCAGAAATCTGGGGTGAGTTTTAACTTCTTATAGCTTTAAACCCTTGCTTGAAGTAGGGGTGGTATAGATCACTGATCAGACTGATTCCTTCCCTCAATTTAGAATAAATTTAAACAACTATTGTATAAAAACATTACTATTATTTCCCTGCAGGTGCTTAAAATGAGGTACGGCTGGAATTTATTGTAATTAAGACCAAATGGCTGGTCTGCAATCATCATTAAACCTCATTTAAAACTACAAAGAGCACGGGCTAACAACAGTCGTAATGGGAATGGGCGAGGAGAAGCAATTAAACAAGTCCAGACAAGTTTTGACCCGTCCTTGCGGTGGGTCCCTTTACGCCTCGGATATAATCAGTGTTGAACTATGTACCATAACCTGGACTCGTCTAGGAAACACTAATTAACGGTGAACTACAAATTGAAGAAATTCAGGGGCTGCTGCAAATGTCCACTTGTGTTAAATTAGGTGATTACAGTACAAAGTTATGTGGCTAACTTTCGTCGTGTTTCGGTTAAATTATTGCGGGGTCATAGTGCTCTCTAGTATTGTTGATTTGTTGCTAAATAATAGTTAAAGGTTATGAAATTAAAAAGAAAGAAAAGAAAGAAAAATTGTTTATTCTGCACAAACAAGACGCACAATACAAAAAAAAACAATTGTAGACAAAATACATACAGTCATACACTAATAAAAAGTAGCCAAAAGCCTAGTACTCAAAACGTTACAAGTTTGACAATATTGTCTATTTATTTATTTATTTATTTATTTAAACTTCTCGCACACAATAACATACAAAGGCGGACTTAATGCCTTAGGCATTCTCTACCAGTCAACCAAGGGTGGTGTAGAGATAAGATGGCAGGTGCTCTGCTTAACAGGCGTTAATAATAATAAAAAAAATATTAAAAAGATAACATAATTAATTATACATGAAATAGGTATACAAGTACCTAAATAGGTTATAAACTTATAATACACATACATATATATTTACTATAATATATACCTACATTATATAATACATATATATATACTATATATACACTAAAAGGGAAGGAGGTAAATGAGATGACTCTACACTATTTATTTTGAAAATAACTCTGCAACTTTCGCTTAAATGCATACCGACTGGTGGCCGTCCTGATATCAAGAGGAAGCGCATTCCAGAGAACAATGGACTGAATATGAAAGGACGAATGAACGAAATCAGAAGTATGAGGAGGGCAGAGTAGGAGAAGATTATTGGAAGAACGCAGATTCTTAGCGTGTGAAGAACATAAATATTGAAAGTGAGACATAAGATAAGAAGGAGGGGTGGGGGAGTTGAGAAAGGAGAAAAGTGTGGTCAAAGCGCGCAAACTTCTCCTTTGGCGAATGGACATCCACTTGAGCTCAGTCCTATAACTCGACACATGGTCATATTTCCTAAGGTTGAAATGAACCGGATACCATTGTTGAGCAGTCTGTCGAGCTTATCTAGCAAAACCGCATTCAAGTCAAAGTAGCACACATCACCATAGTCAATGATGGGGAAAATCAAAGTCTGCATAAGCATAGTTTTCGTCTTAGCGCGCAAAAAGTTTCTCAAACGATATAGGGGTCGCAGAGTACCATTGACCCTTTGACTAACACTAGAAACCTGGCGCTGCCAGCTAAGTGTCGAGTCAAGATGCAAACCGAGATCTTTCACCGTAGGGGTAATAGGTATGATGGTACCATTAAAAATAAGAGGAGGAAGAGAGCTAAGCGCCACCCTACCCATCATGCGCGAGCTTCCAATTACAATGGCCTGACACTTCAAGGGGTTTACTGACACCCCAAAACTATCAGACCACTCCTTGATAGCAGCTAAATCTCGGTTTACATCAGCTATAGCGTCCGATAAAACTTTTACCCGCCCAGCTGTATACAACTGTAGATCATCAGCATAAAGATGATACGAACACCGAAGACAGTGAGTTATAAAATTGATGAAGATGGAGAATAACAATGGGGAAAGAATACCGCCTTGTGGAACACCAGCATCCAGGTCGCGCCAACTCGATGAGCTCTCATCAACACGAACCGACTGCTGACGTCCCCGAAGATAAGAAGAGAACCATTCCAGGGCCTCGGGTGAAACCATAAGATGAGAGAGGATAGAAAGGAGAATATCATGGCTGACGGCGTTAAAGGCATTGGAGAAATCAATTAATACCAGAACGGTAATCTTGGTATCCTCCATCGCTTCTCTAATGTCACCAGTCACTTTAAGGAGAGCGGAGGCTGTACTGTGCCCAGGCCTGAATCCAGATTGAAAAGCGCTAACAAGGTTGTTACGGTGAACAAAACCAGAAAACTGCTTGTGTACACAGGCCTCAAGCACTTTAGATAGGAATGGGAGAATGGAAATAGCTCGAAAGTGGCTGGATAGGGAGGGATTTGAAATTTTAGGGAGTGGGCGGACGTAGGCCATACGCCACAAGGATGGGAATTGTCCGGAATCGAGAGAAAAGTTGATGATGTGAGTAATCGGAGGGAGAAGGATATCGAGGATCCAAACGACCATATTGCGACTGATGCCGTCACAGCCCACAGCCTTGGATTTTATGGAGATAATGATCTTTTTAATTCTTTTTATTTCTTGATGTTCAAAGACTAAAGACAATAATACATTGCGAAATGCGTTGCGACCGTAGACAGAGTATTCTATCTGTCTACGGTTGCGACCTGTCTACGGTTGCGACACTGGCAAATGAAAACCACAAACAAACAAAACATGGTACGATCTACTTTTGTAACAAACAACAAATAAAGTAAGATCAAATCGTGGGTCGCATTTGTGCAAGAACAGGTCGTTGGACGTTGGTCGTTGGTCATTTTAACTCAATTAAAACCGGATGACCACTAGTTTTTGGTTATATGACTGTCATTTAGCTATCATAAAACTAAATTAATCCCAACTTGACGATACACACCTCGACATAATATAAAGAATCAACAAATACCTACAATTCTATGCCGTAATCATTATGCTATGAGATTTTTAACGCTCTTGCCTTATGGCTAACTACATTTTATAGGTTTTTTGTTAAAAAACGAAACGAATTACCATTCATGTTAATATCAAAAGGTACTTACTAATAATTACAAATCCAATATATTCGTACAAAGCTACTGGCAAAATATAATTACTACTGCTGTAATCAGTTATGAGAAATGTATGATAGATAATTAAACACAATTCAATGTTATAATATGATTGCCCGTGAGAATCGACAACGATACGAAATAATTTCCATTAATCCAAGCAAATAGTTTCCAATGTTCGTTAAATTATAATTGAAAATAGATTCCGTGACGTGCGAGATTGAAGCTTTGTATTGTATGTTTGTTTGTGCATTTTATTTACTTTAAAATACTCTACTCATTTGATGCGCAGTTTCGAGTTTTGTTTTGTTGTTTGTGAAGAATGTAGAATGCCTTGCTGTAGTGTGAAATTTATTTCGTTAGTATAATGTTACACTGCTAGGACTCAGGCCTATTCTTCATGAGAGGATCTGGGCTATTATCCACCACGTGATCTCAATGCGGATTGGTGGATGTCACACGTCTTCGATATTTGTTCCAGACAGCTTTTCCTAAATATTTTTCATATAGCTATGTTTAGGAGTAAATAGCTTCAAAGAAATCCCAAAAATACACACAAAGCCAACCTCAAAGCCAAACGATGAACCAATAAAATGGGCCCAAAATGTAATAAATTCCGTATCTTTTGACTTAGGTACATACTGTTTATACAATAGACCGGTAACGCGGGTATCGGCAGGACGGACAACGGTTCGCACTGATTTATGATTGCATATATCGACGATCGTATGTTTATGTCCCTACTGGCTTATTCTAATGTAAGCGATGGAGCCAGAGGCTGGGAACGTAATGTCATGTACAAGAGAGAGATATTTTTACCAACCCATGGTGGTAGTTTTTCTTATAAATTAAATTATTATGGTTTCTATCTGAAACGATGTTTTTTTTGTTTGTAGGGATATTAGTAATTATTATGTTTCATTATAATAACACTGTACTTCAAAACACAGATGACTGACGTTGCTCAAAAAGCCGCAAAGTTGAATTGGGACTGGGCTGGTCACGTCTGCTGTCTGCCTAATGAGCTGTGGGCCAAAATAGTCACTATTAAGAGCTAGCTAGAAGGCATCGTGGCAGACTCCGTAGAAGATGGCAGGACGAGCTAGACAAGTAGACGTAACATGATCAGTGGTCTACATTAGCCCTGGATCGCCAGCACTGGAAGGCTTTGCCCAGCAGTGGGATGATATAGGCTAGCGGTAACCATAACATTGTAATATTCAAAACTATATTATTATCGGTAAGTACCTACTTGGAAATCCCGAATCCTAAAATTCTAATCAAGCCTTTCTTTTTGTGATATTTATAAGATCAGCATTTATTATGAGACTTTAGATTGTTTGAACAATCATCCATTTCCACATGTTCTTAAAATTGTTAATCAGTAGAATCGACTACACTAAGGCCAACTTGCACCGCCAATCACTGAACACGTTTAGCGCTAAACGAGTTTTAAACATCATTCTGTCTCTGTCATCTTCAAACATTTGACAGAAACAGAATTATGTTTTAAACTCGTTTAGCGCTAAACGTGTGTAGTGATTGGCGGTGAAAGTGGGCCTAACTCTGTAGATACTTTTTCTTCTATTTATAGCAGCAATAAACCAAACTCCTTACTTTACGAGCGAAACTTCATTTGATAACATTGTCGGTTCAAATTAAAGTAGGGTTAACAGTACAGGACGACCGCACTTATTGCGGTCTGTGTTCATTATCGTTGTGGTCGATTCACCATCTGTTATTACTTTTATGTTGGCTGTACTACTTTATATCGCATGAATAGGTTAATGTCAAGTGCTTTTGTTGTTATTTTTGATGGTAAAGTTAAAGTTTAGGGGTCTGCGATTTAATTGATACAAAATATGAGTACAGTACTATTATTTTGTGGAACTGAGTTAGTTTGATATGGCATTAAATATGTAGGTAATATAGTACATGATATATCTAATACATTGGGTAATGAGTACACACCTATTGAGATGTGTCATTTATTTATACGATAAAAATATAAACACTGGATAAACTTTTTATACTAAATTAACTAACAAACTATTTAAAAAACAATATACTATCCTAACTTAACTAAAATTATTGATAAACAAAAATATGGTGTCTAAAATTCTTCAGTATCGCTGTCGACTGGTAATGTACCCAAGAGACTGGCGGTATCGCCACGTTGCTGTATGGCAATGCTCAGCCTCTGGCCAAGGTAAAAGCCAGATTAAGTTTTACATACTTAATAATTCAGTAATGTATAGAACAAATTAAGTGTTCGTAAGGTATAAAGCATAGAGCAATGGGTACTTACATACGGAAGGAAAGACCGTAGTCAGTTTAAAATCGTCAGTGTGTACAAAGTGATCAAAGAAGCCATCACAAAGAAACCAATTAATTCGAATCATCTGGAAGCTAAAGCTCTCTTCAATAGCTTCCAACTTAAACGTTATCAGAAAATCTGAGCGTGTAAATATCACAAAATCCTCGCGACTCGCAACCAATCAGTCGTGAGAGATCGCTCTATTTCCTCCAAGTGCATCAATTCACCGTCGTAATACGTTCACGCTCGTCCCGTATTACCCGTATGTCATAATGGAGCTCTGAACTGATTGGGCGAATTTCTATAGAGCGCAAAAAATGACGATAAATCGCGATCAATTTATTTTACGTCGATTCGGAGATTTACCCCTAAACGCTATTGTAGCATGAACAATGGTGACTTTTGGAAGTGACGTAAATGGATAATGTGAAAATTTTGATGTAGCTATTTATTACTATTTACAAGACTACGAAAAAGAGTCTAATTTGCAGAATTTTATATGGGTGGGTCACGTCTGTTAAAATTATGGTGAAATAATCTATACTTTCATCATGATTTATTCCTTTGTACGTACTAATATTTACGGAAACACTATTCATTTGCGTAAACAACCATTACTCATTCGCTGTATGATATGCAGAATAATTTATATAAAACTAGCGTCAGCCAGCATCAATAGATTAGATCCAATAACCTGTGAGAGAGTGGGCTATTTCCCGCGCTTCCATTCAATGGGCAAATAGATTTATGCACGTTTCATTACATTCGATGTGTAAAATATAATACCTGTCTTAGATATGCACTTTTCTATCAAATATTGTTGATTTGTTTACGTTTTTAACTTGGCTTTATTCACGCGAACTCACAATTTAAATTCTTATCAGAATTTGATCCTCGATTATATAAACCTGTAGTTTTATTGTTTACGCCATTCCTTTTCAAACAGTTGTGTCGATCCATAAAAATAAAGAGCTGTTGGTAATCTTACTTAAATAATATTTCAGTAGTAAACACACTCAATTTATGATAATGGAATATTGGAGGAATAAAGTGGCTATTGTTACCGGTGCAGCACATGGAATAGGTGCTCAAATAGCCGAAGATCTTGCGAAAATCGGAATGATTGTTATTGGCTTCGAACCCACTCAAGAAAAACTCGATGAAATGCTGAACAAAATGAATGATTGGGGCAGGTTTGATGGGCAACTAATACCGTGCAAATGTGATGTTTCTAAAGATGAAGATCTCAAGACTGCTTTTAAAGGAATCGTAACAGCATATGGAGGAGTGGATGTTCTGATAAATAATGCGGCTATAGGCAAGGAAGGTTTAATATGCACAGGAGCTATAGAAGATCTGAAAGCTATCGTAGATACTAATATTTATGGATTGATAACTTGTACACGATATGCGATTGAGTCCATGGTAAAGAAAAATGTTTCGGGTCAAATTATTAATATCAACAGTATTTGTGGACACTATATGCCTCCTTTTGCTGAGCCGAAGATTAATATGTATATTGCGTCGAAGAGAACTATGACAGTTTTAAATACTTTGTTGAAGAATGAGTTTAAATGGCTTAATCGTAAAATTAAGATTACGAGCATATCTCCTGGAATCGTACGCACAGGAATATTTAAAACAGCTGGAATTAATTTCTTAAATGAAGAATTTTTCGAAATGAATCCGCATTTGACAACGAAGGATGTTTCTAATGTTGTTCTTTTGATATTAGCAGCTCCTCGTGGTATTCAAGTTAATGAAGTTATTTTTCATGCACTGCATGAAATCTACTAAGTTGAATTATTTAATACGCTTCAAATTATGATTATGATATTTGAAAGGTTTTGATTAAGTTTGATAAAGTAATCGTTTTGCCAATATTATGGTATGGTTTTAAAGTAAGGAATATTATATACGTTGCATCTTTAATCAAACAACATGGCATCGATCACATTTCAAGATTTCATGCATTGAATTTGAATGATTTAATTTGTAACGGCAGTTTTGTTGAGTTGCACAAGTAAATATATAAAACAAAACATATATAACATCACGCCTCTACTCCCCAAAGTAGAAAATATGTAGTTTGATGGTAGAAATAGTCAAACCCAATAACACTTTGCCTGACCTGTGGCCTTACTATGACGTGTTAAAACCATCATTGTTCCAGCGTGAAAGAGAGACTGAGATATATATGACCGATAGCACTATCCCTTTTTCGCTATGGAACCATGATGGTAGTAACAAATCATAGTACGGCTACTGGGGAGCGAATTCAGGACCAAACACACAACAATTGCTCTTACAGTAATTCGACCAGTGAGGCACTCTTTGATAGTCTGTTATAGTAATACTTTTTCGGCGCTAAAATGAATAAAAATCTTTTCATATTATTCTGACTAGTAACATAATACTTACAAAAATCCAGAAGATAACATTTCAATGTTCTTTTCATCACACATTAAATTCTCGTTAGGTTATCAAAACAACCAATCTGCATAATGCGCATTTATTTCCAGTGATAACGTATTAAACGTGCCACTTACAGAGAAAACTTATGTTTTATAAAGGATGGTAAAAATATTCGGAGAGGTATTTGAAGTCTGGACTTTGGTTAAAATACTACAGAGATTTTTAAAACCTAAATCATGAAGTGTTGGTTTAACAAAGTAGCAGTTATCACAGATTGTGGGGATGAAGTTGGTTTCGCTATTATGGAACAGTTAGCTAAAGTTGGGATGATTGTTATCGGTTTCAACAAAAATGAAGATATATTAGAAAAAGTGACTGTAAAGCTTAACCCAGCTGTTGCAAATAAAATTTCGGGAAAAATTGTGTTATGCAAATGCGACATATCGGATACAAAGCAATTGGCAGCCGCTTTTGAAAAAATCAAGGACACGTATGAAGGAGTCGATGTACTGATTAATAACGCTCAGTGCAAAATCGATTGTTTGGTTAACACTGGAGAACCAAAAGATTTTAAGGAAATTATTGACGTAAATATTAATGCTTTGGTTGCTTGCATAAGGCTGGCAGCTGGATCAATGATAGAAAGGAAAACAAGAGGGCATATAATATGCATGAACGACTTATGTTCTTACCAGATACCAACGATGTCAAAGGAAACTGTGTACATAGCTGCCAAAGCGGCTATCACTTCTGTAAATGAAATTTTGAGACATGAATTTCGTTTTTTGAAAGCTAATATAAAAGTGACGAATATAGCATGTGGTAAGATTGAAGAATGTACAGAATCGGTTACTGATGCTCCGAAACTTCGGGTGAAAGACATAGCCAAGCTAGTGAGACTGATATTGAACACACCTGAACAGCTTCAAGTGCACGAGGTTTTGTTAGATTCTGTGGTTGAATAATCGAATGGTACAGTGAAATAGTAGGTACACTAGCTCATATGACTTAGTGATGGAGTAGAACGTTGTACAGTGATTGTTGAATTTTGATACACAAATACCCCAAGACAAAAATCTCTTGGAAGTTGAGAAATATATAGAAATAATGTGTCGAAATTGCAGACATACGGGATGTGGTGTGGGATTATTGTGACGAAATATTTATAATAAATAGTTATAATGTTGCTATTTTTATTGTTTCAAAATGAATGATGTTTTGTTTGATGATCTTTATTATTTGATTTCTCTTCTTTGTCTCTCCGATTGTGACGTAGAGATGGTGAGAAAGTGTTTTCATAAATAACCACACGATAGTATCAAACTTGACGTATGATTTGAAGTTTTTTTTTAAATCTATCTGTATGAAGGTAAATAATAAACATCTAGTTGAGAAAGCACTCTACCATTCCCAGCTACAAAATGTTTGTTCCTAACAAAAGTAGTACCTAAGTAGTCGACTCGCTGGTTCACCATAAATTCAGGCAACCACATTCATGCTAACGGAGTGAATACAAAAAGATTCGCGGAGCGTATCCAACCAAAGGCAAGTAGCAAGCACGCATTATCTTAATTAAACGGATAAAGCATTACCATTCACTCATTTCAAATTATCACTGACTTTGCAACTTCATTTCATTCCGTGATGCGCTTTGTTTTATCCGGGAGATGTGGATTCTTTGTGTTAATCTAATCTGTTAAATTAAACCCCGGTCTTGCAAACATAGAGTAATACATCTAAAAGGCAGAAGTTACTGTTTATAATTTGAATCAATCATTTTAATAAGTTTTCTGACTTGTACTTAAAAGTTGTAAAGCAGTATGTAAGTACCTGATCCATACATCAGCACTTGTTTCTCCTATTCATTTAATTTTAATATATTGTTTTGCCACGATCTGCACTAGAAATACGCAAGGCGTGGTAAAAATATTGTTATTTTTTTTTTTTTTTATAATAACCCAATTGTTTTTGGATATCTGTAGTTTATTTTAGATGGTATAGTGCCACAAACTTATCTAACTGCTTGGCTGAAAGTGGAACTAACGAAACCGTTATGAAGTGTGTCAGTTTTTGTTTACTGACAGCGCCGCTGCCACCGGGACAGATGAGCTAGTGGAAGCTCATTGAAACTGTCAACCGTTCCTTGTTAATCAAGACCTCAATATAGATAATAAAATAGGCAGTCATGAGGACTGCCGATAGAAGTGAAAACCTCAAAATGTACATAGGCCGCTGCGTCTCGCCAGTCTGGCGCAACACATCACATTAGCATGTCGGTGACGTGAACCTGTAAGTTTTGCTCAACGCGGCTAAAGAAGTTTTCACTTCAAAAATATTTATTCTTCTAGTTTTTCTTACTTACTTTGTAAATATTAAGGTGTACATTACGAGCTACCTCCTATTCTATTTCTGTCCATCCATGTCCTGTCTTGGTCGTGTGTATTAGGATCACTTCGTAATTAAGATTATTAATTAGTATATTGGTAAATTGACTTGACCAACAAAGACAAAGGTTCTGCAGGATAAACCTGTTTAATACACAAATGTCTATGACATATTTAATATAAACGAAGTAAATTCTATAATCTGTGGATTCTGTTTTTAAGAATGTGTCATTTTAAGCAAATTGATCATTCTTCTCAAATAGATGCATAAAATATTAATAATATTTTAATATATATATATATATATATATTGCAAGAATGTCTTTGCCGAAGACAAGTGAACTATATGAGGACCCGCTCAGAAGACCGTTAAAAGGGTATAGCGGTCCTCATGTCAAAGGTATCAGAGTAACACACGGAAGAAGGCCATCTATTCCATTGCGAGAGCCTGACATTGAATGGAGCAATCTAATTTTTCTGCCGTTCCACCCAGTCTTTAGGATGATCGTTGTTGCTACCGTTTTTGTAAAGGCAATGATGGTAAGATTTCATTTTATTTGATTAAACTTATATCTAGCATTGCCCCGAGTTGCCCCATAGTTCCGACTGTCATTTATAGATCTTTGACGCTTGTTAGTCGTTATAGGTAGGCAGAAGCCAGAAAGTCACCAATCTTACCAAGAGGTATCGTGTTACCCAGTAACTGGGTTGTGGAGGTTAGATAGGCAGTCGCTCCATGTAAAATTATGGTATTCAACTGAATCAGATACCCTAAAAGCCGACCCCAACATAGCTGAGAAAAGGCTAGGCAGATAATGATGATTAATTATGTAGCCTTCAGTGGTCAAGTTCTTTTAACCTGAAGAACAGCTCGACCAGTTCACGTTGCGTGTCATTTACATGCATTTATTTTATGTTAATCCTACTTCCTACTAATATAATATATAATTATAATTTATAATATTATTATAATTATAATTTATAATATTATTATAATTATAATTATTATTAATTAATACTAATAATATTAATAATAATATTATATAATAAGACAAGGGACTCACCCCGCTCTCCATGGCTAAAGAGAACTGGCGCAAACCTGTAGTACTTACTACCGATGACCGCAAGGAGATATGGCAAAACAAGGAGCTTCACGGGCGCTTCTATCGGGCTCTTCATGAGCCCGGTGTAGATTTCTTTGCGTCCGTATCCTGGCTACGTTTTGGTGACCTTTTCGGGGAAACTGAAGGTTTCGTCTATGCAATTATGGACGAAGTTATCTTGACGAATAACTACCGGAGACATATTATGAAGGACGGGACGGTTGACGTGTGTCGGGCATGCCATCGTCCGGGTGAGTCCATCAGACATATTATCTCTGGTTGTTCTCGTCTAGCTAACGGAGAGTATTTGCACAGGCATAACCAAGTAGCCAGGATTATTCACCAGCAACTTGCTTTGAAATATAAACTAGTGGATTCTGAGGTACCGTATTACAAGTATATGCCCGACCCAGTTCTCGAAAATGACCATATCACGTTGTACTGGGATCGATCTATCATTACTGACAGGACTATTGTCGCCAATAAGCCTGATATAGTGGTGATAGATCGTTTAGCGCGTCGCACAGTGATTGTCGATATTACCATTCCGCATGATGAGAACCTCGTGAAAGCTGAGAAAGAGAAACAAATTAAATATCTCGACTTAGCACACGAGGTTGTTGACATGTGGAATGTTAACTCGGCTATCATTGTGCCGATTGTCGTATCAGCCAATGGCCTGATGGCCGAAAGCCTCGACCAGCATCTCTCGAGACTCTCGTTAGACGGTTGGATCAATAGCCTGATCCAGACGGCAGTACTCCTCGATACGGCTCGCATTGTGAGGAGGTTCCTATCTCTGGAGTCCTAACCACCGGTAGCTTGGACCCTGCTCCCGATACCGGCGGACCACTATTTTTTATATTTTTAAATGTTTTTTAAATGTTTTTATAAAAATATTTAAAAATGTATTTAATAAGTATATAAATAAATAAATGATATTAATTAATATTATTATCCTACTAATATTATAAATGTGAAAGTGTGGATGTTTGGATGTTTGTTACTCAATCACGCTAAAACGGCTGAACGGATTTGGATAAAATTTGGCACATGGGTAGACTATGACCTAGATTAGGACATAGGATACTTTTTATCCCGATATTCCCACGGGATCGAGATTTCTACGGGTGAAACCGCGGGGTGCAGCTAGTTAAGAGCGGGTAGTAACCAAAATTGCCTATCTTCAATTTAATTTTTCATGAAATTCATAAGACTTAGGTATAAAATAAAAATAATATGAGTAACTACATGATATTTTGAAACTTTTTGTGGAACAGAAACACAATACGTTAAAATTTTCTCGATAAAATAACATCACGAAGTTACCCCTAATTTTCACGTTTTTTCAATTTGTACTTAATATGCTAATGGCTAATAGAATATTTTTTTAATATTTATCTGTATCAAGACAAGGCAAAAAAAATTGTGCAGGCATTTTTATAAATTCCTTTTATTTTTGGTATTATTAGGATTACAAGCTTTAAGCACTTACGACGTTTTTAGTTCGTGGAAGAAGTCATCTTCCGTCGCACGTTGCAGGAACTTCAAGCATATTTTTGTTTCACAAATCAGTCGCCATCGCTCTGTTGAGACGAGTGGACTGCGTTTGAATTTTCTGCTGCTCTGCGATTTAATTTATTTGCGTAAATAATATTTTCGTAATTTATCACATTGTTGGAATGAAACTGTGAAATACAAAACACGAAAAAATCACTAAAACCACTTCCGAAACGATTATTAAAATCGTTAAGAATTGATAAACTAAATAAATACCACGGCTAAACTATAAAATAAAAATATTATAATAATTCAATGTTGATATTTGAAAACTCAAGATGACATACAATTATTTGACAGATTTTTGACTGGTATAGTACAACTAGCGCCATTGTTCTCCACTTCAGCCAATTTTCTTGCGGAGAAAATTTACAACATAGAGTTCGTGCTGGAGATTTTAGATCTTATTACTATTAAATAAAGAACCAAATTCGTTTACTCCCACTTTCGTTGACAAACTTCGTGTAAGGGTAACCTTAGACGACCCATTTCGAGCGACTTTTGACCAAAACCCCCGAATCAAGTTGAAACTCAAAATTTAACATATGGGTAGGTTATTGGTATAATAATATTATTGGAGTTTACAAAATAAATAAATCGGAAAACTAAAATAGGGTTTATTGCGGACACAAGTACGAAACGGTGTGCTCGGGACATGACAGTTTTCATACGGATAGTGCTCTCGTGACTAGATCCCTTCTTATGGTGGGGATGAGTAAAGATTGTGACGGATCACAATGTTTGGACTGGGGACTTGTTGTTGGGACTGTCGGCTTGCTTTTCAAAGCTAAAGTTTCAACAGTTACAAAAGAGGAACCTAATAAACTGTCGACTTTCTTTCGCACCCATATAAATAGATGCCAATTATTTTGTCGGTAAAGCCGGCTAATGTACCCTAGTTATTTGTTACGAAATTGGCCTGTTTTTCACAAATGTTTTCGGTGAGGACTTTTTTCTACTCGCGCTCCACGCAGGATAGGTTTTCATGACACATGCCATTTGACTTTGCACAATACAGTGCAAAATCCAACATACCAATATAACTTTTTACTTGGTAACACTGTCGCTAATTGAATTTGCACGATCCTGCAATGCAATATCCACGATATACCATTATATTTTTTTACTTGGTTAACACTGGTTTCCACGAAGACGTCGTGACGTCCAACTTGTACAAGGCCCTAAATTAAATTTGGTTACATTGGAATTTGAACTTTGTCACGCCAGCATTGAGTTTCTAGTACCAAAACATGACTAGGATCTAAGATAATGAATTCAAGCTTAGCGTATAGTATAGGCAAAATAAACAGATGTTTTACCTACTGAAGAATTTCATTGAAAATAAAGGTAGTGGTCAATGGTCATACTTCGTTTAAATATTTTAATTGAAAAACCATTCGAAGTACCTATTTGTGCTGTGAGACCTTGCTTCTTGCCAAAAAATCATGATTCTAGGTCAACGGGATGTATCATATGGATTTTAATTTATTTGCGAATGTTTATTTTCTTATTTTATTGACATTTTTGTTCAATTGATTTCATTTTCTCAAAGTAAAAAAGCGGAAGGTAAGTGATGCGATTATAATTATACGCTTTTATATCATCAAAAAAGCAATTTTATCGAAATTGTTATCACCATCATGTAGGTAGTATCTTGAGTATGTAGTATTATAGTACTTTAATGGAAGTGCTTTGCTTTTTAGAGTTCGGTACCTCCAAAGAAAAAATCGAAACCCTTATGGGATCACTTTGTTATCTATCTATCTGACCGCTTATCTCGAATGCGTGGGGGTATCAAGTTGATATTGATATCAAATACTTAGACAAACGGTCCTTTGGAGCTGTAAAAAAAAACGAGCTTCTAAGACGTTGACTTAGTATCTTGGCATAAATTGCCATTCATTTCGCATATCTTGACACTCGCAAATAAATTAAAACCCATAAGATACATGTCGTTGACCTAGAATCATGAAATTTGACAAGAAGCAAGGTACAGGAATAGGTACAGGAAAGTATCTGAAAATTGTTCAATTGTAGTTATGTTACATAATGTATGGAACAATATTTTTTCAACTACAACGTTAGGTTTGTCTTTCAATTCGGAATCGAAAACGTATAGGCCGTATCTTGAAGTAACATTTAGTCTTTATTTCATTAAAGTCAGTCTAATCTCCAATCTAACATCCCACCAGCATCGGTAACAGATTCACGGACATACAATAATATTTAATAATATACCTAATTGTACATATGGGTAAATTGAATAAAACAGTTTCATCTGATTATTTTGCGTATACACACTACACACAAGATTCAAATTCAAATGCCTAAATATACGCCGGGCGAAAAGTTTTTGCTGGCGGGAATGGATTGTGTTTTGTTTTTGTCGTGTTTGATGAGAGGGGTAGGCAAAGAGGCGCGGGTGAAACTTGATTTTTTTCTGTCTTGCTGCGCCCTCTTAATTATAAAATGTGAAAATGTGGATGTTTGGATGTTTGTTACTCAATCACGCTAAAACGGCTGAACAGATTTGGATAAAATTTGGCACATGAGTAGACTATGACCTGGATTAGGATATAGAATACTTTTTATGCCGATATTCGCACGGGATCGAGATTTCTGCGGTTGAAACCGCGGGGCGCAGCTAGTGAAATCATAATTGTGATGGGAACAAGCCGCAAAGCTAGACACTAAACTGCTGTTTGGTCAACATTCACACACAACGTCCATCGGTCGACCTGTGCCATAGCTCTTCAGGTCGGGGTTTCGGCTACTGTACTTATCATTTTAGTTACTGTGTGTCGGCAACCCTAGTACTAGTACTAAGACCTGAAATGAAAAAGCGAGAGACCTACACCTGACACACTAACAACCGAAAAATATGTTGCGTTTCATGATTATAGATATAGATAGAACGGAAGAAGGCGTCCCCCGGGTCCGATACCATACTGTGATTAGCTATCGTTCCGTTGTTTATTTGCAGGGTCCCATACAGTCAGTATATCCAATTATATATTGCAATGATAATATGGACCACCACCCAGTTTTTATATTCATTAAGTATTTTTATTGGTATTGCTGTGATTCTATTTACGCCATTGATACCTTTCTCCATATGGTACACAGGTAACGTCTAATAAAATTCTTATTCGGTAATACTGCAGATTGTAACGTTGGTGTAGTTGTAGCCAGCGCGGCACTGCTGAGCGTTGTTTTTTTTAATTTCCAGGCAAGTTGTTGACAAGGCAATGAGACGTGAACATTTACCAAAATCAGCAAAATGGTTGGTGTGCGATTTAGTATCTTTGATTCCGTTTTTCCGCTTAATGATGTCAGACCCCTGTCCACCAGCTCGAATTTGGCCTAACATATTATTGTTTAATGAATTTCTGGTGTAAGTATTCATTATTGAACGTTAGAAACTGAACTGTTAATCGAACCTTGTTGCTGACCATACCGTTACCGCATTATTTGGTGTTTTTTTTTTTTGCTGTAGAACATATAAAAATGACTTGTGTCGAATCCGTGTTTCTATAATCTAAAACATCTTGTTCGTATACGAGTTTGAAAAATACCGTTTTCAGTACACATAAAATAATAAAAGTAATCTGATTAATATATTAGCTTTTTGATACTAAGTAATATTTTCCTATAGAATGAATACTCTATTCTTTAAAATTATTTTCCGCTTAACCTTTATAGCTACAAGAAAACATTCTTAGCAGACTGCCCTAACATTTTTGAGTAATTGCTAGCGCAATTGATTGCTATTGCAGTTTTCTCATGTTTAATTTTTATCATGCCAATCGTTGCAATTTCTTAAATGAATTAAAAATACGTTGAGACCCACTGAGGTTAGAGTACTAGAAAAGCCACAAGTCTCAAAAACTTTTCCATTCCTTATTATTACGTTTTCGAACCTAAAACTTATGTGACTTGATGCAGAATGAAGCCACAGATGTTCCTTGTGAAATCTGACTTTTATTTTGTTTGACTTTCTCACTAAGCCCAAAATGGTATGAACGCTTTATGGATCCTTTATGGTTGTTTGCAGCTTTTACAGAGTGATCGAATACTTTTCAATGGGAACTTCTCATTCATACCCGATGCTCCTGTTAGGTCATACAATTGTGATGTGTTTGTGTATCAACTGCATTACCTGTTTCTTTTTGCTGGTTACACATCAAGGTTTTTGTGACCGTTGCAATGATAATAACGTTTATTTCGATTGGAGGTCTTTCATCTGGCTTAAGGTAACTTTAGTTAACATTGATGTGTATATTTCTACATCTGAACCTTGTTTTTGTCGCCTAATATGTAATACGGTGAACTAATAATCAGCCTGTTTGCATTATTTAATGTGTATGTGGGTGTGTGTTTTCAGTTTCAAGATACGGATGTTGATAAAGGATATGCAGCATACGTTTGTGGAGCAGTATTTGTATATTCCTTTGCAATAAATGAAAGATTCGAAGAAGTGATGCCTTCTGCAATATTAGAATTCATAATGATGTGTATATTAATGGTGACCGGTTATGTAATGATACATTTTATTATTATGCCGAAAGCTATTCATGAATCTATATTAAGATTTCGCAGAGTATGTGATGTGTATTCAAGAGTAAGAAAAGTCGTTCAGGAGACTAAAAGAAGAAATCCCGACGATAATTCTGACGAACTAGTTAAAACTTATTATAAATTGTTATGGAGAAAACGAAGTGGGATTGCTACCAAACCTTCGTTTGTTGAAAGTCACCTACCTAGGTATTTGAGACTTTATCTCAAGCAAGATTTGTTTTGGCCCTTATTTCACCACAGCCCTACATTGAGAAAAACAAGTTATCCTTTTCGACGATGGTTAACCGAGTTCACAGATATATCTTACAAATTGCCTGGTGAGAAATTCTTTTCAGGTCCCCGTACCAAAGGTACTTTATATTATTTGAAATCTGGCATAGTTCAGCTCATTTCTGTTGATGATGGAGTGACACCGATCCTCTCTGTTACTAGTGGAACAATATTTGGAGATATAAATTTTTTTGTGCCTCCATTGAGAAGGAAGGTTATTGCTCGCTGTCTCACATATTGTGAATATTATTTCGTTAAACGGCAGTTTATGATAAAATCGTTACAGAAATATCCGTCTGATAGAAAAATTGTAATGGAGGATGTTATTAACAGACTAAAACACGCAAAAATATTATTAGCTAACAAACAACAGTCAAGAGGTTTCGATAACAATGAAGACGAAGGAATATTTTGGCTTAAGAAGCGGTGGTGGGAATTATTTAACATAATTGAAAATTATACTAAAACAACCGGCGACCCGAAAGAAGCTTTAAAGGGTAAATTGCCACCTGATGAGG
The DNA here is from genome assembly GCA_917490735.1 of Dryobotodes eremita. Lineage (NCBI taxonomy): Eukaryota > Metazoa > Arthropoda > Insecta > Lepidoptera > Noctuidae > Dryobotodes > Dryobotodes eremita. The sequence goes on along the minus strand of OU823254.1, from coordinate 7,274,267 downwards.
CGTCATACCATTGTTCAAAATATATAGGACAACTTGTATTATGTAATAAAACAGAACTGCGGACAAAATCTATGTTCACCAACTTCAAATTTCCATGGATCATTAATCCGCATTCTAAGTTCGGTCTCATATGGTATCGAATCGTTGCTGTAGACGTGTTTCTTGTACTGGTTTTGTATCCACAATATTTGATAAAACCTCTCATTCCCGTATGGTTCGAGTTTTTTACTTGTTGCTCTGATACCATATATACTATTGATATTGGCGTATCCCTTGTAACTGCTGTGAAGAAAGAAGATAGTGTCACAAATACTTTTCCTAAAGTTATGTTTGAACGCTTCAAGAGCATTACTTTTATACTTGATTTATTATCAACAATTTGGATTGAAGATATAGCTGAGCTTTGTGGGGCCTCACGGTATTATTACACTCTTCAATTTAACAGACTCATTAAAATTTACGTCCTGTTTTATGGGGAATATTTAAAATATGATATTCGAAAGAATCCTATGGTGAATCTTTGTCGTGTAATTGCATTAATTAAATTCGCCTTTATTATTGTAAGTAGCAACGTAGTGTTCGAAATGCTTTATTATTTTCCTGGATTGACAATGGATTACTTTTTTGGAGAAAGATTGTGTTCTAAGGCACTGGAAAAAAACTGCACTCCCACACCTATTTTCGGTGCTGCGGTTTCGTGGGCATTTGAATGGTCCTGTCATGCTCAAAACCCCCCTCAGACATTGGAAGATTTATATGTAGCTTGTTTATTAGGCTTTGTAAGCTTTATTATAACTGTTTATTGTAAAGGCAGATATATCTCGTATTTGTATTTGGTAAACAAGGATCAAATAAAGTATCAAAGTTTTGTGTTACACCTCAAGGCTTTCTATCAACATTATAGAATTCATAATGATTTACTCAAAAGACTGGACAGATATCTTCTATGTCATTGGCAGTATTTTAAAGGTACGGATGTACTGCAGCCAAATAAGTTAGATAACGAAGCAAGAGAAATATTCTGGAAAGCCCAAGGCAATTTGGCTGAAAAGATAATTACTAAATCAAAGGCGTTCAAATATGCTGATCCTAACCTTATAAGGGACTTGGCTAGATCAACATACCTTTTAATACTACCACGGAATACCAATATCCTGATGTTTGGAGTTCAGAGCAAAAACGTTACTTGGGTTGTTCAGGTGAGAAATTAATAGTCTTTCATTAAAGACTATTACATTCTAAACGACACTGCCACCATTTTACTATTATCCATACTTCAATACCTACTAATATTATATTATTATGAAAGTAACCCTGTTTTTCTGTCTCTCTGGTAAGTTTTCTGTGTGTTACCTTTTCACCCCTTAATGGCTGAATGGATTTCGATAAAATTTGGCACATTAGTAGACGAGATAGACCTGGGTTAGGATAAAGAATATTTTTATCTCGGTAATACGCTCAAGTGGATAATTTTCCACCTCCACGCGGGCGAAACCGCGAGCAAAAGCGAGTGATAAAATAATTGTATGAATAAGTTATGAAGAGATAGTTATTTTTATACTATGTCTGGACATTTAGACACACTAGACAGTTTAATGGAACTGATTTAAGCTTTAAAAATATCTATAAACTGGATTTTAAAATGGCATATTATTAATTGCACATCAAATAAATAATCACCTATCAATTTATTTCCATCATTTAAATTCTGACTGCACAGCAAATTAAGCAGAGCGTACATACCATAGATATCCGAGTACATACATAATACTATACTCTTAGCGTGTGAGTATTATGTATTTTTGTCCGATTAGCCGTTGCTGAAAATGCAATATTACTGTACTAGGAGATTGTAGGGTGCATGAGCGAGCGAAGCGAGCTCAGGACTTGGGCACCCCAACTCGGACAGGTTAGGTTAAAAGAGACCCAGCCATCCCTTTCGTAATTTTTAAAATCACCTAGAAGCAGGAACCCCGCCGAGCGGGGCTCTGTCGACTACGCCTTATTATTATTGCCATTCAGAAATAGGAGGCCTCGCCTAGTAGATAGCGGTGCCCAAAGAATATGAATTGTTGCTTATTTAGTTATATTTTGAGTTGATTATTTTGCTGTGCAATCAGTAATTTTGAAAGAATTTGGATTATTTTTGGATACAAAAAGTATATTTTTTTTGATTTCGTTTAAATACTACCCTTTTAAATTATGCATTATTTTTAGGGTAACATAAAATGCGAGTATGTCAACGAGAAAGGTGAAATGTTTACGGATTATTTAGGACCTGGTTCTGTACTGTCTATCTGTGATGTATTCCTGGAAAAAGTTTCATTGAGTTCCTATACATCAATAACTGAATGCGAGGTTAGTCATATTTTCACTTTAAGAACGAGGTTTAAAGCCACGTATTCATTGGGAAACAAAGTTTAGCAACATTAATACAGCAGCATGTTTTTATGTTGCGGGAAACACGTTGCTGACAACATGATAATGTTTCGTATACATGGTAAACAAAAGTTGCACAATATTGTTTCCAGCAACATTATATTGCGGCAATAAATGCTGCGCAACTGTTTTAAAACTTTGTTTCCAATGAATACGTGTCTTTAATCGACAATATTACCTAAGTGGCTATTGACCATTATTTAGCTACATCGAAATTGTTTGTTTTTTGGAATTATAAAGCCTCGTATTCATGGTAAACTTTTATTGAGCAACAGTTGATCAACACTGTTGACGAGCAACGACAGAGTTGCTGGAAACAAAGTTTATATCAATAACTTGTCCACACGCCAGTTTGTGTCAAAATGTTGCCCGAGGAAGTAGTGTTGTTGTGTTCTTTTTATCGAATGTATAAAATTTCTAATAAATAAAGAAAAAAGGGTGCGAAACTATCTCATGCAAAGAGAAAATGTGTATTTCTTTTTTTATCTTTGTATTCCTTTCTTGAAGTATCCCATGATAATGCTTTTGATTGAAAGAACTCTATTAACTGCATTACTATATTATTGATCCACACCACTGCTATGTTTATAAACTAGTTGCAAACACGTTCACACTCGTTCACAATTGTTGATAAACAGATATTGTCGCTCGTGGAGCGAGAACTTGTCAACATGCCGTGATCAACTCTAAAGCCTCGTATTCATGGTAAACATTTGTTTAGCAACAACGTTGAATCAACGTGTTGTGGAGCTACTGTCAACATGTTGCTGGCAATACTGCGTGTTGCAGAATTGATAACGGCATGTGGACAAGTTCTCGCCCGACGAGCGATAGCAACAAAAACACGCACTGTTGCCAGCAATTCAGCAACATGTTGATTAAACTTTATTTATAAACAAATGTTTACCATGAATATGGGGCTTAACTGTGATTCATCTCTGATTTCATTCTTTTAGATTATGATTTACATTATTATTTAGATTATCGATTTTTAGATTATGTACATTAGGATTGATGATTTTTTTGCCATGTACAAGAAATATCCAATTGAATATGCGTTTATGCAAACTTGCGTAGAAGAGTTTAGAGATATGTTCGACGAAATCTTCAAGAAACACATTTTGAAGCACAGAGATGTGAGTATCTTTCAAATGTTCGTGAAAATGAGAACCTACCTAGGTGCTACCCGTATTGTTTTCATAGATTGTAAAATCTGTGAATGGAAAATAAAATAGAGGTTAGAAATGGTTTAAAACGTTTTCCTGTACCTACAGCCGTAAAGTAGCTGCCCTTACTAACTCGTCTTAAATTACCACCCTGTATGTAAACCATCACGAATAGCAGATTTATTTTCTTTTCTTTAATATATTTTTTTAATTTTTGGATTCTTTAATTATTTCATTGCTTTCAGTATATAACTAGACTAAAGGAAATGGCCGATGAGTTCATTCGAGGGAATATACCGCATAAATCTAAAATAATGGATGACTTAGAAGCTAATCGTACGTTACCCGTCGAAGGCTTATTATGGGGAGAGCCAGTATCTGGGTAATCAATTAATATTATTTTTTCCCCGTAAAGACTTTCATAATTATAACTATTAACAGAAGCTGGCTTTGGCTGGATTGGATGACCCTAGTTTCACATTCAAAAACTAGGGTCACGATTCATAACTCAGTGTCAAGTTTCGCTTTATTTTTGAGCTCTCCCGCTCTGGGCGGAGCGGAAGGGCGTGTCAGACTCTTAGTGACTAAAACCCAACCGTGTTCCTTCAGTTGCCTGTGCGCCAGTGCCACGGTAAATCTTTCAAACAATCCCCGACCCCGGCAGGCATCGGCCCTATCGGACCCCGTCAATTATGCTGACATCCCTTTGAGGCGCGCGTGGAACACGACGCGACGCTGACCCGGGCTTGGTCCTTACCGGACGGCGAGCTGCCCATTGCTCGCCGTCCACAAGCCCGCGTCTACGGTAGTCAGGAGTTGGCAATCGACTCCCTACTCCCAGGGTGTCTCCTCTTGCGGCGACTAGGGGCGTGAGGGCGCAACGATTGCCTCTCCCTCACGCGCTCCGCCTCCTCCTTTGCGAGCATTACAACTTCGCAGAAGGAGGTGACGGCTTCCCATTCCTTCTCGCTCCGTACCATGGCCTGAACTAGGGCCGGACGCAAGGGATCGCCGCCGCCGCCACCGATCGCCGCCGCCGATCGCCGCCGCTGATCGCCGCCACGAGGACACGGCGGTGCTCCGCCCAAGCCGGGCAGACATCCACAGTATGCTCCACCGTGTTCTCCGGTCGATTCACACAATGATAACAGGCGTTTCCTCCTGCCTTTTCCGAAACAGGAACCTCCCGAAACAGCCATGTCCGGTGAGGATCTGCGTCAGGTGGAAGGTGAGGACGCCGTGGCGCCTCTCAAGCCACTCCTCAAAGAGGGGACTTACAGCCGCAATTGTGGCGTGTCCTGTGCTGGGTTGCGACATCCGCACTCTCCATGCCGCCATGAGATCCCGCCGGAGCTCTGTCCGCTGTGCCGCGATTTCTTGCGGCAGCGGAGTTACGCCCCGGCATTTCGCCTCATCGTGCCATTCCCAAATGTGCGCGAGGACCTTTGCCTCGTGTCGTCAGCGTAGCACACCACGCTGAAGCCGCTAGGGAGGCCGGCGCGCAGCACCCAGTCGTACCCGATGTCCCACAGATGCGGCCCCAGGACCGATCTCGGTGGGACACCACACGACATCTCTCGCCGGTTCCATTCTCCTTGGTGACCGGGGTAAATAACGGCCCTATCCGTCAGATAGGCCTTGACTACACGACAGAGGTAGGTCGGCATCCGGTGAGACCGGAATGCCTCCCTGATGCAACTCCAGGGCAAGGTATTGAAAGCATTGGCGCTGTCTAGAGACAGGACGACCCCATCCCGGGCCACAGCATCCTCCGACGTGAGGGCTCGCACGCGCATGATGGCGTCCACCGTAGAGCGCCCCTTGCGGTAACCATACTGGCTCTTCCCTAATCCGGTGCCACCCGCACCAGCCGCCCAACGCGGCGGTCTACAATGACTCTTTCAAAAAGCTTGCCCACCTGGTCGAGCAGCACAATGGGCCGGTAAGCGGACGAAGAATTCGCATGGTATCCCTGCTTCTTAATGAGGAGCAGTTTCCCCGTCTTCCAACGAAGTGGGAACTGGAACCTCCAAGCATGCGCTTAGAAGCCCTCTTAGTCGAGGCCCGAGAATCTTCAAGGCCAGGACCCAGGCTTTTCCAGGTAAGCCGTCGGGTCCTGGGGCGGTATTTTTGGCACAGCCTACGTACCGCCGCTCTCAACTCTACTTCGGTCACCTCAGGTGCAACGTCGATATTATCGGTTGTGTGGTTCACAGTTGGCACCGCAGCAAGCGGAGTCATGGGCGGGGGAGTATGCTCCCCTCGTAATGGGGAACAGAGCGTTCACCACGCCCTCCACGAGCTGGGGCCGGAGTCTCTGCGTCAACGATGGAGCCCATGAGCGGAGTTTTTCCCGCACCATTTTGTATGAGCGTCCCCACGGGTCCCTGTTCAGAGTCACCAGCGCCTCCTCGCGGGCCAGTCCCCTGGCCCGCAGGATCTCCGCTCAAAGGGCGGTCTTCGCCGCTCTGTAACCCCCATACATCTCCGCCTGAATGGTTTCGGTATCCGGAGGGCGGATACGGAGCCTGCGGTACCTGGTGTACAGGCGTCGCGCAGCAACGCGCGCCTCGCGCAGAGCCGTTAGCTCTGGCGACTACCAGTACACCTGGTGCCAGGCGCGTGCATTCTAGAACCGGGGCATTGCCACGTCACATACTTCGGACATGGGCTCCCGGAACCACTCCGCCTCGTCGTTGATATCTGTAGACCCGTCCGGTGGTGACAACCAGGCCTGCACGATCGAGGCTTCCAGGAGGAGCTCCCGGTCTAGCTTCTTCAGCGCCCACCGCGGATCACTAGGGGCCTGTCAGACCAGCGCGCTCGAGGTCTGGGCGGAGACGTCAAACCGGATGTACAGGTGGTCGGAATACGTCTCTACCCCCTCCATGACGCGCCAGTCAATGACACGTGGTGACAGAGCGGGGCTGGTGAACGAGATGTCCACCACTGACTCATCCCACATCCGCACACACCTGGGGACAGAACCCCGCTTTACGATGACCAGGCCTGTCTCCAGAGCCCAGTCCTCCGCCATCCTGCCCCGTGTGTCCGTATACCGGGAACCCCAAGCTGAATTCTTGGCATTGAAGACCCCGAGTACGACCACGGGTAGGGCATGGTACCCGACGACGACGACTCGTCAACTCCGCAAGGGAGTTGTGGAACTCGGCGAGAGTTTGGTTTGGGGAGAAGTATACCATTACCGCAACTATCTCCCCGAACCGTGCTGCCACGCAACCCCGTCCCGTCTTGACTGTCTCAAGCGACGGGGTACCGGCGGCGGCCGACGAAATTAGGGTCACTGAGCCACTCAGGTCCTCTACCCAGTCATCCCTGGGCGGGACAAAGTACGGCTCAGCGACCACGGCGATGTTAATCGACCACTGCGCCATGCTCTGGAGCAACAGATCCTGAGCGGCGACGCAGTGGTTGATGTTCGCCTGGAAGAGGCGTAATGGAGCCATTATTGGCAGTCCATATCTGCCCCCTTCCGAGCCCCCTGTGAGGGCCCTGCCGCGGTGTTTGCGGCGGCTACGACGGTGGGGGCGGCAGCAGCGGCGGCAGTGGCGGTGGATGCGGCGGTGACGGCGGTGGCGGAGGGCTTGCCCCTGCCCCTGGCTTTTGCGGGTGGAGCGCAGGCCTTACTCCCAGCCCGGTGATCGGCCGGCTTGCCAGCTACCGCACATAAAAAGCAGTGCGGCGTGGCATTGCACGAGCCGGCCTTGTGACCGGGCTCACCGCAGCGGAAGCAGTGATCGCTGCGGTCCACCTCCGAGGTGCATTGAAGGTACACGTACAATGAAGGGTTCGGTAGTTAGGACCCCAAGAACAAACTCAACATTGTAGTTGAAAAGCAAGTAGTTTGCATGCACAATATTGAGATAATATAAATAACATGGTATTTTAAGACCATAGACTTCTGAGGCCAACTTGCGCGTTTAGTCGGGTTAGGCCCACTCGCACGTTTAGTTGGGTTAAATGAATAACTGTAGAGTTTGTAAACTCGGAGTTAAGTAATTAACATTTTAACTTCTATTACGCGTTGCGCCACTAAAAAGTAACACCGGGTTAGTTTGTATCGGCATCTACAATCGCTGCATGCGAGCTACGCGTCACAATGAAGTCACGCAAAATCCTGCATCGCGCAAGCAGAGTTTACCGCGCAACTAGCATATATACAACATCCCGACATCAACCGTTGGGCAGTTGCCCACCAGACACAACACCCGTCTGGTCGGAGGATCCTCCCTTTTCTATAGAGTAAGAGTGAGCTTTACACCCTGTTCCTCATACCTCTATAAGTTAACCAGAAATTAGTATTTTTTGAGATGGGAACATTGTAGTTCAATCGACGAAACATAAAATAGAATTGCAACGTTTATGCCATGATATGTAATCTGACCAACAATGAACGAACAATGAATAGAAATTGTATACCCATCTCTTTTCACTACATTAAGATAACGTAATACTTTCTTGTCTTTGAATTTTATAACATGACATTTCATTTTAACCATATTGTATGTGGTTTCCATGGAGATTTAGTTTATTGATTGACGAAAACGTCACGAGGAAAAATATGTTTTAAGTTTTTTATAATTTGTATTTAATTAAGTTATCAGCGGTACCTCATAACGTCAATTTATTTTGACATTACTAACACTAACCTATATGCCATTTAAAATAAGATTAGACATTTTACTAAACCTTTTTTACAGTCCGTTCAACCGATGTTGACTTCTATTGCGTCAGTGGCATGACAAATGGCAGCTGCAGTAAACAGTTGGTATTGTAACCACGTTTTTGCTTTTTATGCCATCCTTATACCTACAGAATAGAAGTCAAAATCGGTTGAACGGACTGTAAAAAAGGTTTATTTAAATTTCTAATCTTATTTCAAATGGAGAGAGTTTAAATTCAAATTCAAATTCAAATTAATTTATTTCGTGAACACAGGGTATATACAGAAGATGTTGTAATAAAATAGATTAGAGCCGAGCTGTGTCCCGCCAAAAGGCATACAAAATATCAAAGGTCCTTTTTCTCTTTCTTTCCTCTCTCTAAAACAGATACATTTTAGCCATCAAAAGTAAAATCACAATAATTATAGATCATGTAAAAATTAGATAAAATGTCAAATTAAATAAAGTAAAAAAAAAAAGAAAAGAAAAACGAAAAAAAAATTCAAAATAAAATTAACAATGTCACTAATTCAATAATACAACAATACAAGACAACACACTAATTCAATATTAACAAAATCATTTCGTATGTCACATAACATAAAAACAGATTAGATTTGTACAGGAATTAAAAATTAAAATTTGTCATTTAAATATTCGTCAACAGAATAATACACCTTGTTATTTAATAATTTGAATAGATTTCTTTTAAATTCGTTAATGTTCACACTTGAGATAACTTGTCCTGGTAACTTATTAACGTTTAGCGACTTATGTACTTAAATGTCCCACATCGGCGGGTTTAATATTTATAAGTTTTCGGTTTACCTCTTACTCTGGGTGGTGCAAGATGAATAATTTGAATAACCCTGAGTTAGCTGTTAATTCCGAGTTATTTAGGATAACCCATGAACGCGCAAGTGGGCCTTATAGGTTTTCCTGTAATCAAATGATATGATTGTCGTGTTAAAAAAAATAGGCTCAGTAGTTTCGGAAAAAAGGATTTCGGAGATACCTAAGGGGATGGTCAATTTTCATCTATTTTCCTAAATAGCTTTAAAACTATTTACTAACCGACTTCAAAATAAAAACTTTTTTACAAAAAATCAACTGACATCAAAAAAGACGCTAAAAATCCTGAAAAATAACTTTAATTTCGAAAGTCGGTGTCTTTGGTTTTGTATTTTCGTTTTTGGCCACCGACTTCCGAAATTAAAGTTATTTTTCAGGTTTTTTTGTGTTTTTTTGGAAACGGTGGTTTTTTTATAAAGTTTTTATTTTGAAATTATCAAAATAAATTGAGTCCCTTACAATAAGCCTTTTATTTGATGTCACATGCTTCGATCTACAATAGATCGAAGGTTACACGGTACGGTTTGCAAAACTTTTTTATTTACTTTCTGATTTGCCCCCTCAAAGTGACCCCCATATTCAAAATTCATTTATTAACGTTACACGTCCGTGTTTGCGTTGTACAGAAATTCATGTGTACCAAATTTTAACCTTATCGGTAAAGCAAATTCGGAGCAAATTGGCTGTGATAGACGGTCAGATAGACAGACACACGAGTGTTCCTATTAAGGTTCCGTTTTTTCATTCGGACATCCGGAACCCTAAAAATTACTAAAATTTACCAATTACTTTTAAATGCGGTTCTCCTCCTGTTTCATTTAAGAATAATTTCATTGTATGGGTGGAAAAAATCTAGTTAGCAGGCATCATTTTTATCATCAGCCTACAGCAGTCCACTGCTGGACATATGCCTTTGCAATTGCAAGCCATTCAGCCTGATTCTTGGCAACTCTAATCCAGCTGCTACCAGCCACTCTGCGAAGATCGTCGCTCCACCTAGCCTGAGGGCGTCCTACCTTACTTTTGCCAATTCCCGATCTCCACTCAAGAACACGTCTACCTCAACGGTCATTAGTTCTACGGCTAATATGGCCGGCCCATTACCACACAGTTTGCTTATTCTGCGAGCTATGTCGCCAACAATTAAGTTTTCCAAATTATTTTTTCATTAATGTTAATGTTTCCGAAGACAGTTTCCCCGTATTTTTAATGGATTTGAATTTCCCCTAACTGTCTCAGTTAAAAAATAACACTCTGTATCCGTCAATAATAATTCAGTCAATAACTTCAAATGTAGGTACAAAATAAACTACCTAGGGAGTTAATGAACAACGTTAAATTACAGGTTCATGAAATACTGGATGCTATTCAGAGTTGTCATCGTGTGTGTATCCATTACATCTGCATCCATTTTAGGTAATTATTCCACTTAAGTTGTCATTCTACTTAAGGGTTGAGGCTAAAAGTTTAATATTGTTTTAAGGTGGCGTTGGCGCAGCATCGCGTTGGACATTTACGATTATCAGTGCGTTCTGCGACTGCGTCGCTTTCGTAGACATCGTCATCAAGTTATGTGTAAGCCTAGAAATAATATATACATGAAAAAAACTTTACAGAAAATTGTCGGATAAAATGAATGGCAATGATAATGCTGAATAATCATTAATCATTTCAGCTACCCTATTATGACCACCGTGGATTATATATTACTGACAAAGGAAAATGCTTGAAAAACTATTTAACTAAAGGATTTACCTTAGATATTATCGGCGCGGCTCCTTGGTGCAGCATTCTAAAAACTCTCTTGTACCGACAAATAAGCGATGACGATTGTTTTTTTATTAATACAGTGTTTAAATTTGCGCATTTGTACATTGTGTTTGCATATTTTAGTTATATTACGGACGTGCCGACGGTGAACATGGCATATGTTATGGTTTGTATAAACTTAAATATTGTTAAGAAAGAAATAATCATTTCATCATCGTTGAGCTCCTTAAGTCCTGACTTCCTGAGTCGAGCTGCACGATTACTGACAAATGCGTGCACTGACTGGACAGGTCCACTCAAACTGTGTGGTTCTTTCCTCAAAAGACCATTTCGGATACCAATCTGCATGGTCTTCGCATGACCTGACCAAGATTATGTCTGGACTTTAAAAGAGACTGTGACCTCTGAGTTTGTTTCGGCCTTTCTTCTCAGAGTAGTCAGATAGGAAACGCCGACCTCATCCAGTTTAAAAAACATGATTGACGTGTAAAAGTGTTTGTACAAACCTACTTACAGAAATAAAATCATTTATCATTTATCATTTATCATTTATCATTTATCATTTATCATTTATCATTTATTTGCAGAAAATGTAGGTGTTACCAGTTGTAAAAGTTAGTAGTTTAATGTACAGTCCACATTTTCCTGTTTAGGACATGCAAATTAATTTTACATTAGTAACTAATAGGTACTTAATACACTAAACACTGCATTATGTTAAACATTCTGTTTAATTAATGTTGTATTAAAAAATGGAACAAACATTTTTGTTGCATCTCTTGGTCTCTGTATAGTGTAATTTGTCACTTTTGAATCTAAAGAATTCATTATGTTTCCTCACAAAAATCGATACCTCAAATAAGGTCAATAGTTTCAGTTTTTTCGAATAAAGGCCTACAAGACTCAAGTGGACCGACACCGCGTATAGGTCTTACAAATTTATTTTGTACAATAAATATCTTATCATTATTTATTGAATTGCCCCATATTATTAGTCTATTACTTATATTTTTTTTTTTTTGGGGATAATAGTCCGTATCTTAATATTGATTCAACATACCCACTATGTATGCTATGCGGTCTGTTTTTTCGTCTAAATCAATACGAAGTTTTCTTAAAAAACGTAAAAATACTGAAACCTACATTATGCCTTGTCAGTTATTAGACTCCACTGTAACATAAAATTATCACAAAAAATAATAATTATATAATTTAACTTTGATCTATTTTTGCGTATCATGTTTTTAATGTGTAACCTACAATAAAGTACCTAAAATAAGTATTTTTTGTAGATACTAAAATGGCAAATCGTTAATATTTTAATAGTTTTGGGAACTAGTCACTACCTGATGATAAACTGCGTGCATTTTCAATTCAATGAAATGAAAAACTTAGTCGGTATCAGCCTCAAGAACAGCTGTTGGATGCCAACGCTTTTTGATTTGCCGAAAACGTTAAATGTGGACCAGCTACATTTGGTATGTAATTGGATTGTAAACTTAATTTGCTGGTAAGGAATTCGCTAATTAGACATCTTTAATTTTAATATTTCTATACCGGCAACGGTAGCATATGTGAAGCTGTTTAATATTAAGATCTTAATGTATCTTAAACTCAGAAATAAATGATATTCTATTCCATTCTATGTCAGCCACATAATTGGCTGTTATCTAAATATTGATTGATTAATCAGGTTCTTAACTAAATTATTGCTGTGAGGCGGTAGGAAGTATCTCAGTAGGTCCACAGCCAGATAGGAGGATAACCTACAGAAGTCCAAGGATGAGACCAGGGAAGCATGGCACATAAGGGATGAGGCCTAACACTCAGCAGTGGTTGGAACAAGCATGCCAATGTCAATATTACGACGATGATTGTAAAATATATGTGCGAGTATACGATTTGTAGAAAAACACTAATAACAGAATTATCAATTTCAGATCTTTGCTGAAAGCCTTAATCTAGCTGAAAACGGGATGTTGAGAATGAGTGTTGGTAGATTTGCCATTGATCGTTCAAACTTGGGAGTTGGTATAACTCTTTTCACACTCGGCCTAGTTTTTTGGTAAGTATCTACAGTAGCAGTAAAATAAAAAAAAATAACAGTGTTATTGACTTACATTTTCAATTTTATTTAAAAAAATAACAGAGTGAGCACACGTTACCGTTTGTTTCTTAATTTTTGAAGTAGTAAAGGTATATCGAATTTTAAAAAAAAACCTTGGCTGTTAGAGCGTCTGCTTCGCAGGATCTGTCACTCATATCTGCATGACGGTCTGTTCATAAAGATCGATATTGTGTCCGAATAACGCCCGCGCACTGTAATGTTTTTGGTGTAGTTACAGGCATAATATATTATTATAGACAGCTCGGCAATAATATCTGATTTTATGATTGATCCGTTTGAATATACGATTGTGATCTTTTGTGGAAGCACAAATATGTGAGATCGAAGGAACAGGATAAGACAAGCGACGCTGCATCGGTTCCAAAAAGATGTGACACCTTGAATGCAATAATATCGGACAAGTCTTGCGTTATAAATATCTGCCTAATCCGTTAAATGCAGAAGAATGTTCCTCCTTGCGATAAAAAAATATCTGATATCACTTTTTTTTCTCTATAGTAATCAGTGCCTCTCATATTGCAAAGATATGTGACATCCCACTGGCAGTATACAGGATGGTCCAAATAAGAACGTCATAAAAAAATAGATTCCTCATGCCCAGGGTTATCCGAAAATACCCCATGTATGTTTGGCAATTCTTGAGAGATTTCGAGTTTTAATATTTTTTTAAAATTTCTTGTATTTTTGTGGGAACCGCTTTAAAAATTTTATATTTTGTTTTTAAATTTTCATTTTTATAGGATATTTTTCCTTAAAAGAATCGAAAATCCGCTAATGCCGAGCTACCACGACGCCACGACGCTTATGCTGAGTTACCTCTTTTTAAGGCCCATTCCAGCGAAGTTGTCGATTAAGTACCAATTTTTCTGTGATATTATGCAAGCCTACATTCCACCTAGGTTAAAGTGATATCAGATATTTTTGATCACAACGAGGTATTCTTCTGAATTTACATAACTGAGTATGCAGATATTTACAACGCAAGACATGTCCGATATTATTAAATTCGAGGTGACACATCTTTTTGAGGCCGATGCAGCGTCGCTTGTCTTGTCAGATAGTTTTGGTGTTCCTTGGATGTCACGTATTTGTGCTACCACTTGTACATGCCTTCTACAAATGATCACATATGTATTTACCCCGCATCTTGAAGATAGATATTAATGGTTGCATCATGAAATCAGATATTATTGCCAAGCTGTCCATAGTAATATATTTATTCTCGTGACTGTACTTGTTCTATTATTATATCCAGGTTCATATCCTGTTACACTTTAACTCTATTGGTACTTAAAGGCCGTGGAGATACAGTGTTTCAACACTCTGTTTACCAACTAGAGAGATTTCTCAAGTCCGAAAGAGTAGAGAATGAAGTCATTGAGAAAGTCTTGGAACACTTTAGATATTGTTGGATGAGGTAAGTAGCTATAAACTGTTAACTCCTAACTGCTAACTAATGTGTACTCGTTTAATCATGACAATTGCCACTCTCGTTTCGTGGATGTTGTAAAAGGAAACTAATAACAACAATTTATAATGCATAATGTTATACTTTTTGAATTCAAAACCGTAAAAACCGACATCAAACGAATAAAATAATTAGATGACGTGTGAAACCTGAATGTTAAATAATTTGGAAATAGGCCCATTTGACTCAAATTCAAACCCAAAGCATTTATTTTAAGTAAACCAATTACAGGCATTTTTGAATTGTCAAGGGGTCGGTCAGTCAGAAAGATGAATCTAGTTGCCCATTCCAAAGTGTACCAGGTACCTATGGAGAAGAACGTGCATGAAACTCCATGGACACTCTTTTAAATCAAAATATGGTTACAAAATATTGGTTACATCATTCATGTAGAAATTATGTATGGGAGAACGATGCAGAAAGTTAAAAGCGTCCGTAATAAAAAGATAAAAACAATTCAAATATTAAATTAAATTAAAATAAGCCGAGGCAGCTAAGAACTCGGATTGATTTAACTCGGTTTGATTTAAAAAAAAATTGCATGCTGTATATTATTTATTTTAACTTCTTATCCGTTCTTTACAGAACCAAAGGTCTGAATATTGAACGACTATCTAACGCCCGCATTGGTGTGATGTTTCGACAGGATTTGAGTTACTATTTCTATAAAAAGTACGTTGCTTATGTATATGCTAGAAAGATACCTAAGCATAAATATTTAAAATCGGTTATTCCGTTTATGCAAAATCCACCTTAAGATAGTCTATAAATTCCGTTTATCCAACTAGGTCTAGGGTGGATTCGAAGACATGCGTTTCCGCGTATCCACCTTAGGGTGGATTTTTTGTGATGGATAAACGGAATAAACCTTTCAAATCACATTATTTTTGCTGAAACGTGAATAAACACATCTCGTCCTATTTTTGCGTTTAGAACTTTAACTATTTTGGACTCGATAATCGGCGGTGGCGAGACGATGCAAAGACTACTGGCTAGTGTTAGCGATGTGGCCTATTTTCTACCAGGTCACGACATATTTAGGGAAATGGATATCGCTTCTAATGTATATATAGTGCATCGTGGAAGAGTGAATGTCTTTAGAGACGGGAAGCAGATAATAATTTTGACCAAGGTGAGCGGTGTAGAGTCATATCTGATAAATGTGTCTTGCAAAGGCTTTAAAAGCTGTGTATATATCCCGTTTTTCTGTTTTTGATGCCGAAGTTGTTTTGTTCATAGGATATAATGAAACGACATTGAATGTAAAACAGCGGATTCGGTGATTCATCTGCGACATAATATGTATGGTCGCAGATGGATCGTGGAATCCGCAGTTTAACAAAACCGTTGGTGGTTTTACAAAATAGCTCCGTTATGTAAAACAGCTGAATGAAATTCAGCTAGATTGCCATTGCGCTTCGTTTAAAAAGCTGCTACCTAAGTTTAAACGAAATGCAGAATGGCTTATATGCATTCAGAATAAGCGCTTGACGGGCTTCTAATGCCGAATCGGTAGCAGTAACTAAGCTGGGGCACCCTGATCTATTGGTTTAGGTTAAGTTAGAACAGTCACCAACCATGTGCGGTCCGAGCAAACGCTACTTCCAAGTTGGTCGCAGTTACTTGGCTATTTAGTATTTTTAGGACTGACTCTCATAAAACTCTGATAACTTTTTCTTAACTTTTTTTTTTCTTAAAATCACTGTTTTCACTTGCGTTAGGGTCAGGTTTTCAGTCAAATTGCACGTTATATTTATTTCTGTTTCGGACGCCATTATTGCTGTTATGACACACATAACCATAAGCGACATAATTTAGAACTAAAATTTACAATCTGACGTTTCATTTCACGCTGTTTTACATAACCCTTAATCGTTGATCCGCTGCATTGATAAATGCAATACGTTTATGCAATTTTGCGTGTTAAAGTTCAGTCATTATGGAAAACAGCTAAGCGTCGTTCAGCTGTTTTACATAACAACGCTGTTTTGTAAAACAGCTAGCGGTTATGGAAAACAGCTAATTAAGCAGTCCATCTGGGACACACATATATATAGCAAGAGATATATGTATATATAAATATATATCGACAGGCAAACATAGATAAAAATAAACGTTTTGTGTTCCGTATCTTTAGCCAGACTTTTTGAACGTTATACCATCAAAATGAGAAGAT
Source organism: Dryobotodes eremita (assembly GCA_917490735.1). Taxonomy (NCBI): domain Eukaryota; kingdom Metazoa; phylum Arthropoda; class Insecta; order Lepidoptera; family Noctuidae; genus Dryobotodes; species Dryobotodes eremita. The sequence goes on along the minus strand of OU823254.1, from coordinate 7,257,583 downwards.
TAATGACAAATAAGGTCTTACAGGGTGATATATTCGGTCAACTTGAAGGCGTAAAACTGCGTCCTATTCACGTGACAGCAACAGCCGATGGTTACGTAGACTTGCTGTATATTGATGTAGCAGCGTTTCAGAGCACCATCACTGATGAGGTACTTACTTAGATTTTACATACTTAGGTAATTTTTTATGAGCTCGAGTGCTTTGTATAATTTTATTATGAAAACGGAATTAGTACCCTGTATAGTTAAATTACACACAATAGAACGATACTCGGTGGAAGGGACATCGTGACGTTTACCATGGATTCAGTTAATGATCTTAAGCACCCCAGTGTTAAAATTGTACATCACTTTAAAAAGGAACAGTTGTCCCATACAAAAGGTCAATACCTTCACAAAAAAAATGGGAATAACTTCAGGATTATTGTTCAAAATGGTACTTTTTTCAGATGAGGGCGACTATTAGCAGAAGCAGGCAAGCTCAAAATGACTTTATGGCAACGAGAGATATTTTCATAGAGAATCCATACGACAGTGTCCAATATCTCTTGCGTGGATGTAAAGCCATAAATTTACCAGTGAGTTTAAATAGAAAACATCAACAATTTGTCTGAGTTATATTTGCTGGGATACGTCGAAATAGTCATATTTCCCAGCAAATATATAAGATGAAATAATCAAAAATCTTGAATGTGTTATTTTGAAAAAAGTTTTTTATATAGCAACTAAGTTTTGTGGTTTTAAAGCTGGTTGTAGTTGATTTTTTTGTTACTCAGTGGTTTCGGAAACCTGTGGAGGCTCGTAAAAACTCATGGTATATCCGCTGGCTCTACTTAGCGTGGTTAATTGGCCCATTCGTTTCGTCCTGCTTGGTACTCATATTCATATTCCTGCCTTTAAACTCGACCTTATGGCTCAGATTGTATTGCGCTATCTTCATAACGGACGCTATTGATATAGCTAACTTTATAGCAGAATTTTATACAGTAAGTATTAAGCCGTTTATTTTTGAAATTTTTTACAGCAATTAGCTCGCACTCTCTTGGTATGCCACCCTGAATGCATGATTAGGTAAGATGTTTAACGTTTGGACAGCATAAGTATAAGCATAATCAGCCTATAATGTTCCCACTGCTGGGACACAGGCCTCCTCTCTGTGAGAGGGAGTGGGCCTTAATCCACCACGCGGGCCATCAGTGCGGGTTAATAGATATCACATGTCTTCGATTTTTTTTAATAGAATTGTGAACCCAGCATCTAATACTTCACGGATTCAGACCGATCGATGTTGAGGTTTGTAGCATTGGGGATTATATTATTATTACCTGATTCCATTCGGGTTGGGGACGTCCCATGTCTTCGAATTTTTGTTTCAAGAATATGCCGGTTTCTTCACGATGTTTTCCTTCACCGTTTTGAGAGCAGTGTTGATGAAATAATTTACACAAAGTAAAGCGCCTGTCTGGGTTCGAACCTACGACCTACATCGTAAGTCGCGGCCGTTAGCACTGCTCACCACCACGCTTGGGCAAAGACGTGTGTAACTGAGGTATTTGGCGCAATTACAGATTCTCTCCACATACACGAATGTCGGGGCGCCTTGTTTCGTCTAGCGCTACGAGTTTATTACGTTTTATCTGTACATGAACTAAAGCCTGTCGAGCAGGCGGTTCACGTATAAATCGCGTAGCTAAGATACTGAGAGCCAATACATTCTGTCAAAATGGTCCTGTGTACTTCCATTTTATTATTTCTAATTTTAATCTTATAGATTGAGCTTATTGTGGTGAAGGATAAATGTACTCTTCGTCGCCTTGGAATGAAGAAATTTAAAGATTGGGGTCTTTATGTGGATGCTTTATCGTTACTAATCCCACTGATTACCATTCTTACTGATGATTGGACCTTTCAAACTGCAAGATTGTTAAGACTAAAGTTCTTTATTGATTTTGAATACCATTTTTGCAGAGGCTTTAGGGTAGGTATCACAATGTACCATAATTTATTCATGCGTTTACACACTGAGAATTTTGAGGTAGCTGAATTTTAATACCTATGTACGGTCACCAAAAGTGATAAGTAAACAGGGTCGTCGGATATAGTTGAAGTTTAATAAGAAACCAATGGATGTTTTCGAATAAAATTTATTGTAATTTATAGAAAACAAACAATTCATTCATCAAATTAAATTGCATTTGAAAACATCCATCGGTTTCTTACTAAACTTCAACTATTTCCGACGACCCTGGTTTCTTATCTCTTTTGGTGAGTACCTAATGGTTAATACAAGTACAATTTCAGAGTCAAAAAGCTCCTTATGTACTGAAAATTGCGGTTATATTGTTGTTGTTGCATTTTTTCACGTGTGGTTGGATCTTGTTTGCATGTCAAGGTTAGTTTCGGCTTTTGTTTATTTACGTCATACGAGTAAGATTGTAAAATTCTTTAGAATGCTTGAGTAGCTTCCTTTAGAATGGATCAAAATATTTTGTTTTTAGATTATCCATTGAGGCGTGCTATCATTTTCATTTCGTACTAGCTTCTGCCTGCGACTTCGTTCGCGTGGAAGTCGTGAGACACCACAAAATATTTAAATAACAGCCACATTTTTATAAAATTTCCCTGTATGCTAAGTTTGTAGTTTTGGTCTCAGCAGCCAAAATATACAGAGTCAGGACTGGTGACGCAGGAGCGACGTACCTACGACAGTTGTCGGTGTGAAAAGCAGCACGTTTTGAGGTCGAGACCAGCAGCGTTTACTAGCAATTTCCCATTGCGAAGTTTTTCGTTTTTAGTGAATTAATGAACGCCTGCGTTCTTGCACATACTACCTAATGGCACGACACTGATAAACTGACTGAGGCATTCATACAGATTATTCCTGATATTCGGCTATCACTAAAATAATATAATAGTAGCTTGTAAACACATGGGATTTTCCAATAACAGTCACCTAACTATAGACCATAGCCCTATTTTATATTTATTGTGACAATAGATGGCAGAAGAAGCTTAAACTTCATGCTTCTCTGTGTACGTTCTACGAACTATAAGCGTAATGATAATCATTTAAATTTTAAATGATGTCCGTATTCTTCTACAGTTCACCGCAAATTGTAAAAAGATGAGCCAAAAGGTTAAATTATTGCGGATAGTTACAGATTTAACCTTTTAAAATTTAAAAGGTTGACAGATTTAACCTTTTAAATTTTAAAAGGTTAAATCTGAAACTATCCGCAATAATCTGACCTTTTGACAGATTTTTTTACAGTTTGCGGTGAACTGTAGAGGAATATAAACATAATGCAATATTGCTCATCCCACTTAGCAAATAGCGTGATAATTTATGGACTACAGTCTGACCAGACTTATAGGGAATATCTAAGCAAAACTGAATAGAATCTATCTGGTAGTATATGCGTGATGCTGGAACACACGTTCAGACAAACAGACAAAAATTCTAAAAACTATGTTTTCGGTATTGGAATCGTTCCCTGAACTCATAGCAATTACTTTTTTATATTTTAATGTACAGTTTTGACTTCACTATGATTTTATTATGTCTATAGGTACTATAATAATATAATTATAATAATATTATAAAGAGGTAAATTTTGGTTTGTTTGTTTGAAGTTTGTATGTAAGTTTTAAGTTTGTAATCTCTGGAACTACCAGTCGGATTTCAAAAAATCTTTTTGCATTTGATAGCCCTATTTTTAAGGAAGTCTATAGGCTACTACATCACGCTAGGACCCTCAAAAGCTGAGATAAAAGAAAAAAAACAAATAACGCTAAGCGAAAACTAAGTAGTAGCGCGGGCAGACGATGCGATTCGACGGAGTGTGTCGGGGGAATCAGAAATTTCACGCGGACGAAGTTGCGGACCGAAGCTAGTGTATAAATATAGATGTTAATAAGCAAAACTATCACGTTATAAGCACGCTCAGCTAGCTTACGAATAGGTAATAGGCGTTTAATTCAATAATCTTCTAATTTTAATACCTATGCTATATTTTTGCTTCATTGCAGACGAGAAATTCCCGATCGATATCATAGATACGACTTATTTGAACACGTCTATAGACTTCAGTCAATGGATGCCACCTAAAGATAGGAAGGGAGGTAAAAATGTCATCTTAAAATCTTTAATAATTTCAGAACTTTAAATTTCGGGCTTATGATTATCCATACCATAACGAACATAGATCTACAAATTTGAATGACAGCCGGTATGCCTGCTGCTAATTGTAAAACAATGACCATGCCGTATGGTCATTGTTTTATTATTGGTAAGAGAAACCTATGTAATTTTTTTGATTTTATACTTGTTTATCGTCAGGTTGTGCGCGCTCCACGAAACCGCTCGTTGGTGCGAATGGGGTGAAGAACCCATCTTTTGTAGTCCCCAGATTTTGGGGACACGATTATGTCGTGGCAATGACCTATATTTTACTTATCCATACCCATACCCATAGTCTGGAAACTGTAAGTACGACTCTGTATTTTTTTACTTAATTAAAATACCGTAATATTATAGTTACGAAGAAACCTGTTAATAAGGCGTTTTTAGTTACATGCGGGATGCGGGCGCGAGATTTCCCCGCATGCGTCAGCAAATCCGCATGCCACTAAAAAACTTTAATTGAAGAATTCTTTATAGTGAAGAATGTAAAATAAGTCTAATAATAAGGCCTTTTTTTAGGTAATTGCTCTGTCCCTCAAACAAATGTATTACCAAGTGTTCATCGTCTACTTTATGTACCTTCTGGATATGTGGATAATGGCCGTGGCGATAAACCTTGCGATGAATAAATATCGTGTTATTTACCAATATGCTTATAACGTTCAAACTATGACGAGTTATTGGAGTGACAACGGTTTAGGCAAATCTCTTATCGAAATAGTTAAAAGCTATACTGATCACGTGTGGAAGAGGCAAAAAGGTAATTGTTATTGTTTAGCTAAGTTTGGGTTCCTGGTTTCGATCTTTAGGTCGGGCAAAGAGTTGTTCGAATATCCATTTGGAATTTCTCAGAAGCATCTTGGAGACTGGATTTACACCCGTTTGATTTATAGGTTCGTCCTTCTGTATTATGCACGAATCTTAACTATGGTAGTAAAATTAAGGTTATGATTTATTTTTTAAAAAGTATTTGTTTCAAAAATGTGTAAAATAATTCGTAGCGCAAAAAAAAATAGAAAAATAATTAAAATTTCTTTCTGTAGGGGATTGGCTTCCCGAATTAGCGTACCGAGGGCCGCCTTGTTTACGTCAGGACCTTTTTGCTGCATTATACATACATCATTTGGACGCTGCGCCGACGTTCCGCCAACTGCCTGATTATTTCAAAAGGCAATTGTGTGCTAGATTTTATAGAGTGGTCATATTCCCAGGTTGGTAAGATTATTACAATCTAAAATATTCGTTTATTCAACAAACGAAATTTAAAAAAAAGGCATCATTTATAACAACACGAATATGTAACATACATAAATACACACACACAAACAAACATAAACATGGAAAGTTCTAAACAATCCTTAAGCACTTTGACCAAGAGTACTGATTTTTATAACCAGCACCCTAATTACGTAACTCACTATCTATCACAATCTGAATCATTTTGAAGCCTATTGCTAATCCATTGCTTCTTAAGTTGGAAAAATTTGTCTGCTCAATAACATAAATAACGCAATGGATGTTGTTGAACTGTCAAAATGAAACCCATTCCTACTGTTAGTGTGTTACGTAATTACCCCGCTGGCCCTGATCCAGCTGCCGAATTAATGCCTCTTTAGTTGTTGGTCAGGGCTGTTGGCCTTTATGCCATTATCCAAACCGTCACCCTACATCCGATACTCCTGTTTCTGTGCTTATTTGGCTCTTTACCCAACTGGTCAGCGATAGTATCTTCGATGATGTCTTTGCGAAGATGGCGCATAGGCGACTTCAATGTTTTTATATTATTATTCGAAGTTCTCTATGGCGTTTTGTAGAAATACACTAGGTACTTTAAATAAATTCTCAAGATATCAGTTTTGTTCGGCTCGAAGTATTTAAGTTAACGGTTACTTTTTCTAGGAAAGTGTATAGTGCGGGAGGGGGACATATTCACCACCACTTACTTTATTCATGAAGGTGAAGTCGAGAAGTGGTGTACGGATTCAAGGTAAGTATTTGTTCATCATTCCCAATGCCTAGTCCCAATTAATTTGGGTTCCATTGTTTTTCTAACCATATCATCATCATCTTTCACTCAATCCATTTATCGTTTCTTTGGTTCTCCCCTACTTTTATAGCCGTCCACAGTCATACTTAAAACTTTCCTCACGACATGTCCCTCCCGTGTTTTTGGATGATCTAAACTAATATTATAAAGAGAAAAGATTAGATAATAGGTCTTTACCTATGAAATTGCCGTTTTGTATGAAAAAATTTAAACGAATTTTTTTCATGAATTTTTTATTTGTATTAATCGAAGTAATCACCCATGCAATCAATGCATCTTTGCCATCGCAGTGGCAGTTTATTGATGCCCTTCTTAAAGAAATCAGCTGGACGGGAGGCAACAAATTCTTCAAAGGCATTTTGTACTGCCTCTCGGGTATTAAATTTTTTTCCCGCCAAGAAGTTATCCAAATTCTGGAAAAAGTAGTAGTCTGTAGGCGCAAGGTCTGGTGAGTAGGGCGGATGACGGAGAGCTTCCAACCCCAGTTCTTGCAACTTGGAGACCGTCTGCTGTGCAGTATGAGGTCGCGCGTTGTCGTGCAGGAGCAGCGGAGACGAGCGATTGACCAATGCTGGTTGGAGATGCGCCAGCTTCTCCATCATTGTGTTCAGTTCTTCACAGTACACATCTGCAGTAATGCTCACCCCGTTTGGTAAGAAGCTGTGATGAATCACACCGGCGCTAGACCACCAAACAGTGACCATCACTTTTCTAGGGGTAAGTTTTCGTTTAGGGCATTGTTTAGGTGCTGAACCAGGATCCAACCAACTTGCTGAGCGCTTACGGTTATCAAACAGAATCCATTTTTCATCGCAGGTAACAATGCGGTTCAAAATTCCTTCATTTGTGTGTCTGTTGAGCAGTGCAAGGCACGTCTCGACGCGTACTTCGCGCTGGCGATCATTGAGTTCGTGGGGCACCCATTTGTCAAGCTTTTTTACCTTGCCAATTTGACGCAAATGGACCAATATTGTTTTGACGCTAACGTCGAAAGCTGCTGCTAATTCAGCCGTAGATTGTGTATCATCAGCTTCCACAATCGCCTTTAATTCGTCATTGTCGACCAAAGTCTTCGGACGACCGCGAAGTTCATTTTTCAGGTCGAAATTTCCAGAACGGAAGCGAGCAAACCAATAACAGGTGGTGCGTTGGTTTGTAGAGTTAGCTCCGTAAACGTCGTTGATGTTGCGTGCCGCTTGTGCCGCGTTGCTGCCACGACGGTACTCATATTCCATAATTACTCGAATTTTTAACGTATCCATGATGACGAAAAAGATTGAAATGCGATGAAAATGTAACACTAATCAATAAAGAAATGACTACTTTTAGAAAAAAAAAACCATGTTTTTAAAATAAAATTAATTTGAAATTAGAATTCATAGCCAAACAAAAATTATTTTGATTTGAAATGGCCAGTACTGCAGAACGGCAATTTCATAGGTAAAGACCTAATATTTTGTATTTTTGTTTGTTACGCTTTCACGCTAAAATGGCTTAACGGATTTGGATAAAATTTGGCACATGTGTAGACCATGACCTGCATTAGGACATAGGATACTTTTTAACCCGATATTCCCACGGGATCGAAATTTATGCGGGTGAAACCACGGGGCGCAGCTAGTGTATAATATTGCTCCAATTTTATATTGCTTTTTAGACCTTAACTTGAAGTTTCCTTTTCAGCGGAGAAGGCCATTTAATGTCAGTGTTGTATACCAATGGCTATTTTGGATGTGTTTCTGGATTGTTTCCCAATGAAAGTTTTCGATATTCTTACTACACCCGGACGGTTAGTTTTGTATCTGTTTAAAATTAAATTTATTTCAATAGGCAGAAAAAATATACTTACGAAAATCCCAAGAAAAGCATGCGCTTCGAGAATCCTCGTCTATTTTCGTAAATACGAACGCGCCTTGAGGAGATCTAATATAGAGCTGTTACCACCATGGAAGTACGGGCTTATGTCTATTTTTTTAATTACCCTGCTTACAAAATTATAGATTGACCACTCTGCACAATTCCATAAAACTTTTTAATACTTTTGAGTGTACAGATGGCCACAGACATCGAGCGGAAACAGTACTGTATGTACAAAACATGAAGTTTCCAGAGTCTTAATTTTTCTTCCTTGCTGATTTTGTGGGCTCAATCCCCAGGATGAGCAAAGTGTTGTGGGTTTTTCGTTTAAGTTTATTTCAGTACCAACCCGGAGACTAGATTTGTGACCGGCTCTATTACACGGGACTTAAACTTTTTTTTTTTTGTGGTATTTCATCAAATGACCTCTCCCGCTCTGGGCGCAGCGGAAGGGCGTGTCAGACTCTTACTGACTAAAACCCACCCGTGTTCCTTCAGTTGCCTGTGCGCCAGGGCCACGGTAACTCTTTCGAACAATCCGCGACCCCGGCAGGATGGGACTTAAACCTAACGGGTGGAATGAGGGCGTTACTATCCACCTCTGTCTACTTTTTGGGAAAATTCAACCGTCTTGATATGTGTTATGTCTTATATTATTATTAAATGTGCAGGTTGTGGATCTAATGTACCTGAGTCTGAATGTATGGGAAGACTTATTGGACAGTTACCCGGAAGTCAAGACCAAGTTGTATGACGTCACCACCCAAATGATGAAAGACGCGAACGTGTAGGTATATTTAAAATACTACCTTCTGCCCGCGACTTCGTTCCCGTGATTTTTTTTGTCTTAACATAAAATATATCTTATAGCTGTGCCGGTTACTTCGTTTTCGCGCTCCTTCTGACTTCTTTTTTGCTCGGCTCCTAAGGGTCGTAGCATGATGTTCAAGAATTGGGCTATCAGATAAAAAAATATTTTTACAAATCCTGCTGATAGTTCCATAGATTAGCGCGTTCAAACAAAAAACAAACCAACTCTTTAGCTTTACTTTATTGGTACTTGTTTCTGTCCGCTATTTTGTCTGCATGAAATTGCTGGTTGCTCCGACCCACCCACCGCATCGCATCGCGTCGCCCACCCGCGCTATTACTTACTTCGTTTTCGCTTAGCGTTCTTTCAGACTTTATTTGCACGGCTCCTAAATGTCGTAGCGTGATGTTATATAGCCTATAACCTTTTTTAAGAATTACAAGCTCTTGAGCTTTATCTTCTAATATATAAAAATCTTGTGTCACAGTGTTTATTATCGAACTCCTCCGAAACGGCTTGACTGATTTTTATGAAATTTTTTGTGCATATTTGGTAGGTCTGAGAATAGGTCGTAAAGTATATTTCATACCGCTGCGGGTGAAACCGCGGGGCGCAGCTAGTTATATTATATTAGTCTAGTTAAAGATTACATTTGGATACCCTAGAATATGCCAAACGCTGCAAAGTTCGGACATTGTCTGTATTATTTCATCAGGCCTATAAATACATCGCTGGCTGAAATTAGTTTTTTCCACGCGTAATAAATGCCACAAATTTGGACGCAACCTTAGTAGCCTTTCAAGACGTCCGAGTGGGTTTATTGTAGATTGAGAACAGTACTTGAAATATATTTAACTTGCCTGTAATAGGAATTTGCATCATCATACTTACTAATCTTTCAAAAACTGAATTTGAGATTGTGAGACTGAGTCTTAGAGCAGGATTCACAAACTGCAGTGACTTAACTTTGCTAAGTAAGCGTCTCACACGAAAGTGAACTTTATTTAAATAAATCAAATATTCATATTTGTATGAAACGTTTGTTCACATTCGCTAACACGAATATGAACATGATATACATAAGTATAAATTTAACAATCGTATGAAACGCTTACTTAGCAAAATAAAGTCCAAGTGCGGTCTGTAAATCCAGACTTTGCACTTTTACCAAGATGGTTGCAAGAAATAAATATTTGTACCGTTGTTGTAGGGGTAAACCCATGCTGCATGAGATTCTCTAGCAAACCAGCGATGGAGTCATGGTCATTGCAATCAATGACCAAACTGACGATGCCACGGTGCATGACCAATAAATCACAAATGTCATGCATTCCTGCAGAGTGGAACAAGTTGACCGCTTTTAAGGTTATTTGTTAGACAATTAATTAGTAGATTATAATTATTATAATATACTTATTTCTTATGTCGAAGATAATTTCAATTTGATATACATTAGACAATATTAATACCTAAATAAAACAGAATTGTAAGCATTCATGAACTTTAATATTCCATCGATATGGATTTATGGAACGACTTTGCTGAGCTATAGTTGAGTATCCTATACGTTACAGAAACCTCATTCATCTACAATACAGGCTAACAAGGGTATTCGTAAGTGTGCACACTTGTACAATTTTTGCAGTCTCGTCCCCGTCGTCGGCGGATCAATTTGTGTTAAATTCTAAATTAATGTCACTTCATGACGACTTCCAAATAGGTATGTACATTTTTTAGTTTCAGAGTAAACCGATTGTATACACAAACAGACACCGCAGAGAATCCACAGGTAATAGTGGTTTATAGTAAAAAATACAGTCTCTAATGCATTCGAATAATTTCATCGTTTCGTGGTACCCATTTCTGAACGTCGGTCTGAAGGAGCTAAACAATTTGTGATAATTTGCCTTTGAATATCTTATCCAAATAACGTTGTCCTATTATCACCTTTTTATTAACGTTAGGGAGGGAAGCACGCTTTTTTATGATGCCATTTACACCACCACTTGGGTAGAAATAATATTCTTGTGTTGTAAGAAATTTACGCACGACTGAAATAGCATTAAGCGTTTAATCCTGCCAAAGCCATTTCTCGGCAAATCGCAAATGGTTTTTAATCTAGAACCAAATTGTTTGAAGACTGGTTGTTTACTGAATTGCTGCTTATTGTACGCGTTTATGGAAGATCATATACTTATTGCAAAGCTTTGTTTCGGCATAAAAAGAGATACAGCACCAGACTGGGGCGTTTATTAAGTAGGTGCTAAACTGTGGTGGTAAAGAACTTTTAGAACTGCACATATTCGAATAAATAGGTAGTACCCCAACCAACCAGTTCCAGGTAAATGAGTTGTACACAGTATAGTTAGCCCTGTATACTTAGATCTGCTCCAGTAAGGGTGGGTAGCGGTGGAGAAATTGAGCACCACTATGGACGAAGTTGATCGTGAGAAAGCTAATAATTTCTCACTTTACGTAAATCAGTTCATGCATATTAAAATTTATGATGATTTTCTGGACTGTATTACTAAACTTCGATGTTTAAAATATCGATGTATTTAGTTGGGAATGTTCATAATCGCGATGTACGGAACTTCGAAATAATGTCTAGTCAAACTTCGAAGTTCAGTGTGACATTCTTTCGAAGTTCCGTACATCGCGATTATTAACATTCTCAATTAAATACATCGATATTTGAAACTTCGAAGTTCAGTAATACAGTCGATTTTCTGGGTTTATAAATGGCGAGTTTTAATGAGTTGAACTATAACTGCCTCAAAAATCTGCACTGATGCCGAAAGCATGTGATACACAAATAAACAGAATATGTGTCATTTTACACAAATACGACGAACATTCTCTGTATTACAGGTAGCCTCGCACACCGTTGCATAACAGAAGAACGTTACTGAACATTATTTTATCCTTTCTGAACTTATCTCCACAGAATGAACGTATGTAAATAATGCCCAGTTTTTTACACTTGATATTTCTATGTTTCAACCTACTGAAAGGATTAGGGAAATAAGGATTTATGACTGGGTACTCGAAAACAATGTAGAATTTCATCCATCTAATTTATTGGAGGCTGATTAGATTTTAAAATGGATTATTGTTTAAGATTGCTGTGATGACAGATACCGTTACCCGCTTAATGTGTAAATGTAGCCACTAGATGCTCTACGGTGTAACATAAGTTCTCTGTGTTTTGTCATACTCAGGTCTGTCGCAACATCCACACACTCCACTGAACAAATTGTGTCTTGGTTCGCATTTATTTTACGTTTCCCACGAAAATGTTCTCATACCGCCTTTGTATTTGCGCAGATTTCAACAAAAAGTAAGTCCCCACATACTGTTAAACATGCAGCGATATTTTGTAACTTCGGGCTGTAAATGGAAATGACTTTTATTCAAGTTGCTTAGAAACTGGTGGAATGAATATAGGGGATAGTAGTATAAAGGAATATTTGTAGTCTGGCACTTAATTTTTATGAATTTGTAGCGGCATCTACAACGCCACATGCGAGCTACGCGTCATACTGACGCACGCAAAATCCTGCATCGCGCAAGCAGAGTTTACCGCGCCACTAGCATATATACAACATCCCGACATCAACCGTTGGGCAGTTGCCCACCAGACATGACACCCGTCTGGTCGGAGGATCCTCGCTTTTCTATGGAGGTTTGAGTGAACTTTACACCGTTCCTCATACCTCTATATATTCATTTAACACAGGAAAGAGATTTATTATTAATTAAATTACAGTACGTTTAATTGTGTCATAATAAAAAAACATAACTTTAACTATATTACTTACATATTTTAATATTGAACATGTTATACAATATATCAACACCTCCATACTAACATCCTGTACAATAACAGGTTACAAAATTAAACCTGAAACGAAAATTAACAGGTAGGTTACAATTTGCAATTTCTCAATTACAATGAATTCCTCCCGCAGCTTTAAGTGTTTCACGTTTCATTATATTCCAAGGATCTGGTGGTAAAAATATCTCAGTTGTCTGAAACTGGGAGGGGTGAAGATGTTCCTTAAAAGCAATTCCACTTCGTGAATTTTTCATCGCATTATGGTAGCTATAAAAGTCGTGGATATTTTATTATCACCGCTTTATGGGCGGTAAGGTTAATAAAAGGAATTATTTCAATTACAACTTAATTTTTTCTTTGAATTTTATTCGTTTGCGTCGTGGGAGTCATACGTTTATTTTTATAAGGCACGACTATTATTTTTTTACTTTTAAATCTTCAATTTCTGTTTCAGCTTTTTACTAGCTTTGGTCCGCGACTTCGCCCGCGTGGTTGTCGGAAAATATCCCACGGGAACGTAATACCTACCGGATTTATAAGTACCATATGTGTTAATACAGGTTATAAACTATCTTTTTTACCAATTTTAATCCAAATCGGTTCAGCCGTTTTTGCGCCAATCCGGAACATACATCCAGACAAACAGACAAACGGTCATAAATTCTTCGTTATTATTACGATCGGTTTTCTTTAATAGGAAGGCAGGCACCATTTGTTTACTTTGACAACACAAGTTTAAGACCTGCCAAACTAGTTGAAAACTTCTCGTTTCATCAAACTGTTTGAACTGGAGTACTAGAGCACTAAATCTTGAAATAACTATCTTTAGAATCACGTGTAAGTTCTACTAAGTAATTAAAGATTTTGCTGAAGCGCTAAACTTTGAGTGCTCTAACTTTTCCGTTTTACTCATTCGTTACAGATGTGTTAAGACTAGTTTTATTTCGACTTAGATTTTTGTTCTTCTCATTCTTTTTAGGTTCCACTGTGAATAGCGGTCACAACGAGTTATTGGTAATTTAGAAAAATATGTAAATTGTGTTCGGCCCATGGATAGGTAAGGATGGTTACGTCCAGAAGTAGGAACCTCACCGTATTCAAGACTATCTACCTTCTGTTAGCCGCCGCAGAACGAGACACCCTGGGCGTCGGGAATCGATTGCCGACTCCCGGCCACCGTAGGCGCGGGCTTGCGGACGGCGAGCAATGGGCAGCTCGCCGTCCGGTAAGGACCAGGCCCGGGTCGACGGCGCGTCGTGTTTCATGCGCGCCTCAAAGAGATGTCAGCATCATTGACGAGGTCCGAAAGGGCCGATGCCTGCCGGGTTCGTGGATTGCTCGAAAGAGTTACCGTGGCCCTGGTGCACAGGCAATTGAAGGAACACGGGTGGGTTTTAGTCAGTAAGAGTCGGACACGCCCTTCCGCTCCGCCCAGAGCGGGAGAGGTCATTTGATGATTTCCCACCCAAAAAAAAGGCCTTTGCCTATTCTGCCACAGCTTCTTCATAATATGTTGGTCGAAGCACTTTAGCTAGATGATATGCATCACGAACTCTGTCATTCCTATCGGATATAATAGAACACGTTAAGTATTAACGTTAGTATTGGGTATTTATTTTAGTTTTTCATTAATCACAACACAACACACACACCCATGTCACAACACTTAATTTATTACAACGGACACACACTTCCCTATTTTTTTTTATTATTCTAGCGTATGGCACTCGTGGGTTGCAGCTGAAAATCAGCGTCAGGTGGTACACCTTGTGTTTTCATCTGACATTATGCTGAGCTGAGGCTCCTTTGGTATTATAATCATTGTTTTCCACAAGTTTTTAGTTTTAAGGAGTATTTTTGTTGCTGCAATGCCAATAAACGCATTTTTCTTTCTTTCTTTCTTAACATGTTAAATCCAACTCAATCCCATCTGCCCAGTGATGGTGCTAACATGGAGTGAGACTTAAATTCCTCGAAAACGAAAGGCTATTGACACCGTGTTATAAATTTATTTATATCGGCCGTATTGTGTCGAAATGCAAAACATTGCAATATCGAAACTCGGCGAGCAATTTACGAAGCTATTCGATAAAACATCTGAAGAATTTAATAACTCTTTTGGATAATGCTCTGAAACAACTTTATACGTAGTTTTCTTTTTATTGTAGCTTATTACTTTGGTATTTTAGTAATCTTCACAAGTTATTGGATGTTAGGGAGCAAAATTCATACTAATCCATACTAATATTAGAATTTCGAATATATCTCTGTCTGTCTGTTTGTATGTTTGATGATGAACTGCATCAATGTTTTGCATGCCAAAATGGTAGAATGTACAAGGGTTCTTTAATATTATTATAACCACCTTATTGTAAATACCCACATTCTGAGCAAATAAATATTCTATTCTATTCTGTCTGCCAGTCTCTATGTTACCATTTCATGCTTAAACCACTGAACGGATTTCGATAAAGTTTGGCAAGGACATAGATGGCATCCTGGGGCAGAACATAGGCTACTTTTTGTCTCGAAATTAATCCTAAAAGGGGGTGATATAGTGGATGAAACTTTATATGGGAAATTTAGCATTTGTTAAGTAAGGGATATGAAAATAAAAAATTGTGATTTTGGATGAAGTGAAAAATGATTTGTTTCAGCGTATTTATTTATTTTAGTTATTATTTCATTTAAAAGTTAAAAGTTGTCCAGCTGCTTAAAAGTTATTACCATTTGAAGTTATAAAATAACTTAGCTCATGTGTAGGTAATACGTGGCCAAGGACGGCGCTAGAGTATTTCAAGTTAATGATGATATTATTAAAATGAATTATTATTATTTTTAAGTTAGACATCTAGGCCCGTTATGTCGTGTGCACGTTATGTCGGGTTAAATGAAGAAATGTAAATTCTACATTTATTTTATTAATCCATCTAAACCTGCAAGTGGGCCTTAAATTAATACATGTAGAGCTTGTAACTTTGGGGTTACTCGTAAGTAATAACAATTTAAATTCTTATTACGCGTTGCGCCACTAAAAAGTAACACCGGGTTAGTAAGCCAGACATTTCAGACCAGAATCATAAAAACCTGTTTAATAAAAAGAAACACGATTATTTGCATTTATTATCTGTCTGTCTGTTACCTTTCACGCTTTGACGACTGAATGGATTTGGATGATAGTATACTATTTATCCCGGTAGCACGTTCCCGTGAAATAATTTCCGACATCCACGCGGGCGAAGCCGCGGGGAGAAGCTAGTGTAAAATATTTTTAATAAGGTTTTTTTTTTCATTTATAAAATTATAGACTTTATGGATTGTTATCTAAATTGTTCTGGACGTAATTTTTGTGTATAACCGAAATAAAACTGCAAAAATTTGCTTCCATATATTGAGAAAAAATATTTTTAAAGCTTCTTTCTTCAGACTATTTATCACCTTACTAAAGGACATGTACAGTCATGAGCATAAATATGTAAACACTTGGCTAAATTCAAAAGCGATTTTCTCCTTGTAGTTGTTACGAACATAGTTTTTTCAAACCCATAGGTTTATGCAATATGTCGCATTTCAACGTTGCATTCGTTATTTCACATAAAAATCGCTATTGAAAGTTGCCAAGTGTTGACATATTAGTGCTCGTGACTGTACGTAGTTGTTACATGATTCATACGTTTTACTTTACTCGAGTGCCCCTTGCAAAATTAAACAAGACCGGAGGAGGGTTATCAGACAAAGTCCTTGCACTGAGATTGAGTGCAATCTACCACAAAGCATGTGTGACAGGGACTGAAGTTATAACTACGTAAAGGATAGGCTTAGGGTACAACGGTGAAACTATGTGCATACTATTCTTGAGAAAAATAGAAGCAGATACTTTTGAGTAGTTGTGGCCCAGTGGTAGCGGCCCCGACTTACGAGTTGGATGTCGTGGGTTCAAACCCAGGCAGGCGCTTTACTTTGTGTAAATAATTTCATCACCAATGCTCTCAAAACGGTGAAGGAAAACATCGTGAGGGAACCGGCATGTCCTAGAGCCAAAAATTCAAAGACATTGTGATCTGTACCAACCCGCACTGGGCCCGCGTAGTAGATTACATCAGCCCATTCCCTCTCGAAGCTCGCTTCTTCGAGGACTGTGTTCCAGCAGTGGGAACATTTTAGGCTGATTATGATGCTGAGATATTTTCGTACTTGAGTACATAATGAGAACGAAAATCATTAACCTGTTTTATTAATTTTGTCACAACATAAAAATGCTTACATCAATTTAAAATAATCTGGAAGAATATCTTGATTAACCCACAGGAAGACTATTAAATACATAAATATCATGATAATAAATGAACACGGATGAAATGCGAGCGCTTATGAGGGGCCCCAAAAATGTGTTATGTCATGCACTGGGCCGCATAAAGAATGACGAAACGAGAGATTGGGCAGGTTTGAATGAGCAGGTCAGAATAATAATGAGGTTGAACTCATTAATAAACGAGGAATAGGGTGAACACCAGCTTAAGTAAACGTGTGTTAAATAAGTCATAGAAATAACAGGTACGTATGAGGAGTTTAAATACGTACTTAGGTATTTCTTATAATAACAGTACGAGATATACAAAAAAACTGGATTCTCTTGCAGAAACTAACAAATAACAAATCCGTAATTATAGAAGAAAAATTGAAAAAGGCAATGGCAAAGAAAAATTGCGTGCAATTGAAAACTTAACCGTTGATTCACAATCTACAACCTTAGATCATTACTAAATTAGCATTATTCATGAAGCCCAATCAAAAAAGTAAAAAAGAGCAGAGCAATTTTCAGTGTACCCCAAGCTTAAATTTTGCGTTAGTCTTGTAGATTCTAATCTTGTAACAAGGTTAGGTAAGTATATTAAGTTCTTAATAGCACGAAGAACTCTTGATTACCTACCTATTTTATTTTGTACCCACACGAGTACACGGTGAATAAAATTACAGACTAAAATATCATGAAAAGTAACTTATAAATTAGATGTTGACTTGAATATTCCAGAAGAAAGTTTACCGCGTTGAGTTTTAAATTAAAAAGTTTTGATTTTGTTATTTTAATTATTCAGTGGCACTGAAAGTTTATTTGAATAAGTAGATACTTACGCGTGTAATTAACTTTTTATTAATGTTGTTCTATTATATTTTCAGCAAGTTGTTCGTAATGTAAAATGCTTCTGAGGAATTCGTAATTGTTCAATGCTTTATTTTGTTATAATTTTAAATCTGTTTTCTCCTGTTTCGTGCCTCAAAACCGTTATTATTCGAGAAACGAATCTGCGAATTGAAACATACAAAGCTATATTCATCACCATACAGACTTACAATTACACAAGATTCGACGCCGACTATAGAAACATGTCAATAAAATGCAAAGTAAATATTATGCAACAGGAAAGGATATTGAAAACGGTAAAAAATACCATCCCTGCAATATTAGTTCAGTAGGAAAATTTCAAATGGCCAAAGTTTTTACGCGGGCTCCTAAACTAACTGTGTGTGGAACCACAAAAATGATTGCCGTGTTCTTAATGAGTATTTCCCGTGGTTTGGGAAGCTTTCGAGTTAAACTGTAATGAGCGATAATGTATGGCACGGAAATGTTTTAGTTTGCTATTATCATTATGCGTTGGGTGGGGTTTTAGTGCAAGCGAGTGTATTCTAGAGAAAACGTAAATGAATAAATAGTTGCAAGTAAGTCATCGATTGATAAAAATTTGGATGAGTTTTCTCCCACGAGACTAACGTAATGACTGTGCCTTATCAGTATGTTTTTGAAAATCTTTTATATGCCCATAAAAATATAAAATTGTAAAATACCCTTTCATAATAAACTTCCAAGCCATGTTCAAGATCTAAGCCATAATAAATTCAAATCATTCATTAAACATAAGTTGTGGCAGAAAGCCTTTTATACCGTTAAAGATTATATTAAGGACAAGAAGGATTGAAATTGAGTTGCTCCAATTTTTGCATACCTACTGAATGTTTTTATTATTTTATGTTCACTATTTTTATTTTATTTTACATAAACTTTGACATTCAATAATTAATATATAATATATACACTGATATGACAATTTAACTTTCTGAAGTATAATATTATTATTTCATTATTGTGAATGTGAGGACAATATGAATCACATTCTTTTTTTTTTCACTTCTTACGTAGTTTTAATGATAATCTGGCAGTGAGTGCTTTATGCGGCCTACCCAAATGTCTTTTCTTTAGTATTGTTCGACGAGTGGTTGAGCTCCTTAAGTTCTGAGTTGAGCTTCACTATTACTGACAAATGCGTGCACTGACTGGACAGGTCCACTGAAATCTGTATGGTTCTTTCCTCAAAAAATCCATTCCAGACACCAATCTAACATGGTCTTCAAATGATCTGACCAAGATTATTTCCGGACTTACAATACTAATGCATAGGAGTATTTAGGAATTATCAAATAAATCCTAACTTTGATATTAAAAAAGTGATTATTTCTAACAACCTAAACTTAGTCCCGCTCCTTTTTATTTTTTTTTATTTTTGAGGTTTGTATTTCCCAAATAAAATATTTTTCTTTCTTTTAGTACTTAATAAAAATAAAAAAAACTTTATACAGTTCAGAAAAAAAAACCAAAAAAAACTAGTAACAGATTACAAAGGAGCTTTAGGTGCTAGTTTTTTAAATGCCTTGGACCCCCCACTAGGATTCCCTGTGTCGTGACTAAACTAATGGATATATTTGATTGAATCTTCTGTAGACTGCGAACGACATGCTTTGTTAGCAGTTTAATTTACTGTCGTATTGTTGTCTCCACCTTGTACAATGTTGAGAATTCGAGATACATCCTTTATTTAAGGCACACTACGAAGTGCCCTTGTTGAAATCGGGTCTCATGGCATTATCTACACACACAGCGCTTAGTCTAACGAAAAGTTTAAAACGATGTGTGTTTTGCCGTCGTCATACTAAGTATATAAAAAAGTTAGGCAGTAAATGATGGGTTAAATTAAAAATGTTAGGTATATTTTTATTTAAACCCATCAACATATTAAGCTTATTGCCGCTAACAGTGTGACTGCAAGTCAAGGAAATACTTTCAAAACTTTCTTGGATTTAGAAAGACAGTTACTGTAAACGCAACTTTGTCAACTCGCGGTTAATTTAGTTACTTTTATTCCATTTCAATAAATTCAGTAGAGCAGCAAACCTTTTCTTTACATAATTCAACACCTACGTTTACAGCTGCGACTAACATCGCAACACGTACATGTACCAACTTGTTTCGTTGAATTTAATACGGAACAAGACGACACGTGTCTTGAAACACAAATTACATGTGTTTGCAGACATATTTTATTTTGTGTCGCCCTCGGGACATGTCAGGCGTAAATCAATTTTTGTTTGAGGTGTGATTTATTATGTTTTGTGGATTTACGGTACAGATATTCTTGTGTTAATATAAAATTATTTGTCTCGTCTGGTTAAATCACAAATTACAGGTATTATAACAGTTCGATATTGTACTTATCAGAATACCAGCGGGCCCTATCAGAATACCAGAGCGTTGCGATATTTATTAGATATATATTTTTATTATTTTTTAAATATCGTAGCATTATGCTCAGATAGGCCTCGCACAGGTCTTTTATTTTTACTTTTAATTTTATTGTTATCTTGTGTTTTATTGTTAGTTTTAAATGCTCCTTTTTTATATATATATTATTTTTTTTTGTTTGGATTTCCTGTGCGTGTCCTTCTTTCTTATGTTTGTTGCCAAAGTTCTCTAGGCGGGGAAAGTCTTTATTTGAAGATATACTTGCATCAGAAATGCATTATCTACATTATAGAGAGTATTTTCAGTGAAAAGGAACCGACTTCGTCAGCGCGTAGCACGGCTAAGTGAGCGTAGCTCGCCTACGCAGCAGTCGTAGCTCTGACGCGGACGTCAGCTGCATAGCTCCATCCTAACAGTATTTTTATTGGAAAATGTAGTATTTATATATAATAATGCTACAGTAGTCGTAAGTTATCGTACCTACTATAAAAAGTCACGTCATTTATTTACCAAACTATTATAGGAAGATAATGTAAAATAAATAAAATTTTATACGGAGATTATTAATCTGACTACCAAGTGAATCGTTGAAGAAACTGGTGTTCATTGTAGTGGTTGGTCGCAGCCTCGCAGCTCTATATTCTGCAGACGCTGATAACTTTTTTTTCCAGAAGTATACCTACTCAATTACTCATGCAGTATTTGAACTCTATTTAAAGAAATAAAGAAAATACATTTATTTGCGGTAAAAATGACGCAAAGAAAAAACACACAAACACAAAAAATAATGAGTTGGGGGAAAATATGCGTCATTTGCTATTTCGCCTTTTAACAGTTTTTGTGGAACATAGCTAATTACATTAGTTTTTCTGATAAAAATGATGTAAGTATTCCCATTCACACGTACAAAAAACTAATAACCACTCAAAACTCTATGCACAAGTTAATAAAACGCAGAGATACTCGTTCGATACTATTGATAAAGTCGGCGCTGCACAATTTTTGATCGCTCCGCCATTCGAAAGGCCTGTAATTTGGCCGACTCGGTTTATTTTCCCTTAATATCGGATCTCAATCCCGTCTGATTGCAGCCTAGCAGTTTTTTAAACGTTTCAAAAGGCGAGTTGAATAATTTTCACTGGGAGATGAAGCAATAATTCAGTCTTTTCGATAGAAATGTTCAATTTCTTTTATAGAGGGTGTAAAAAAACGGTCGGTGGAGGAAAAGGAGTTTAAACATTGTGAATAGCAAATGGTCAAAATAAAACAGAAGTTTTTGAAGAAAAGTAAAACAGCTTTTAATTTTGAAGAAAAGTAATACAGCGTATTTTTTTTTTTTGATAACCCATTTGCCTCCGCCGGAAATGAAACCGATAAATAATGAATTACTACTTACTTACCTGTCTGTGTGTCACTGCTGAGCGTGGGGTCCTGGGTTTGATTTCCTGGTCGAGGAATGTGGTTTTGGGTTTTCCTATTAGGAATTTCTCAGTAACAGCCCGGAGTTTGGAAGTCGGCGATGTGATACCCCCGTGCCTCGGTAAGCACATTAAGCCGGTGGTCCTGCGCCTGATCTCTCTCCGGTCGTGTCGGATTACTGTCCCGTGAGGGAAGAGAGAGTGCACCTGTGTCTGCGCACACACTTGTGCTAGTACCAACTAGACTATCTCTACTACACTACTACTCTACTATGCTAGTCTCCGCTGAGATTGGCCGCCATTACCAAAATTCGTTCTGGAGGACTATTACCTGGCTGTAATCTTGTATAAAGGACGGATGGATGATCCCTGTAACACAGGTACCACCTAGCATAAGGGTCATTAATCAAATCTGTGCCCCCTTCGCTGTAAATGTCGTATGCTTTATCCATTACTTTGTAAAATAAATAAGTTATTCTAAATTACTAGCTTAAGCCTGCGACTTTTTCCGCTGCTGTGGGTGCCGCCTGCTCGCACCAACCTGCTGCAGCACGCGCCGCTGACGCGCGCCCTGCGTACACTCAATATGGTGTCACAACAGATTGACTGCTTCAATTGTACTCTGAGTGAATTCACGCGGGCCGCATTTTGTAAAATTACTTTAAGTTGTTCATTATAACTACACTATTGTATTAGGTTAGCCTGTGATGATAGTTGTATGTGTTTTAATTAAATAAATAATAAATAAATTTCTGGTTCCCCGGGTCCCACCCCGTCGCATTGCATAGCCCGCCTCCGAAATTTACTTCGTTTTCACTTAGCGCTCTTTCCGCATTTTTTTTCTTTTTATTCGGGTCCTAAGGGTCGAAGCTTGATGTTAATTAAATAGCCTATAATTTTTCTCAAGAATTAGGCTATCGAATGCAAAAAGAACTTTATAAATCCCACAGATAGTTCCAGAGATTATCGCGTTCAAACAAACAAACTCTTCAACTTTATTATTAGTATAGATTGTACTAAGTACAGTATTATTATGGCAGCAATTGCCAGCGTCAATGAATAAAGATCAAAATATGTCTAAGAAACATGATCTACAATACAGTAATTCTGCCTTTGAGTAAAGGTTTTCAAAATATTTAAAGTGCTGACCATCTTTTTTCTACCCCTGTATATTGTTATAGGCCTTTGAGTGAATGCGAAAATTCGTGGATATATTTTATGCTTTCAGCGTCGAATGTAAATTACACGCTCATTTATTGTGATTATTATCATCTTTTTTTATTAACGTTAGGATGAACGTGATATGTATTTTTATCATACTCATTTTATAAACAGAGCTATAAACATAGATGTTTTTTGTTTAATGCTCGCTTCAATCCGTGTTATATATTTGAGCATTTTGTTAATGGTTATTACTAGCCATGTGAGGTCAACATTACCATTATTCTTATTGATTGTCTATTTTTAATCCTCGAAGCTAAAATATTAGGTCGGAGAAAAAGTTCTTTCGTATTTTAATACAAATTCAAGACTAAGAGCTCGTGTGGCACCGAAATATCGAGCTTTTTTATAGGTACCCAGATTTTTTCCAATTGTTCAAAACTGTTTTGTGGTCAACCCCTAACTCTTCAGCTATGTCGTAACTATCAATCTACTCCACTTTGTTCTACTTTAAATGGCATCGACTTTGGCCGTAACAGGGCGACTAGAGCGAGCTGCATCTTTGACATCATAATTCCCGGACTGAACACGGTTGAACCAACTTTATGATACTCTTACTGAAACTGCGTTAAATCCATAAACATCACATGAGTATTTTTTTCGCGGCTTGTATCGCATTTTTCCTTTTTTTGTGATAAAACTTAAAAATTTATCGAATTTCTTCGTTAGATTCACTCATTTTGGCAGCCAGAACAACACATTCAGGAAAAGAGGTGTATATAGTTACAAATTACCACAAATTCCAGACAAAGTTTCATCAAATTTTATGAGTTGGTCGCGCGGTTGAAACGGACATTGATAATTGGCGGGAAATCGTTTTACATTTTTTTTTTTTAAAGTCATCTATTTAACGGTATCAAAACCAGCCAGATACAAACAGTACAACCAAAGAGATTTTACTACAACTTTATACCTATAAAATACGGAAAAACTTTTTCCCAACCTATTATTATGCTAGTAGAAGTATTCAACATTTGTCGAAACTATTTACCTACCTATCTGTCACATAGACAACAAATAGACCGTATCGTTTTATGACCTGCAAGTGTCTTTCAACCTTAGGGTAATAAAGCAATTACGAGGCACTTACATTAAACAACAAAATTATTTAAACTCAACATCACCACCAACGAAAACATCGCACACCTTACCACGGTGTTTGCAGCCCCTGGCACCATGTCACGTTTGCTACCCCTGCATAAATTCGTCACCCCGACGGTAACAATGACAAATAACCGCGGACGTGAGTGCTGTTTGTGCAAAGAGCACTATTATGGGGGAAAGTGAAATGTGACAAAATGTTGTTTTTACAAAATTGGTGCACCTGTATCCTTGTACGTACTGTGTCGTATACTCGTATATCATTCTACGGCATGTATCAAAAAGTTGTGGTCAAATTTAAGGGTGTGGTCCAGACCATCAAACTGGACAACTTTCTCCATGGGACTAACATTGTAATCGACAAAAAATAATCTGCTGTCCCATACATTTGAGTCGAGTAGGTATTGAAGTTTTGTATGGGACGTTGATAACTTTTTTGAGATTTTTTAAGCTATTGCATAGCTTTTATCGCGGTCTTTGAGCGCGGCGACCGAATCAAGAAATTCCGTAACGAATATAAAACCTAAAACCCCCCACTCCGCCTACCATGTAGCTCTGCCGAGCGTTCGCTTAACGTGTATGTATATGGTACGACTGTACTTGAATTAATATCAAAGAAAAAAAATACTGCATAAATAAATAATTATAATTGCATAAGTTGATAAAAAATGCTATGCAATAGCTTTACCGCGGCAGTCCCCGAGTGCCACACGTGTTTTTTCGTCGTTGTCTCGCAAGTATACAACAACAACAACAACACAGCTCATACAACACACAAAACTCGCCAACTCTCTCCATGGAGAGAGGTGCTCAGTTTGATGGTCTGTACCACACTTTTAAATTTGAACACACCTTTCTGATACATGCTGTATAGATGCTGATAAAGGTATTTAGGTGACTGAATGGTCTCTGAGCTTGTGCATTTACCAGCCACATTTCGTTTTCCGGATCTGAAATTACGGCCGCGAATTTCTAACAGAAAACTGCAATCACACTTCTGTAAGATTTAGACGAAATACCTGGCGACCCACTTAGATATACGGCTACAGGTCCTGAGTTACATTCATTAATGGGAAAAAAACATGGAAAAATGAAAGGTCATGTCGTAGGTATATCTAATTATCTGTTAACTTTGTACTGTGTAGATGCGTGATACTAATGCCTAATTACAAATCCTTTTAATTATAAACGTTGCTTAAAGTTAAGTAATGATTAGCGTTTGTTTAACCATACATTTTTGACGTTTAACGTCTTAAGGCGAGGTTGCAGTACTTTTTAACTTTCTTAAACCTCTGTAAATCTAGCCAAATGTATATGTTGCGCAAATAAATTTTTTAGGAAAATTTAACAGGCGGTCAAGCGCTGTGTGAAACGACAGAAACGTGAATTGTAATAATTAGCTTGATAAAAAAAAAACACTAAATCGCTATTTAAAACGTGTACCTTCAAGAGATTCCATCGTGAAACCATGTTAAAGTTATATCAAAAGATAAGGCTTATTGTTTTTCAGGGCATGTTGAGAACACATTTTATAACTTCGTTATAATTTTTTAAATATATAAAAAAATCTAGCATTTTAAGCGCTCGCACCGGCCCGCCATCGCCAGTGCCCGCAGAGACGCACTACAAGAAACACCGCGCTACAAGAGGGCCTTAAGCAAAGTTTATACATAAGAGGGAAAGTGACAAGAATGCTCAGATAGTCGTTCAACATCTTGTTTGGTAAAGTCCGGGAACTTAATTATTAAAAAAAAATTTAAGCAAATTGACTACCAACTTAAATTTTCCGCTTAGATCCTAATAAATAACAATAATAATAAAAATAGTTATTGCAGACCACATGATCCATAAAAAAAACACAACAAAAAAAACACGTGTGGCACTCGGGGACTGCCGCGGTAAAGCTATTGCATAGCATTTTTTATCAACTTATGCAATTATAATTATTTTTTTATTTTTATTTATGCAGTATTTTTTTTTCTTTGATATTAATTCAAGTACAGTCGTACCATATACATACACGTTAAGCGAACGCTCGGCCGAGCTACATGGTAGGCGGAGTGGGGGGTGTTAGGTTTTATTTTCGTTACGGAATTTCTTGATTCGGTCGCCGCGCTCAAAGCCCGCGATAAAAGCTATGCAATAGCTTAAAAAAGAAAAATGGTAGGTATACGTCATTACTCATTACATCCACAAACATAAAATCACGCCTTTCCTCTCTTGCACACAAAAAAAACAAATATCTACGCGGCTATTTCAAACCACCTGCGCCGCTTGTAGGTCTTGGTAGCATACATCGTATTAGCAAGGTCCTTAACTATACTGTCTCTACATTTACCAACCCTGATATGAATGATGCAAGTCTGCTTCTCTGAATGGCATTGAACGCGTTCAGCCTCGCCTCCGCGAACATTCCAGAGGCACTACAGTAGCTTAATCAAATCATTCTTTGACAGTAGTATGAAATGGCTATAACACGAAAAATTCACGTAACCTACCTATTTATTATGTAAAACCTTCAAAAGCCTACATAAGAAATCTACAAAAAAAGATAAATTTTAAAAACTATAAATAATTGTAAACTTAATTTTCACGTAACACATAACTCCATTCATTCACACCTTACCTATTCCAAAACGATCCGTTCGCGGTGTTACTCTTCATTTGCGGACTGTTAATGTACATCATCATTCTTTCCCTGTAAACACCAGCAATGGTTTATGAACAGCAGGATGCGCTCCCCGGTGTGTATTACACGAATTGGGGTTATTTGTGCGAGTGCTAAAAAGGGGTTTCAGGAAAATTTATGAATTGATATTGATAATGTGGTGTGTTAAAAGTGAAGGGTAATTTTTTATGAATATTATGGTTGATTATTATCTTTTCTTTTGTTGAATATTTTAGTGTATTTAGACCGGGTAGTTTTTTATCAGTCGTAAACGTGACTAAGGGGTTAAGTTTTATTAATTAATTCTACAATGGGCGGCTAGTATTATTTTGGTGTTCTAGCATCATCCAAAGGTTGTCTGTCTGTAAAGTTGGAGACTGACTTGTTACATTTTGGTGTAATGTATCGAGTTTTTGTAACTCAAACCAAAGACTTACTTGTAACGTTAGTATGTAATGTATCATTCGCGGCGAATGCCGCGTGCTCCACTCGACTATCAGTTTTTTCGCGAATCCCTTTGAATGTTCCATTAGTAATTACAATTTTAGTCAGTGCAGATCTAGGCCAGCGTACCTCTACGTCTGCCATTTTGAGTAAAAATGGAGCACACTTGAGCCAAGAACTCGAATGATACATTACAAACACACGCTACAAGTCAGTCTGTGTCGCCGTATTGTAACAAGATCGCCTCAAATGGTACATTACAAACAAACGGTTCAAGTCAGTCTTCAGCTTTAGAGATCGCCTTGTACCATTGTATACTAGTTTTAAACATGTTTGTCCTTTTTGTTTTTTGTGGTATAAAATGAAGAGTTTAATAAATAAATATATAATACATAAGCACTAACAGACAGACAGTTTTTTTTTGGGCTTCTCGTATGACGTCATAATGATATATATATAGGTACCTACTCGTTTAACTTTAAAACCAAACTATGACTCTTTTTTATCACTTTCAAGTAAAGGATAGCGAGTGATATTTTTAGTTTAGTTTACTGGATGTGCAACAAAATCAAGGCTAATATAAACTAGTTTTAAAGAACGGCGTCGAAGCGAGCGTCCATTAAACTCTATCAAGTTGACGCTTGCTCGCAAAGGGAGGCGGGACGATTTGTCTTCCAGTAAAGTGATGTAAAAGGTATGTGTCTTTAAAGTCTCGTGTAAAAAGATGTTGCCTACAGTGAGCAAGTTTCTCGTAAAGTGTTTCTTCATTCGAAGAAATGAGATAGGTATTGAGCAATACGAATATATGTCCAGGGAAGATGGTGGCACAGTGGTCACGTGCTGCCGTGCATAGCGAGGCTCAGGGGAGGCCCCTTTACAGCCTCCCCAGGGATGTGCCTTACAGGCGTTGCACAGTGGGGGTTCTCGAATTCGTCTTTTCAAAGGAACCGGGACTCCCTGTATATGTGCTGATGGTGATCACCGGGGTAGTTTTAGTGAGGTAAAAATCCCACACTCCCCGATCTCCCTCCCCAGAGGCCGGGTGCCTTTCGAAGGATAAAACGCCCGCAAAAAAAATGGGCAATTATCTGCAACTTACACTACACATCTGCATGATCGAGGAACAATTTCCGTATTTTTAAGAAAATTCATATTCTAAAGTCAGTCTAAATCTGCCAAAAGAACCTCTAATTTACCTACATTTTTGAAAAGTTTTTGTTATTGATTGTCGCTGAGATCATATTGCGACTTGAATTTGAATAATCGCCTTCAGATAATCGCTGGGTCATGGCTATCCCCTCCATACTCTTTATTTGATGATTCTTCTGATATTGAACCCGGCTTTTGCATAGGACGTTTTTTCTAAATGAAAGATCAAAATCAAATCAAATCATTTATTTTTTTGCTAACATGGGTAGGGGTATAGATGTTATACATGTTTTGATAATGTTCTCCATGCTCTGCCGCCACTTGCGCATGCAAAATTTTACATATAAATTAACAATCTACTATCAAAATAACTAGCTGAATAACAATAAATATTACAAAATTATTGAATTCAAAAATTGGAAAATCATTTTAACCATTTCATTTTTCAATGTCAAGAAGTATCTAGTAGTCAATAATTAAATAAATGTCATGCTAATAAAAATAGTGAATAAATAAATAAAAGTCCTAGATAAATAATAATTGTGAGTTATACATGTCATTTCTATTATTGAATATCTGATTAATTAATTCAACCTTTCCTCAAAATTCTTCACTCAAACTAGACCCAAAATCTCAGTTCTTCATAATGCGCTAGTTGTGTTTAACGACAGCCACTGTTATATTAGGTCGGGGAAAAAGTTTTTTCGTATTTTATATACATATTCAAGACTAAGAGCTCGTGTGGCACCCAAATATCGACCTTTTTTATATACAGATACCCAGATTTTTTCAAATGGGTCTAAACTGTTTTGTGGTCAACCCCTAACTCTTCAGCTATGTCGTAACTAAGTCCACTCCAGTCCGCTCCACTTTAATAAAAATTGCATCGACTTTATTCGTAAAATGGCGACCAGAGCGAGCTGCATCTTTGACATCAAAATTCCCGCACTGAAAATGCTTGAACCAACTTTGTGCTACTGACACTGCGTTAAGTCCATAAACGTCACATATTTTTTTCGCGGCTGGTGTCGCATTTTTCCCTTTTTTGTAATAAAACTTCAAAATGTATCCAATTTCTTCGTTAGATGTAATGATTTTGGCGGACAGAAAATCAATTGTAAAATGGCAGGAAATCGTTTTTATTTTTTTAAATGTCATCTGTTTAATGGTATCATAACCAGCCAGGTACAAACAGTACAACCAAAAAGATTTTACTACAACTTTATACCTAGAAAATATGAAAAAACTTTTTCCCCGACTTAATACAAATAACACAGGCAAAAAGTATCGCAATTTTATACGATTAAATTATTAAAGAAGTGAAAACGTATTAAAATTTGAAATAAGATTATTAAAAAAAAAATCACCACCATTTTCAGAGGACCACCTTAATGTCTTCATTCACTAACATTTTAGTTTCTTTCATACAATTTACTGCCCCGGTATCACGGCGAAGCGAAGCAGGCGGAAAACTAAATTTAATACTTCCCTTTCAAGAAAAATACTGCAAGTGTTGGTCGAGTTATAAAAATTCTGGAGTATTTTTAACTGAAATTAAACGTCGCGCTGGTGACTAGGTGTAAGTTGGTTACGTTTGAAAAAGATAAATTTTGCAATAAGAATCTGTTTTTGTTTAACTGTCTTTTGTACCTAAGTTTTGTCTGTGACTATTATACGAAATAGTTTTACCTAAGCAAAAGTAGATAGGGGTATCGCTAATGACTGTGTTAATTAAGTAGGTACGGTATATTAAAATTCAAGGACATAAAAACGAATAATAAACAAATAGCTTAGATTTCTTGTTTCTTACGAGCACAATAACTCAACTACACGCTCTCAAGACTCATTTTAAGAGAATAATCCAAATGCCTCGTATATCGAAACAGGAACTGAATGAAAGATCTTATAAGGTGAAGGGCGGGTGTTATGGGGGGTTGTCTTATGTAATTTTGAGTATCAAAAAGTGCTGATTTTCAACCTAGTTTGAATAAATGACTTGATTTTGTTTGATTGGTAATAGTCGACAAAACAGCAAAATATTGCATAGACCACATTGTTCATAAATGGAATCTAATCAGCGAACAAATAAAAACTATACAAATTATTTACCCCAGTTCATTCGAACCCTTTTCAACGTAAAACACAAACTATGATTTGCAACACTTGAAATTAACAGTTCACATAACGATACCATTTCGTACGTAACCTAGTATTCACTGTAAACTCTGCACCGGCAAGTTTAAATTGAATCGGAGAACTTGTTAGGAGCAATATATAGCCGATCCCAATTGATCCAGGCCCGAAACTTTGCCGAATATTCGTTGAAATCTCGTGAAAGAACTAGTATATACAGTTAAACGAAATGTTACGTCAGCTGATTGAATTTTTCCTGCAGCCTGCTATTTTTGTGACGGTAAATTGATGTTCGGAATAGATAATAAACTGTTGAGATAGATATATAGGTATAAAACATTAATTTAATGCAACAAAAACACACCACACCTATGCATATGATAAGGCACAATTTTTGAAATACATTGCACCAATTTGATGAGACAAGCCAGCAAAAAAAAAAAAAACTAAAAGTACAGATCAACTACCCTAGGATATAAGCAAAAAATTCAAATGAAGAATGCCCATAGAAATGTGCGGTGTGAGTGCCCTTGTGTGCAAATACATAATTATAACTTAAAGCAATCGTTGCTCAAATGTTTTGAATTGCTAATCTACCAAGAAAAAAATACTTTGCAAGTTAAAATCAATTTAAAAAATACACCCACCTTGTAAATGAAATATTTGGGCGCGACAGCCGTTGCTCTGATGCCGACGCTCGATGTAATCACGGATTTGGGGGCGGGCAGCGCTTCCAGTGAATCTCTGAGGCTTTACTACAACTCCGAGGGTGTCCTGTAATCTCTTCTGAACTAGTATGAGCACGAACTGAAGATCTAGAATAGATTATTGCAATTATAATTATTTGGCTGTTCAGTGAGTATTTTTTATCGGTGTCTAGAAATAACATTTCTGTACTCCTATTTAATTTCCGTATATTTGTGTGCAGATTTGCAGATACTATATTATTGTAATTAAAATTAGCTAAAAGAACGTTTTATCTTTTATCACTGTGTCACTTGAAACGGAAATGAAAGAACAATAAGTTAAAAATGATGACAGAAAAAACAAAATACAAATACAATATTCGCAACGCATGAACTCATCTCTAAATTAAGTGGTGAAAATGGTAACACTTTACAGAAAATAAGTTACTGGATAGGTGAAAATTTTTAAGCTCGTTTTTCCTCAAGACGAATTTTAAAAATAGATCTACAAAATATACTTCACATTTCACTTTAACATTAATAAATCATCGAGGTTTCCAAGTAGCGGAACATTAGACTCGAAACACAAAGAATTACTTACCGCGCCATCTCAGGGGTACGAGCGAGATGAACTCTAAATTATACATTAAAATTTATATTTCCAGAACAAAGAGAGAAATTAGGTTTATATGATATTCGCTAAGAGAGCTGGGATTTCTTTAGGAATTCTCAGTGCAGTGGATTTTATTTTTCATGAATTTAAACTTATAAAGTACCGTCGAATTTAAAATGAGAAAATAAAAAGCTATTTTTATACTAACATCTATTTAACAAGATCAATAAGGAATAGGAACATATTTGACACACGGTTCCATGAAAAAAAAGGGCAAAGAAAATAGAATTGAGACTGGCCTTAGTTCTGTATTCTTTGTCAAAAAAATTCTGGAATTTTGATGTCACTACATTTCCTATCCTATCCTATCCTACTAATATTATAAATGTGAAAGTTTGTGAGGATGGATGAATGGATGGATGGATGGATGTTTGTTACTCTTTCACGCAAAAACTACTGAACGGATTTGGATGGAGTTTGGAATACAGATAATGATGGGGTTAATTAATGCGGAAAGATATTAGTTTATAAATATTATTTTATTAATACGTGTTTATACAATGCGTACGTACATGACACAGTGTCTTTTTGACATAAGGTTTTTTATTAGAATACTAGCGACTGTGCGGTGGCCAGTACTCACAGATAATTTATAACCTGTTTAACTCATAGTATACTTTTTATGCCGGTAGTTCGTTCCGTGGTATAATATCTGACCTCCACGCGGGCGAAGTCGCGGGCAAAAGCTAGTATATTACAACATTACGCCTGTATTCTCCAAAGGGGTAGACATAGGTGTAATGATACACCCTCCTTTCATTCAAAATCAAAAGTCATTTATTCAAACTAGTTTGAGAATCAGCACGTTTTGAACGTCAATATTATATGTAATATTGACGTTCAAAACGTGCTGATTCTCAAACTAGTAGACAGTATCCGAAAACGCCCGCCCTTCGTCACTTCCTAGTGCTTTGTAAAAATAAAAAAGGAGCATTTAAAACTAACAAAAATAACAATATAAAAAAAAACAACAATAAACAAGTAAAAACCCTGTGCGAGGCCAAAAAGGCTCCTATCTCAGCATAATTCTGCGATATTTAAAAAAAAATAAGTACCGCAGCGCTGGTATTCTGATGGGCTCGCTGTGATGTGGAAGAAGAAGTAGCGTAACAAACTCCATAGATAATATAGTATATAATACTCCCCAGCAGCACAACTGTCTCTTCAGTTCTGCTGTCTTGATTCTATACAATAGTAAATAATCAACATTACGAAACACAAAATATTATATTAAATTATTTGTCATATGTCAGCTAGCACCAACAAAACATTGACAACTATATTCAGGCCGAAATAAATAATAAAAACGTAAAAAGAAATAATTCCTAAATAAAAGCCTCCAGGCATAAAGGGAGTGCCCGCTTACATAATGCAATGCTGCATTATTTTATTTTATTTATTTATTTTATTTTACAATTTTAGGAAAACTTACAGCTATACATTTTCACACGAATAAGAGTAACAAAAATAAGGCCAATTAAAAGTTTTCACAGATAGAAGAGAGTATATAAACTAAAACAAAATATTTGAGAAGGTAGACAGGGTTTTAAGCAGAGACAGTAGGTATGTGTATAAAAAATTGCGTTACAACCAGCGTAAATTGTAACATCAATATTATTTTATGTTATTAAAGAAGAAAGCACAAAGAAACCCTTTTAATTTTGGAATGCTAGTAGTGAAAACATCGATGTCGACGTCCCGGCAGACGATCTATTCCCATCCAATACCAAGAGCTAATACCATTTGGTATTAGTTTATTTCCGAATTTATTTTCTATTCCCAACGAGTACTACATTTTTTTAAATAAAAAATCTATTACTAACGAATACCAAAGCGTGACTTTTTGTACACTGAGCTACACAAAGTTTTATTTAAATTGCGTTTTACCGAAATCTAGGGTAATCTAAATATAGGGTTAGGGTTAATAAGCTGGTCGACGGAGCCCCGCTTCGCGGGGCTCCTATTTCTGTCTAAAGGGTTTAAAGGAACCTAACCAACCGAACCTCGGGATGCCACTGACGTCGACCGTCTAGGGTTAGGATTTTCGGGAACATTTATTATGTTTTCGGAAACTTAATTCGTCACTCAAAGCATTTTAATTTTACTGAACCTGACTGTATCTGATTTCTTCAAACTTGTTTTGGTATTGGTTTTAAAATGTGGTACTCGTTGGGAATAGAAAACAAATTCGGAAATAAACTAATACCAAATGGTATTAGCTCTTGGTATTGGATGGGAATAGAGCCGGCAGACTGCATTACACGTATGGCTCGCTCTTATTAGGTATGAATTTCGTCTGTAATTCGTTCCTACCACAGGAGTATGCATGCATTATGTTCATATAGCTGTAAATTGAAGTCACAATTAATGATAAACAAGGACCTTTGAAGTAAAATTAATATACAGTTAATTACGACCTTTAAAAAAGGCGACCTGTCACCACAGCGACTTCATCCGCATGTTTTTTTCCCCCCATCCACTCCGTCGCATTCCATCGCCTGCCCCCGCTATTACTTCGTTTTTGCTTAGAGATCTTTCTGTTTTTTTTTCTTTTTACTCGGCTACCAAGGGTTCTAGTGCGATGTTACATAACCTATAACCTTCCTCAAGAATTAGGCTATCAAATCAAAAATAATTTTTCAAACCCGACAGGTAGCTCCAGAGATTAGAGCATTCAAACAAACAAACAACTCTTCAGCTTTATTGTTTAATATTTATCTTTCATTTCGCTACCGTAAGACTGAGTAAGTTGGTAGATGTGCCTCTAGTCGGGGTTGCGGCGAATGTACAAGCATCTCCCGGGCCCCCGACTTATGCGGTAGTAGAAGGAACAGTGAGGTTTTAGTGTTAGAAATCCGACGTTACCCTCCGTTCTCCACAAACACAGGGTAACCACGAGGATTTAAAAAAAAAATAGTTTTAGAGGTACCGTAAAACGGAGTGAATAGGGATGCAGGAGTTAATCTAGACGAAACTTTAAAAGGGATTTTAACATTGAAATAAAATAGTTTGTAGCCAAAAAGGACAACTGTAACTTGTTAACTGTATTATAATTAACGATTAAGTGCCCTTGTTGGCAACAAACTATATTATTTCAATGTTAAACTCCCTTTTAAAGTTCCGTCCCGATTCACCCCTGCATCCATATTAACCCCGTTTGACGGTACATACTTTTCTGTCGGATCATTTACAAATCATCGTAAACCAATTTCATTTAACATAAACATAACATCACGCCTGTACCCCGAAGGGTTACGCAGAGGTGTACCTATAGTACACCCACATTTCGCCAGTTATGTTTAAGTCTCATGTAATAGGGGGCGAGCCTGTTGCCATCGACCGGGCATAAATACCGACTACGGGTTGCTACTGAGAAATTTCAGATGGAAAAACCCTATAACACTACCCAACCCGGGAATCAAACCCACGACCTCATGCTTAGTAGCGCTTGCGACCAATAGAGTAACACGACAGTTTGCGAAGGAATCCTGTCTCGCTTTTACAGCACAATGTACAGGAAATAACAAAATTTAACAACACCCTAATTGCGTAACACACTATCAATCACAATCTGAATCATTTTGAAGCCAATCCATTGCTTCTTATGTTCGAAAAAATTGTCTGCTCAACCACGTAAATAACGCAATGAACGTTGATGAACTGTCAAAATGAAAGCCATTCCTACTGTTAGTGTGTTATGTATGCAGGTTTGTTTAAATAATTTAGTTAATTAATTGTCTCTTAGAAGCGCTAATAAAGAAAATTTGTCTAAGTAAAATTACTTCAGTTCTTTTTTCGTTTTCGTTGAATTTCCTCACGTTCAAGAAAAATATTGGGTGTATGAGTTTAATATTTTTCGTCTGTCGGTAGATTACATTTTTACAAAATGCTCGGAAGCTATTCGATGTTCATCATGCATATAATATTCATGCATGCATGATAGCATGCAATATTCAATTGTTCGAGTGTCGCCTATGGAAAAACACGTTACAGAAACATTGCGTAGATTCAAATATTTCTTTAGATTCTTGTTATGGTTACTGGAACTACCAACTCATCCATTTACGATACTGTGGGCTCGTTACCATGAAGGCGGCAGCACGCGTTACATGATTGTGAATGGTAGACGGACATCACCTACTTTCAGAGTACCTTTGCGTGAACGCAGATTAAGGCGCGCTCATTTGCTTGTACGGCTGCAGATCGACTTCCAAGCATATGATGGCATGGATTCGAAGCATATGTCATCTTCAGCATACCTAGGTCATAATCTGCCTAGTCTTTTCGCAGCTATGTGGGGGTCGACTTCCAGTCTAACTGGATGCAGCTGAATACTACTGTTTTACATGAAGTGACTGCCTATATCTGACCTCCACGACCCAGTTACTGGGTAATATGATACCCCTTGGTAAGACTGGTTGTCAGACTTTCGAGCTTCTGACTACCCGTAACGACGTTCTTCTCCATAGGTACCTACTACGCTTTGGAATGGGCAACTAGCTTCATCTTTCTCACCGACCGACCCCTTGACAATTCAAAAGTGCCTGTAATTGGTTTATTTGAAATAAATGCTGTCAGTTTTTTTTTTTTGAGATTTTGAGTTTCGACTGTCAAAGATCTTAAGCATGCAACTTCGGTGACAAATTATTTTAAGTATCGTTGTTATTTCGCTTCATATATTACTCTCAAAATTCACGAGAATGATAGTAAACATAATTTGTG
Source organism: Dryobotodes eremita (assembly GCA_917490735.1). NCBI lineage: Eukaryota > Metazoa > Arthropoda > Insecta > Lepidoptera > Noctuidae > Dryobotodes > Dryobotodes eremita. The sequence continues at coordinate 7,221,057 of OU823254.1, read as the reverse complement.
AAGCTATTGTTCGGAAAACACATGCTAAATACTCGTACTCGCCATAATGTCGTCAACAACGTTCCTATTCAAAACGCATAACAGTCACCGCAAATTAGTGCGAGCCTGCCCAATCGTGACAAATGAGCCGCCATCTCATATTCCTAACCGCGGCCATCGCATCTGATAATATACGAGCTAAAAATGGCTATTAGATTAATAGGTTGTTAGGACAAAAAGGATCTTAACACGCTGGAAATTGAGTATAAGGTGCATTATGCCAGCTTTTAATGATGGCCGTAGATAGATGAACCTATTTTCGCTATGAAAGATTTCAGGGGGGTATTTTTCAGTTAACTACAGAGTGTAAAAAGACCCATCACATAGCCGTCAACTACGCATTCTGTACATGAAACTAAGTAACATTGCAGAAAAACAATTGCTGGGAAACGACTTTTATTTTTGGTGTGAAAATTTGCTGTTTGCAAATTTGCGGTACTGCGCAATGTAACACACTTAAAATATTGTGCATAAGGGTGCATGCAACGGTAAAGGGGTCGTGCGGGTAATTAAAGTAGTGTTATAACACTAAAAACCAGATTTTGTAAAAAAAATAACAGTACAAGTTGGTATTTGACCTTCAATATCTCCGTAACCAGAAGGTTCCCAGGTATGATCCAGTACAAATAAAAATATTACAATGACGGGGGTACAAGTGACTCTCGGCTTCGTTAAGTGTCTTTTTAAAACCGTTATATTCGCTATCCAACTTACTTACTAACAATAGTTCATTGGTCTGAGTTCCCTCTGGATATGTTACGATTAACTTATCTGACAGATAATTTAATAAAAAATCTATTTCATGTTCTAATTTATCTAACCGACCGTAACTATCAACACCATATTCGATCACAAACCGACGGATTTTGAAGGAAATTCCTATTCCATTCGAAAACATTGTCTGCTCTACAACGTAAATAATGCAATGAATAATATTGAATTGTCAAAATCAAAAAATCTAAATCAAAATATTTTATTTCACATAAACCTACATGGGCATTTATGAAACGTCAGAAGCTAGGTGAAGGTGTCAAAATGAAAGGCATTATCATTGTATGTGTGTTACGCAATTATCCCGTGAGACACAGTGAACAAGATGAAGTGATGTATTTTACCCAAAGGAAAAGTGATCATCTACTTTCTTAACACTGCAAAAAAAATGGAATATATTTAATCGAACCTCTATTAATTCTCATTCTACAAAAAGTAATATTAACACTCTAATATAATGATTGTGCCTCTTTTTGGTGAACCTCAAATAATTCCTACTTTGGGGTCCTAAAATACTAAATAGCCAAGTAAGTGCGACCAACTTGGATGTAGACAAAGCGGTTGGGCCAAGTTCTGGGTACCCTAGCTTAGTTACTGCGACCAACTATGAGAAAAGGCCAGAAAAATAAAAAAGGGCCCAATTATTAATATTATTATACAATACATGGAATATTGTAAGAAGTCCGAGATGACATGTACATACTTCATTTTGACATTGATATTAGGGTAATGATTGCCTAATTATAATATTATTAATTCATATTGGAGTCATTGTAAATCACAAATTTTAAAATTAATTGTAGGTACTAGTCATTAATTAAGAATGGCATTTGAATAATTATTTGTCATGTTCGTGAACGGGCGCCGTCCGGGACTGGTCATTTCTTAGCTGCCACGGGTTATTTTAATTTGATTTAATTGCTTTTGTCTTTTCATTACGGACGCTTTTAGCGTTCTGCATCGTTCTCACATGCATAATTTCAACATGAATGTTTTAACCAATATTTTGTAAACATATTATGATTTAAAAGAGTGTCCGTGGAGTGTCCTGCTCGTTCTTCTCCATAGGTACCTACTAGGCTTTGGAATGGGCAACTAGCTTCATCTTTCTAACTGACCGACCCCTTGACAATTCAAAAGTGCCTGTAATTGGGTAATTTGAAATAAATGCTTTGAGTTTGAGTTTGAGTTTGTACACCATATGTTGTGATAGAATGTATAGAACTTAAAAAAATATTAACACCACACTATGTAAAACTACATTCTTAAAAATAAATAAATTCTAATTCCAATTATAATTAAAAAAGCGTGCATTATTAGAAGCACAATTTTTTTTTAAGATTAATTTAAAAAAGTGTCCATCATTAGAAGGTCGATAAGTTTTTAGAGGATTAGTTAAATAATTCCCCAAAAAATCCATCCAGTCAATTGTTTAGGGAAGGCCGTCGTTCAGAATACCTCGTCACTTATTCAGTGATAATTTGGTACAATAGATTGGACTGCGTATTGGTTCGTTCAGGGAGGTTGCATTATGTCCGACGCCATCTTTGTCTTGTAAACCAAATACTTGAACACATTGCAGTTCTAATGGAATTTGTAACTGTTTCTACTGAAGTTTTAGTTAGATATGCTCTTTTAAGATTTTGGTTAGATTTGTTTTGTAATAGCTATCTTTAAAGTATTAGTCTTTTTAAGAGACATTGGTATAGGAAACGGTTGATTTCAGTTCAAGAAAAGTGAAAAAAAAAAATACTGCCCAAGAAAAAACTCTCTCTGCTTTGCTAAAATATTGATTACATTGGATTACTACATTGCGGGTCCAAATAGAGTAAGTAGTGAAGAAACGCTCTCAGCATTTTTACAAATAATAATTGGTAAGTTACTGGAATCAGTCACAGTAAGTAATGAATTTGAGATTCAGTTTGAAAATTCTTGTAAACATGTAAGATATTCACACAAATCCTACTATCCTACTAATCCTACTAATATTATAAATGTGAAAGTTTGTATGTGTTTGGATATTTGGATGTTTGGATGTTTGTTACTCAATCACGCAAAAAAGGCTGACCGCATTTGGATGAAATATGGCACACATATAGTTTATAACCTGGTTTAACACATAGGATACTTTTCATCCCGGTAGTACGTTCCCGCGGGATAATTTCCGACATACCCGCGGGCGAAGCCACCGGCAAAAGCTAGTTATTCATAAGGCTTATATTTCAATGCCAAAGGACGTTTTCCTTTCTCTTAGCTTAAATCTCTAAGGAAGGTTTTAATATTTCATTTTAGTTTTCTGAACTTGTTTCTCAAAAGAGGGAGTATATTAAAATGTTGCGTTCTTCTGTCAGTGTCGTGTTTTCATTTGGAATGAAACATTTTTTATTTTTGTGCGACTGTTTGTGACGGGAAAAGTTCTTTAGTGGCGTTGTTTTTGCTCAGCCATCGCATTCCAGTTGCATTAATGAATGAATTACATATAGCTGCGTAGTACACTTTCAGGTTTTCCTATATGCCTGCGCCCCGAGTGCATAACACACTTTCTTTAATAATCCGAAGGATTTTGAAGTAAATTTTTAATCCATTGCTTCGCTTGCTTGAGAAAAATTCGTCTAGCCGACGACGTAAATAACGCAATGAATGTTGTCAACTTGTCAAAATTAACGACATTGCAAATTGTTAGTGTGTTCCACAATTACCCAGCTGTTTTGGATTGTGTTTAATAATTAGATGTGTGTAAATAAATTGTTAAATAAACAACAGGGTAATTGCGTAACAGACTGACAGTAGGAATGGCTTTCATTTTGACAGTTCAACAACATTCATTGCGTTATTTACATGGTTGAGCAGACAAATTTTTTGAACATACTCGTATGAAGCAATGCATTATGAATAGGCTTCAAAATTATTCAGATTGTTATCTATAGTGTGTTACGCAATTAGGGTGCAGATTCTAACAGAATACTAATATTCTAAAAATCCAACTACCTATTCTTACAAACTACATCCTACCTACATACAATTGCAACGATTACGATAATTTTAACTAGATTTCGATACTATTCTGAGTCTGAAACTTATTTAATCTGTTTAAATAAGTTTCAGAGTCAGAAACGAAAATGACTTCCTCATTTTTAGGGTTCCCTACCCAAAGGGTAAAACGGGACCCTATTACTAAGACTCCGCTGTCCGTCCGTCTTTCACCAGGCTGTATCTCATGAACCGTGATAGTTAGACAGTTGACATTTTCACAGGTGATGTATTTCTGTTGCCGCTATAACAACAAATACTAAAAAAAACAGAATAAAATAAATATTTATGGGGGCTCCCATACAACAGACATGATTTTTTGCCGTTTTTGGCAAAAAATCATGATACGGAACCCTTCGTGCGCGAGTCCGACTCGCACTTGGCTGGTTTTTTTCCTCATTTGCTGACGATAGCACAGTAGTAGTAAAATGCGACGATCCTATGACTTATGAAAATGAAATAAATATGGCATTAAATACAATTATTATTATATGGCATTAAATACAAAAATAATCTTATTATAAATTTAGAAAAGACCAAAATTATGCATTTTCACCAGAGAGTTCTGAGTAAGATACCTGACATTAATTATTTAGGGACTCAAATAGAGTCAACAACTGTCACCAAATTCCTTGGTATCATAAATTCATAATAGATAAAAATTTGACCTGGAAATCCCAGACAGACGAAATTTGTATTTTTTTTTTTAGTAAATTCGCATATATCTTCTTTACAAATTGTCAAAGACTGTCAGCCTAGAATCGGTACTAATGGCATATCACGGTTATGTTGCACCAACACTTAGGTAGGTATGGTATAATGTATTAAGGTAACTCAGTCAATAGAGAATTTGTATTTAGAGCTCAAAACAAATATATCAGATCTATGTGTTGGCTACATAGCACCGACTGTTGTCAACCGTTCTTTAAAAGCCTGAACATTCTTACCCTACCATCATTGTACATCTACGAAACTAATATATTTGTCAAAACACACATCTCGCAATACAAAATAGCTTCCAAAAGCTACTATAGAAAGTTACGCGACAAAAATAAGTTAGAGCTCGAAATAATACATGGCAGAACAGCCCTAATGAATAAAAGTACTTTCTGTATGGCCACAAAAATATTTAACAAGCTGCCTGAAACATTAAAATCATTAAATCTGGACAAATTCAAAAGTGTACTTATGAAAATTTTAATCGATAAATGTTACTCAATAAAGGACTATTTGTATGACAGTTCTATAATCCCTTCTTCTCAAATATGCTTTGTTTGACACTCTTGTATTAATTTGATTAATTGACATTATCCTATTTTTGTTTTTTGACATTTCTGTTTTATCTTAAATTTTTATTGTTGACATTTTTCAAATATTTTATTAATTTGGTACTTGTTTTGACATTGTAGTTTTTATTTGAAATTTAATTAATTGTCAGGGGAAAATTATATTGATTTATCCAACACTCTAGCTTTTTCTATAATTTTTATTTGATATTGTGAAATGAATAATGAAATAATTGAAATTGATATGTACTAACATGTGTACGCCTAATGGCAAAGCATAGAGAACTTACAAAAATGTAACATCTCACACACCTGTGTATCTGTAACCTATGTTTACAAATAAATACTCTTAATCTGAATGATTTTACCAGTACGTAGGATAACAGTAACTTCAATAATCTCCAACTATTACCCAAGAAATAAATCCAGTACTTCCGAACTGCCTATGGACATCGAGATCAATCGTCCAGATACTGTTTTTAAGTTTATTTTGTATTTTTTGTTTTTGTGTGAATATTGTATGCATTATCCTGGGTCAAATAAATTTATTTTCTTTCTTTCTTATATAGCTTTCCATTACAAAAGTTAGTTAATTAAAAACGGTATTGATAGGTTTCGGGTGCGTGCGATGTTAATTGGTGCGCGTAGTATTCTTCAGCAATTTGGACTGACCAACACGAACTGCTGCCAAGTTCCGAGTCTCGAATGCGAAGATTTAGTCACTGGATGAGACAAAAAAAGACAAAAAGTGTAGACAAAAAGAGTAGACAAAAAATGTCAAGCACCGTATACAGGGTGACAGGGACATCGACGCGCAACCTGTTACCACGGATTCAGTACATGATTCTGTACCCCATGTGTTGAAATTTTTCGTCGGCTATTAAAAATAATAATTCCTGTTCCATACATTTTGACCGCGTAGACTTTTGTAGGAAAGAGCAGATTTTTTTGAAAACTAACCTACGAAAAATTTTAACACTGGGGTTTCAGAATCATGTACTGAATCCATGGTAACAGGTTGTGCGTCGATGCCCCTGTCACCCTGTATATGTGTTGGAGAAGTCAGAACTTCTAAGTCTTTTAACTAAAAATCCTCATGATAATTTTAAGGTAACTCCTTAGTTACCTTTTATAAAATACATCAATTATATATAAAATATGTATAAGCACTAAAAGCTGAGAAAGTATCCACTTGAGTCGTCACAGAACAATAAATCCGCCTATTGAGGCAAACTGGAGGTGCTAGATAGGTAGGTCCTGCCTTTACTAAACAAAATAATTAGTTTTTAAATTCTATTAAATTAGTCATTGATATAGTCTCGAATCACGTTCAATGGCCATAAAAAGTGAAAGGTAAATCTTTACCAGTAGTAGTAGTAGTAGTGAATCTAGTACGATTTTACATCCTCGTGGACAAACAAAGTCAAAGTTAGGTTTTGAATAAATACTCTACTCTAAGGTCTTGCGCATTTGCTGGACGTCCCAGTTTCACGAATAGGTAAGTAACGGCAAGTGAATCTGTAAATGATAAATGATTTTATTTCTGTAAGTAGGTTTGTACAAACACTTTTACACGTCAATCATGTTTTTTTTTTAAACTAGATGAGGTCGGCGTTTCCTATCTGACTACTCTGAGAAGAAAGGCCGAAACAAACTCAGAGGTCACAGTCTCTTTTAAAGTCCAGACATAATCTTGGTCAGGTCATGCGAAGACCATGCAGATTGGTATCTGAAATGGTCTTTTGAGGAAAGAACCACACAGATTGAGTGGACCTGTCCAGTCAGTGCACGCATTTGTCAGTAATCGTGCTGCTCGACTCGACAATATAAGAATTTACATTAATAATTCACACCCATTCACTAATGAATACATTGTTTCACATTCATTGTTTATTAAGGCAGTATAGCCCTTTTACTTTGAAAATATTGTGATAAGATGACCTTATTAATTTTATCGGTACGTAAATTATAATACAGTTTCGATCACGTATCTTCGCAAATGTAGCTGTTTGTTAAGTTAGAAAATTCCAAAAACTAGAAAATAAATCCTTCTTTAAACCAAGTCATAAAACGCAAGAGAAAGAAAATTCTCAAAAAATCTCTTTCAGCATTTCAACTTTAGTAACAGACAAAACATACGAGTATTCTCTACCTTTCACCTTAAATTTCCACTCCCTTTCCTAGAACCCCAACTACTAAAAGGCAAAACAGCGAGCAATAAATCCAACTACAATGGAATACAAAAAACTCCCATAGATTTCCGGTACCGAAAATGTAGGGAAAATGCAAAAGACTGAGACATTTTTAACACTCGGGCTAATCTCGCAACAGGCATTCATCATTCCTAAAATACTCCCTCTTTGTGAGCACTTCGGCACAAGTTTGAGCAAAAAAGTTAAACACGGAGATGATTATTTTGGTAGCATTCGATATTCGTGGGATGTCGTGTGCGACATCTCACCTCACTTAACTGACAAACGGGCACAAATCTTGACGCTGGGCTGCTATTAACAATATCCTATTGACTAACCGACCAACAATTTGCTCGAACAATTTCGGATTCAAACAAGGATTGGGGCACAGCGCAGTCACCATCGTGAAAAGTAAACCAGGTACCAAAAAACTTCTTAAAAAAATATATAATAATATTAGATGTAAATCCTGCAACATTTGTAAACTGTCAATGCCCCCTTTTTATATCATCATCTCCTGACAGGCACGCGCCATTACTAGAGACTTTAATTTCACGCATAAGTTTGTGAGTCTCTGCCTATGAATTTCGCGGTATTTTGCAGGAATAAACTTGATAACACGATAATAGTAGTCCAGAAATTCCTGCAGAACGACAATGACGCACAAATATCACACGCACAAACATGTTTCACCACTGCAATACAAAGTCAAAACATAATATCATCACGCCATATTATCATTAACTATCACTTAGGTTAGTATTCTCAGGGGTAGCACTTGACATTGGCCCGTGTTACCCTATAAAACTGGCAGATCAGCTGAGATACAAAAATATATACTTAATACTAATAATATCGAACAGTTTCACGAATTCGTTCGTCTTTTCGTCCGCAGTGTTACAGAATACGTCCACCGCAAAGCCTGCATACGCGGCAACTTTGTTTCGCATTTCCAGTTCAGTTTTATTTCTACTATTTTCTTGTGTAATTCATATTGACGTGTACTGGATGCCCGTGATATGTATTTGAATACTTTCTGCAGTGTGTTTTTAACAATGTGAGGATTAAAATTGCTTTTTAATCATTGTTTTGGATAATAATTCCTTATCCATATTAATATTATAAATTCGTAAGTAACTCTGTCTGTATGTTACCTTTTCACGCCTAAACCACTGAATGGATTTCGATAAAATTTGACAAGGAGATAGATGGCATCCTCGGGAAGGACATAGACTACTTTTAGTCCCGGTAGCACGTTTCCGTGGGAAAATTTCCGACATACATGCGGGCGAACCCGCGGGCAGATGCTTGTTTTATATAAAGTTAGCATGCCTACTATTCATAATACGTGTCTAGAGGATAGGCAGTATCTAATCTTTTATTGATTTTTAAGAACAATATTCTTTGATCACCGATCCCTTTGAAACTATTAGTTTATAATAGGAAGTCAATGAAAGGATTTTCATACACACGGGTACAATGAACCAGTCCTATTTAATTGAACGGGTTGACAATGTAATTGTTCCAAGATAAATCCTACATACAATAAACAATAACGTGTTATAAATTCAACATTTGATAAAATTCGAATGTGTTGGAAGCCATCACAAATTTATCATTACATGCATGAAGGTTCGGAATTCGAACAAAATGGAAATCAAATTAAAAATGCCGTTGACAAAGCGTATGAAATCAAAATTACCACGCGATCCCTTTATTTGGTACACGTGCCCGAAGAAACGTGTAATATCTTGATTTAAAAAGAGTGTCCTTGGAGTTTCTTGCCCGTTCTTCTCCATAGAGATCTACGATTTGGAATGGGCAACTAGCTTCAACTTTCTGACTAACTGACCGACTCTTTGACAATTCAAAAGCGCCTGTAAATGGTTTAATTGAAATAAATACTTTGAGTTTTGAGTTTTGAAATTATAGTCAAATTAAAGAATTCCGATAGAGCACCCGTCCAACGTAACTTGGCTTTAGTGAGACATCGTTTTGATAACAAACCCGGGTTCGTAGCAATGTGAGCCTTCACAGACATGCTAATTTAACGATCAGCCAAGTCACTTGCCGGAAAATCAGAACAGCGACAGAACGCTAATCCAAATGCAGCATCAATAGAAAACGCAAGGAGTCACCAAACACGTGAAGCATCAAAGTATCACAAAATGCGCGATATTCTGGTACCGCGACCAAACAAAAGAGTTCAAAAATGTCGCTAAATCGCCGAATCCCCAATACGTACAGAAACCCCAAGAAAACTATGCGCTATGGGAATCATCGTCTTTCTTCGGAAATACGCACGCGCTACGATGAGATCTAATATAGAGCTGATACAACCATGTAAGTATTTGTCATTTTTGCATTACCATGATTACAAATTTATAGGTTAACAACTCTATGCAATTCCAAAAATCTTTTGGGAGACAGATAACGATCTGCTGTCGGAGTAAGAAACCCGACAGGAAAAAAGCTTCATACAAACGCGCAATGAAAAGTGCACTACTACAAAGCGCGTCAGTATAAAACTAAGTAGCCTTGCCTCTGCGGAGGATTACTCTGTGGCGCGACGTTCGCAGTTCACAAAGAAATCGGAAACACGAAGTTTACCGGAGCGCATACCTTTTTTGGTTTACCTGCAATGTAGCGTGTCTGCAAGGGCCTTATTTCATAAAAGGAAGTTGTTCGAAGTTTTATGTCTCTTTAATTTTCCATCCTATTGGTTACACTTTTTAGTTGCAACCAGACGGTAGTACCCTTTGAAAAATATAAAAATATTCAAAGTACTGGAATGAAGTTAGTTTTTATTTTAGTCGCCACTAATTAAATGGGCATTTGATTGGTCTGGTTCAGAAATAGACAAGCGGAATAACTGGATATTTCGAAAGGCTATTCACGTTAGTTATATTTTTCGAAGTTTTTAGTTTAAATGAGAAACAAAGGCGAGAATTGGATTTGTTTTGTGCCATTTCTTAACGCTAGAGTATTTGTATAATTATTAGTAAGGCTTTAATAAGAAAAAAAAAATGGTCTGTCCTAAGAATCATCATACTAAACAGTATTTAAATTTTTACTTTATGTTCTAAACACAATATTTTAATTTAGAACCTACCAAATACATAATGCTCTTTAATACTTTTAAACCCTGTCTAATGGCATGAAGTAAAGATGAAAATCTCACAACATTTAACATCTAAAAGTTTGTGTAATTGTTTATTATTTAATAAAGAAGAACTTCTAACGAAGCGGTAGACATTATTGATTAATTGAGTTTCTTTGAACCTTTGGTAGCTATTTGATCTTGTTTTCGACTTATTTACTTTTTAACGCGAGTCTTTTTCTGAGGCTATTTGTATTGTTTCTTTATGAAATGAATGTTACAAGTTTATTTAGTCTATAATAAAAGTTTTATCAGATCTATTTATCTTCTATCTATCTTCAGCGCTTTATTTATTGTGTAGTTTGTTAGTATTTAAGTGAGACTTTATGATACGTTAAGTACCTAATTCACCTCAAGAAGGATTACTACCTATTATTGATGTCACTGGCTAAAATAATAAGAATGTCACCTATTATTAACATCGTCATCATTATAAAAGTATTACTTTCAAACGAGGTGAATAGAAAGGCAGGGGTGAATCGGGACGTCGTGTTCCACGCGCGCCTCAAAGAGATGTCAGCACCATTGAAGGGGTCCGATAGGACCGATGCCTGCAGGGGTCGCGGATTGTTCGAAAGAGTTACCGTGGCCCTGGCGCACAGGCAACTGAAGGAACACGGGTGGGTTTTAGTCAGTAAGAGTCTGACACGCCCTTCCGCTCCGCCCAGAGCGGGAGAGGTCATTTGATGATTTCCCGCACAAAAAAAAATAAAAATAAAGAAAGGGGTGAATCGGGACGAAACTGTAAAAGGGATTTTAAAATTGAAATAAGATAGCTAGTTGCAAAGAAAAAAATACAGTAAACACAACATGTCCTTTTTGGCAACAAACTATATTATTTCAATATTAAAATCCTTTTTAAAGTTTCGTCTCGATTCACCCCTGCATCCATATTCACCCCGTTTGACGGTATATTGTTTTAACATTTTTATGACCGACTCGCCAGCCCACAGATAAACCATGAGAAACCTCTCAGGGTTTATCTGTGGGCTGGCGAGGCAACGATAACCATCGTTGTGTGGCTAAAACCTAATTGTAAAATAGGCTAAGTGTATTGGAAATCTATATAAATAAAAACCAATTGCCATTTCCGCGCATTACTTCAAAGTGTTTGCACTTATTTGGCAAAGTATTTGTTTGTTGTATTTTTAACTGTCAGGACAAGGTTTGTATGAAAGAAAATATTGAAAAGTCTTACGAAAAAGTGAGATTTTGTATGTAAGTTTGAAAGTTGTATGGAAATTTGAAAGTTTGTATGGAAGTTTGTCATTTTTGCCCATGGGAATTCCCATCGGGAGCACGGCTTGTAAATAAATAAAATAAACCTGCCTAATTTATTTATTTTTATTATCAATACCTAAAACAAAGCAACTGTCATTTTATACTCCTCTTTTAATGTTTGTAATTTCCACAATATATACTTAGCAGAATGGAAAGGTATATTCCCAAAAAAAAATTGCGACTTTCAACTCCCGCCTTCCACTTATTATGAAGGAAAGAATCTTAATCGGCGTTGACTAAGACGTTCGCTAATTAAGATTAATTCCCTATTTCTTGCTATTGTTCACTCATCTAGTAATTAGATAAAATCGGTGGGTAATTTACGGGACGTTTCCTCTTGAGTTTGTTAATGTTTTATCTCATTAGAATGGTAACTTTATTGGCACAGTGGATCAAAACTAGGTCTTTTGATCCTTGGTACTTTTCGTTTGGTCCTTTTATGAAACCATATATTTGTAGGGATTTTCGATACTGGTTCTATTTCTGGGCTTCTGCTTAGAAACTCGATATGATGTGGTTGTTATTCCTTTATAATTGAGGAGCTGGCAAATAACACCGGACTTGTTCACACAATCTATTTTTTTTTTGCGCTCTTTGTGCACTCCTATATTTACTGACGAAACATATTAAATCAAAACTGGATTTAAATGCCTTAAACAAATTGTTAAAAATTGTATTTGCAATCAGAAACACACTCGTCCTTGTTTAGTTAGATGCTACAGGACAAAAAAAAATCGAAGAAACGGGGGTTAGGGTTTTTATTGAACTAAATCCAGATCTGGGCGTAAATACTGATACGCTATTCATTTACTAAAGCTTAAAATTCAATCTTCAATCTTTCTTTCAATCTTATTTTGGTTTATGACCTCTACTCTAAAAAATCAATTATAGGACAAGTCCGGATTTGTTCGCCAGCTCATGCTTTTATAATTTATATTGGGGGCATATTTGTCTGCCAGCTTCTCAATTTATGTTGGAGACATCGGACTTTCGGTGTCATATCTGTCGGTCTTCCTAATAAATCACAATCAATGTCCTAGAACCATTCATCAAACAATTGATTTTTTTAGTAGCAGCAGCAGAGTGCTTTCAGGTTCTTGAAATATATCGAAGTTAATACCTAAGCGTCTTTAAGTTATAGCTACAAGGAAACAAACTTATCTAAATATTACAATCTTTCGTTAAACATTCTCCGTCCATTAGCGGCCTTTGACACAAACCAAATTTTAATCCGATAAAAGGGTTTAATTAACTAAAAACAATTATTTTTAAGCTTCAGTGCTTCAAAACAATTAATACAATATGAAAATAATATTAAGAAGGTAGCTTAATATTATCCATGAACAGCTAAAACAATGTACCTTACCTACCGAATTCTCATTAAAGTCAGTATTTCTAAAATGTGTTTTCTTATATTATGCTAAGACCTGAATAATTTTGAATTAATATAAATGATAGTATCTACTTACCTAAAATGTTTTAAATTTCGCCAAAGTGCCTTCTTCGTCATCATCATCATCATCAGCCTACAGAAGTCCACTGCTGGACATAGGCCTCTCCAATTGCACGCCATTCAACTTGATTCTCGGCAATTCTCATCCAGCTGCTACCAGCCACCCTGCGAAGATCGTTACCCCACCTAGTCTGAGGGCGTCCTACCTACGTTACGTTTGCCGATTCGCGATCTCCAATCAAGAACACGTCTACCCCAACGTTCAACGGCAAATATGGCCGGCCCATTACCACTTTGGATTGCTAATTCTATGAAATACCTTCTTACCTACACCATTATACTTACATACTAAAAATCTGTAGGTATATGATGCATTTTTATCGTCAAAAACACACGTGCACTAGTTAGGTGCGAGTAGGTAACTGAAAAGCTACAAATTAGGTAACACTTTGCGATCCCTGCTAATTGGGTATCCTGTCTGTGGTAATAAATTACGACATTAATATTCAGCCTTATTTTAGGACTTTTAAGGTTCAATTTGCATTGAAATCTGTACGTGGTTTCAACATTTTTATTGAAACTTTTAATTAGTAGGAGGAAACTATCGTTTCATTTGTTGATAATTTAAAAGTGATAAATTAGCTTGTTGTTTTATCAGTTATTTGATTGTAAATATCCCCCTGAATAAATGATAATATTATGAAATATCTACTATAAATTAAAACTATATAATTTTACTAACGTTTTTATAAACGATTTGAACGTAAATTAATGAGCTATCGCGAAGGTCTGAATCGAAGGGCAGGTCAAATAAATGTTCCGTAGTAAGCATGATCATTTATCAAACTGTTCAGGTCATTGAGCCTATTTCCTTGAAATAAAGTTCAAAGGTTTAAACTAGATTTCATTTGAAATTGGAAATGTTTAATTCAGAATTGGAATTAATGTTGTTTTGTTGTTGCTTCCCAGATTCAAATATTCATTTTAGTATAATGGTTATCTACTGGCATTATTTTATCTGTCAGTTGCGTCCGTAATAGAAAGTTTTAGGTTTTTGTCGACGAAGTAAACCGAATTGAACATTTTTGGTTTTCCAACATTGATTCTTTTGATATATTTTACGTCTGTTTCCGCTGCGAAAATAAAGTTTTGACACTGCCATTAACATTGACTGGCTGATACAACAATTGATTGGACTTCAAATCAAGATAGAAATTCTGTGATCGAGACGGTATTAATAAAGCGCTGTCATTTGAAAACTCTCTTGTGTAAAATTAAAATTAAGAAAAACACAATAATTAGGCCGTACTTAATTTTTTTAATTTCGCTGTAAATTATAGGTAGGTATACCGGTAATTGTACCTTCTCGACATCCAATGCAAAATAAGGGAGATATTTTTTCCCGAGCAACCGCAGGCTACATTCTATACGCCCCTCTCGTTAACCATAAGAAAAGTCATTAAAATCCAAACTAGGTGAGAGCAATTTCTTTAAACAATGAGTAAAAATAGCACGGTAACAATTATAAATCAACAATAGGGGGGCACAATGGCAGCTGGGAGCGGGTCGTCAACTTTCATTATGTTTTAAAATGCATTGTTTGTGGACTAGCTCTTTGTAGGTAGCGAGGCGTCGTGCGTTTGAATGCGTTGGTAAGCGATAATTATTGATATTTCTATGTACTTTGGTCGTTTGTTTCAAGTTATTAGTAAATTAAAAATTAATTTTCTCTAATGAAAAGGAAATTATGTGAGCTGATTTTTCATCGATTCAAAACTAAAGGTGAATTTTATTTTCTTAAAGCGATTTGAAACTATACAAATGTTAGAGCACGATAAGAACTCTCAAGTTTTACATGATTAGAAAACGAAAAGAAAATTATACCTATAATACCTAGATTTTCCCGTGTACCCCCAAAAACATAAGCATTTTTCTTGAAAACCTCATCCTTTTCTATATATGAAACATTAAAATCAGCTCCCTACTTTTGGCTGAAAACTTACTAAACAGACAGAAAATCTCACTATAGGTATGTGTTACTACGGAGGGTAATCTAGGCGTTCTTTGCAAATAATTCTCCATCTAATCGTGTGCTCTCTCGCTCCACTTTCTTGCACAATCTCGCCTGAATCTGGCACCTCTTAAGACGTTGATTAAGTCTTAATCAGCCTGGAGACGACAAAATATCGTAAAGTACGCAAATACGACTTGTTTTAGAAACGGCTTTCATAAAAATTTCATTGGTGTCTTAAAGTATGCAGTGTTCAGAATTAGAAACAATTATGAAGGCGGTTCATGTTTCAAAATGATAAAAAAATCCTTCGAAGTATCTCTTACAATCGAATTTATCGATTGTAAATACACAAAAATAAACTATATAGTAGTAGTAGTATTCTATTCTATTCTTACGCCCTCTTGCCATGGGGGTAGGCAGAAACTACAAAGCGCCACCTGCTACGGTCCTTACATAGAAATATAATTAGAAAATAATAAAAGAGAATAGTACGTACTCTATACTAATAGACTCATGGTGCAATGATAAATGATTTTATTTCTGTAAGTAGGTTTGAACAAACACTTTTACACGTCAATCATATTTTAAAAACTAGATGAGGTCGGCGTTTCTTATCTAGCTACTCTGAGAAGAAAGGCCGAAACAAACTCAGAGGTCACAGTCTCTTTTAAAGTCCAGACATAATCTTGGTCAGATAATGTGAAGATCATGTAGATTTGTGTCTGAAATGGTCTTTTGAGGAAAAACCACACAGATTGAGTGGAATTGTCCAGTCAGTGCACGCATTTGTCAGTAATCGTGCAGCTCAACTCAGAACTTAATGAGCTCAACGATTTGAAGAACAATACCAAAGAAAAGACATTTGGGTAGGCCACAAAAATTACTCAAACTGCCAGACGATGATTAAAATTAAGTGCGACGGAGAAAAATAAAAAAGCAACAATGACCCACATAGTCTCACATTCACAATATTAAAATAATAATCATGTATTCAATGTAGCCTGCATGCTGCTCACATTCACAGACAGTTTTCTCTTTAAATGTCATCAAAAATATCGTAAGTTATGTCATGTAAATGAATAAAAATGGTATTATTAATTCTTAAATACTTATTTACCATATAAAATGGATTGTTGCTTGGGGGTACATTGAAGAAGCTTAATTAATCCCAAGCCTTTTTGTAATCCAAGTAATCTTTAACTTTATAGAAACCTTTTCGACAGAGTTTCTGTTTAATAAATGATTTAAATTTATTGAGGCTCAGTTCTTTAACAATGTAAACAGTAGGTAAGGTAAGACCTACAGTACATCACCTTAGAGTGGATAGTCCCGCCTGCTCATAATTATGCTGCCTGATCATAGCACTAGAATTTTCGGTCTTACTTACTTTACTAACGCAAAATAAAAACACAACAGATTCAGCTCCCACACAAAATTACCTGAAATTCAATTCCATTTATAAAAGCGACCATTCTCTACCACTTATACAATTTAAGTCCCATCTAACGGAGCCTTAAAGAACACACTAAAACCCCATTTAAGTATACGGACATAAGATTAATATTTCATTAAATTAGACAATAACCTTCACTAACAAAGGCTTCTGACTTTACCTTCCTTAAGGGCAGCAATTTTTGGACTAATGAGTTAATTTAGCTAAATTGCATTACCCGAGGTAACTTCTGTTTTATATGTGCTTAGGGAACTTTATAGGGTCTTATGAGATTGCACTCATGCTCTTAAGGGGTTAATAAATTGTGTTTTTAATTTTATAGGGTTAATTAGAGGTTGGGTTAATTAATTTTTGAGTTATGATCGTGACAGTGTTTTCTTAGGTTTTATGATCGTACAAACATGTTTTCTAAGAACCCTTTAGACAGACTAAAATAATTAGGTACGGAGCTTTTATTTTAGAGTTTTGGACATAGGTAGATAACTTGCGAAATGTGTGTATATTAGGTACATACCTCCGCCTACCCCTTCAAATACGTCCGTGAATATATTATGTTATGTTGTTAATTCTGAAATTCTTGTTTCCTGAATTGGAAAGTTTTGCCTATTTTCCCTGAAATGAACTAATTACGAGGAAGGTTTCGTATCAAAGTTTCTTAGAATACCTTAGTAAATAAACCTACTCTAGATAATTTAATACTAACGAAACTTTCAATCAAAATATTTGCCTAATCTAAAACTAGGCGATATGCTGTTGATCCCTCTACAGAATGAGTTTTTTTTTCTTTCATATTTGTTGCTTTATAAGCTTACTTACGGTAAAATCTAAATTGAGGCAAAATACTTGAACTTCTGACTATAAAATAGTGTTTTTAGTCCAAATATTCCAAAGTCCAAATATTGTTTGAAATTAAAATATATTTTATAACTGCATGATTACTTATTATGAACAGCGAGATTCATATTCATTTATTTGCATATTTTATTTATTTATATGTACACACAAAACAATACAGAAAATACATTAAGATAGAGGAGCACAAAGCGTTTTTAGCGTTGTTGGTATGAAGCCTAAACAAGCTCTGTACGGTTCTTATACTTGCAGAGTTGTTGTTGAGGTTGTTGTTCATGTCGAAGCACGTAGAGAATATATCACTTAGTTTTCGTCAAGTTGGTTAAGTATATAGAAGTATGAGGAACAGGGTGTAAAGTTCACTCACACCTCCATAGAAAAGCAAGGATCCTGCGAGCAGACGGGTGTTGTGTCTGGTGGGCAACTGCCCGACGATTGATGTCGGGACGTTGTATATATGCTAGTTGCGCGGTAAACTCTGCTTGCGCGATGCAGGATTTTGCGTGACGTCAGTGTGACGTGTAGCTCGCATGTGGCGATGTAGATACCACTACATCACTCCCGCTCCACACCGCTACAAGTATAAATTGAGTTTACAAGTAAAACTGTTGATGATTCCTTTCTCTAATGTTAGTCAACGCGTAGCAGTAATCATACTTACTGATTTATTGTTATGTATGTATACAGGGTTATTGATTATATATTGGCAGTCCATTAAGGGGATGTAGGAGAGGTCATTAGCAAGAAAATTACCCCTGGTGAACCCTATGCAAATGTTAACCAATTTCGGGTAATTTGAAATGTTTTCTTTTTCGGTACACATTTTTGAAAATTTATTAATAAAATATAATGCATGTTTTTTTTTTAAATATTATTATCTACTTCTATTTCAAGTATAATAATCAACCATAAAATGACAATTATTTTTAATTGTTTTACAAATCGTTACAATTTTCAATCATTTTGAACAGGTTATTTATCTAAAATAGTCGTTTTCTGCAAAAAAAGACGGAAGTACTTTATTGGCAGAACATTCTAAAAACATGTACAACTTCTCAGCTATCCAACGAGATACAATAAGATACCAGACAGCTTCAAAAAAAAAAAGACTATTTACTCGAAGATGGTTGTCATTTGCATAGGGACCGTCAGGGTTCATTCGGTTGCAAATGACCTTTCCTACATCCCGTAACGGATTGCCAACATATAACCAATAACCCTGTATTTATAGTATTAAAATGACGCCCGTCTGCTGCAATCCACCGCGTCAGCAAAACAAGTATAGTTAAAGTCTATCAAAGCTCTATGAACAATGTAAAAATTGAATACATCAATTTCGTAAAAGCTTGAATTTGCCAGCATCTGCCAGGCCTTTGCTCGATTATGTTGGGTTCGACTTCCAGTCTAACCGATGCAACTGAATAACAGCATTTTACATGAAGAGACTGCGTATCTGACCTCCACAACCCAGTTACTGGGTAATACGATACCTCTTGTTTGACAGACTTTCGACTACCCGTAACAACTGTCATAGATCTACAAATCACAGCCGGGACCAACGGTATAACGTGCTTTCCGAGGCACGGTAATGTAATAAATGGTCACCTATCCACGGGCTGACCTCGGCAAGCGTAGCTTAACCTTCAATCGACCCGTGCGGCTGTTATTATTTAGCCACGAGCCACGCAAAAGCACGAATTTGTAACAGCAAACATTTGTTTCTCCCTCCAACCATTTTCAATCTTGTTAAAAAACTCTTGTATCAAAACCAAAATCAAAACATTTTATTTCACATAAACCTACATGGGCACTTATGAAACGTCAGAAGCTAGGTGCACGGTTCCAATTGGTCGTTTCCGATGGAGAAGAGCCGGCAAGAAACTCCACGGTTACTCTTTCAAAAATAAGTGGCTTTAAAATGTTTTTAAATTACAGTGTTAATAGGTATGGGAGGACAGTGTAGGCCTGTCAACAAGTCTTATCTTTCTAAGTATGTCTCAATCATCTAATTTACTTAATTCAAGGAAACTTTTCTAGTTAATTCCTTGACCTTTGTGTTTAGCAACAAGGAAAACCTACAGTTTTTTTGTTATTTCGTCACAGTTTTAAAAGCCCTGGTCGTTGTGTCCTTAATACCTTTTCTTAATGCTTTTAGTCTCAATGAAGATTTTCGTCCCATTTAGATTGAAACTTTTTAGAACATTATTTATTAAATGACTGAGCTGTTATTACTCTATTAAAAAAGGGCAGATAAAAGAGTAGTTTAATTTTTTAAAGACGGTTCTTTAAAAAAGCGTAAAATTGATTATAAAAATTTAATATCATATAATAATAAAAGAACATCCAATTACTATAATAAGCCAAGAAAAAAAATGAATGCGTTAATATGTACTTAATTTATAAGCTTACTGTTACTTTATTTAAAACACTTGCAGTACTAATACACGTTAACTACCATTCCTATATTATCTTTTCTACCATGTAAGTCAAGGTGCATTATCATCTTTTTAGCCAAGTTCAAAAAAAGGAGGAGGTTCTCAATTCGAATGTACTTAAAACAGATGTGTTTTACCTCAGAACTTTTTACTAAGTAAACCGATTTTGATGATTCTTTTTTTATTTGAAAGCTGGTGTTTTTCATGTGTGTTCCCATATAAAGGAGACTGGTGACGGCCCATATAAAATTTATCCAGCCACGGCGCTAAAGAAATTTATCTCATAATTTAGTAAGTATTAGGTAAATAAATTATAGATGGTCATCATTACTAGAAAGAAAAGAAAAAAGAAAGAAAAATAGTTTATTCTGCACACACAAAACGCACCTAACAAATGAACGACATTAATTTAGAGACAAACAAAATAGCCAAAAGCCTCGTATTCATGTTACAAAAGTTTAACAACAACAGCTAACATAATATAAATATTGCTTGGTGTACTTATGTATTTTAGGAAAATATTAAAAAATATATACTTACATTATTTTAATTTTGTATAATTTTGATAGCTGGCTTCTCTTGTGGTCCCATATAAATTTGATCAAGATCTGACCAGTCGTTTTTGAGTTATCCTTAATAATGCGTATTTTTTAAACTTAGTATTATAAAGATGTTGTTTTAATAATTTCCTGTCACTGTAATTTACATATCAAGTAGTGGTATACGAATTTGTGTGGGGGAGGTACCACAACTATAAAGTGATACATATTTTTTTTTTCAAAAGAAACTATAAAATTAAAAAAAAAAACACTAAAAAGTAAAAAATTACTTTAATTTCCGAAGTCGGTGGCAAAATACGAAAATATAAAACCAAAGACCCCGACTCCCGAAATTAAAGTTATTTTTAGTGCTTTTTTGGAAGTTGGTTGTTTTTTTTGTCAAAAAGTTTTTCTCTGTTTAAATACCTACCTTCAAGAATACTCCCACATAAAACCCAACACTTTACAAGATCTTGGACCAAAACCAGCTCACGTTCGCCTTGCAATCACTGCACCAACGAGGCGTTAACAGCATGAATATTCTATCCTATC